>OY769912.1:2668982-3021482 GCA_963669185.1 Dyspetes luteomarginatus
AGAGAAAGAGAGGAAAGAGAATGGCGAAGACTGAGACTGTATTGGAAGGAGAGAACGCCATACCACAAGAGCACACTCACATACCTCTGTCATGGGAAAGAAGAAAGTCATCTCTTTACTGCGGTTCGTCTTGCTGTCCTAGTCGTCGGGCGTTCCGAGCAATTAGACGCCAAGATCGACCGCTGCCACTATACTTGTTCGTTTATTCTCGTAATAGTTGTTCATCCCGAGCTCTCATATATAGTTCGTTTCCTCTTGTTCTTAATTCTTCTTTTTTTTTTTCATCGCTTATTCGCTGATCCCGGACGACGCGCTTTCCCAACTTCTGGGTCAGCGGGTCTCCTCTGATCCGTTAAACTTGCAGCAATGGCGAGACTGCACTCAACTGGCCGCTGGGAACATCTTTTTATCCCCCCACTGCATTGACGTTCCGATATTGACAATGTTGAACCCGGATTTTTTTTACCACACTCTATTATGGACCCTGCTGGAGACTTGTGAGCCACAGCAGCTTTGAATAGTGTCTTGGAAAAAAAACTTTGGTGTTTGTACGATATTTTCAACACTTTTTGGCTTTTTAGTTGATGACATTACCGCCAGGTGGCGCCAGTACTTATAAGCATCAGTCGCGCCACCTCCTACTGGCGGCGTTATTAATTAAGAACCGTCTGGCGGAAGGCACAACCAATCTCCTTCCAGAAATAATATCACTTTGGAATATAGACACGATGAACCTAGAGTGACAATCGATAATTCGGTATCAGACAGTCGAGGTGTCAAATTTTACAGTAAAAAATGCTCGAGACCCATATTTTATACTTTCTTCTAACAAGTAAGATATAAAAAGGGAGGATGTGAAAAATCGCTCTAAGGCTTTCGTGCGATATCGGTTTGGACGAGTTCATTCCGTGAGAATCGAGAGAGGTCCTCGACCCTATTCAGGACATCCGCTAAGAGATCTCCTCTAAAGAAGAGAATATACGTATATGCATATGGTGAATATTCTGCAATAGAATATAAAAGCACTGGACTTGCTTACCACCAGCATTTCCCATTTTTGTGAGGAGGCGACCTCCGCGCGTATCCTCCTAAAACTGCCTACTCGTAACTTTTATTCTCACTCTGGTGAAAACACGCTCTTTGCGAGCACGCCGAGAGCGAGCAACGAACAAATCACAGCATGCGAACTCTTTTATATATGTATATGTATATTATTATGTATATAATCTCTTTCACTCCGCAATGAACGAGCTTGGCTTCTGGCGATAGACTCTCTTTCCCGCAACGATTTCATCTCTCACCCTTCACTTATTAGAATGTGCACAGAATTCCAATCTTCTTTGAGAGTTCCAGAAAAGGGAGAGGAGAGAGAGGACCCACGTCAATATGAAATTTAAAAAAATCCTCTGTTCCAAAAAGTATAATACTGCTCAACCTTCTTACAATTAACTTAACCTTGCATTACAATGAATTAACGAGTTCTAGTAAATGAACACTTGCACACGATGTATATCTATAAATAATGATTTTATCGCGGGTGTTCATCCATTGGGATTGATTCTTAAGAGTTCATTTACTGATGGGTTTACCCTATATAAAATTATTTCAATTGAATATAAACATTGAGCTTGTTGCAAACATCTTACATTTTATTTCTCTATTCTTGCAGAAGATGGACATCCTGTACATACCGGATACTCTGGATCGGCTACAAATGCTCCTCTGATATCACAAAATATGCAAAAACAAACGAGCACAAAATTGGTAAACGAGACAAAATTCAAACAAGAATAATTAAAATATTTTGTGGGAAATTTCTGCGATATATCATGAAGATGATGTCGGACATCCATATTGAGTTGATGTAGCGCAAGAGACGTTAATTAATCCAACGTATCTGGGCTATAATGACAATAATAGGCGAGCTTTATTGTGTAATTTTCCTCTTTTTGTGTCTACCGCGATCTTTATATGGTGCATAATTGACCATCCCACATTGCCGATGAAAATATTAGCTCATTTCATGCTAAACAGAAGAAATGAAAAAAACTAATATTTCCTTATTGCGCTGGGCCTTTTAATTACCAAGAACTTTCGGTGATATCACGCCACAGACACGAGAAATTACCAAGTCTGACCGGGCCAAACCGTCTGTGCTTCGCCCCGTTATATATTACGCAAGCCAAACACACACATACTGAAAATCAAGAGAAAAAGAGAAGGAGAGTCCCGGTGCTTTCCGAAACCGGTAAATCGACACGAGTTTGACCTTCCGGGGCGAGGCGAGATTCACCGCTCTTTCTCTTTCTCTCTCTCTCTCTCTCTCTGTTCCCTCTCAATTCCCATCTATTTTTCCTGAAGGTTCTCAAATCTTTCCGCGTTCCCCGACGGATTTTTAACCAAAAGTCAACTTTTTGGAATGGAAAGCTGAAAGATGCGCTGATAAATATTTATCAACCAATTCCCTTCACTTTTATTTGCATAATGGATAAATTTACTGTCCATGTTTCTTTTTTTTTTTTTTTTTTTTGTAAAAGTTTCGATGAATATTATGGGTGAGCGAATCGCCCTGGTTAAAATGTATGGTCTCAAAAGTACATTATTTTATCGCCCCTGGTACGCGTTCCAATTCCAATGCTATAGTCACGAGACGATAACTCATTGAGTTTAGCAACAATTCATACATGTACAATAAGCGAAATTCTTTTTAAGTTTGAAGAGGAAAAAGGACACGAGACGATTTACGAGGAAAAATTTATGCGATATTTCTTCACGTATAATTCGTTTTATATTGATTTTTTGTCAGATGAGCGAGCCACTCGAGACATTGGACATTGAAGCTTTGAACAACACGAGACGAGCCGACAAACACGTACTATTCTTCAATCGTGTGCCAAAGGTGGGATCGCAAACGTTCATGCAATTGCTGCGACGACTGTCATTGAGAAACGGCTTCTCGTTCAACAGAGACCAGGTGCAGAGAGTCGAGACCATAAGACTAGCTCCTTACGAACAGGTATGCACAACGCGAAACGTAATCACTACTTGAGATAATCCTCTATTTGTCCTTTTCTATCGAATCTTCACCTCTTCCAAGAATGCTCCGATTCGCAATCTACGATACCAAAATAAAAACCCCTTCTTCTTTTTCTATTTGTTTTTTTAAAATTCTCATTGTCCTTTTTCATGGACTCATTTTCTTGTATTTATATTCTTGACCTTATTTTTCTTCATCCACTTTTCTTGTTCATCTTGTTCCTTTGTTGGTTTTACTTTTGAGCCAGCTTGATCTTCATCTATCGTCTTGTTTTTTTATTTGTTTGAACTTGTTATCAACGTTTCTTTCTCAATCTCCTTCTTCATGTGATCGGTGTTGGCTTTCATTTTGTTTCTTTTATTTTTATTGAATTTTCTTTCTATTTTCATAATTTTTGTTTTATTCTTTCCGTAGCGCCAACTCGTCAGATTAGTCAATAGCTATGCGGAGCCGTCGGTCTACGTTAAGCACGTATGCTTTACCAACTTTACCGAGTAAGTTTTGCTTCTATCGATTTTATTAATTTTTCAAAAAAAATTTACCCCAATGAATTTTAACGAATGAACGATCGTTTTTTTTTCATCAGGTTCAATCTTCCCACGCCAATTTACATGAACATCGTTCGTGATCCTGTTGAGCGTGTAATATCTTGGTATTATTACGTACGAGCACCCTGGTATTATGTCGAGAGAAAACAAATATTTCCGGACCTTCCGTTGCCCGACCCGGAATGGCTAAGAAAAGACTTTGAGACTTGCGTTTTAGCCGGCGATCGAGAGTGCCGTTACGTCGAGGGAGAATTTCACGAGGGTATCGGCGATCACAGACGACAGACGCTGTTTTTTTGCGGACACAGCGAAAAGTGCACGTTAGTATTGCTTCGTCCTATTGTAATAATTTTATTGTTTTTTGTTTTTTTCAACTTTTTTCCTTTTTTTATTTTTTAGGCCCTTCAATACGATCGGTGCTCTCGAAAGGGCAAAATTGTCGGTTGAAAAGCATTATGCAGTCGTTGGTGTGCTCGAGGACATGAACACGACTCTGGCGGTACTGGAAAATTATATACCACAATTCTTTGATGGTGCTACGGAATTATACTGGGGTCAGTGGATCAGTTCATCTCGATTACCTATTCAGCATCTTTTTTTTCTAAGCACATAGTCAGTTAAAAAAATTCGATTCAATGAAGATTTAGTTTTTGATATTTTTCCACAGACTCAATAATTGAACTAAAATTTTGGAGCCAAGAAACACTTCTATGATTTATTTCTCATACAGCATTATTTAATTCCTCGAATTTGCAATAATTTTCATTATGTTTCAAATTTTTTTTTGTTGCCACGTAAAATTCTTATCTTTAATCTTTACGAGTGTAAAAAATCTTAAAGAGATACCTTTTATGGGGCTCACTCTGAAAAATATTTCTTTATCCGCAGATGAGATGAACTCGTTCAAGAGGATAAACCGCAACTCGTTCAAGCCACCCGTTAGCGAAGAGGTGAAAGACATCGTGAGACGAAACTTTACTCGTGAAATCGAGTTTTATCAATTTTGCAAGCAGCGTCTTCATCAACAATTGAGAGCTCTCAAGCTTACCAATGTCATACCAACAATTGAGAGCAACAATCTTCTGTAAGCGCTGAGCATTTCAATTTTATTTGAATCTTCAAAGTTGAAGAAAAATGATGAAGGCACGAAGAAAAAACGGGGAACGCCCAGAAATCCCGACAATGAAGAACATCAATCTTTAAGGCAATGTGCCACTACTCAATCGGTAACAGAAACCGTGTACCACTTTTCTGCGAAAAATTTTTACGAGAATTTTGGAACGGGAGTAAATGCAGCTTTCTCTCTCGCGCATATGGCTCAGCCAGAAACTGTTTTACCGACTGAGTAGCAACACATCGGTTTAAACGCTATGTGTCATTTGTCCTCAAAGGTGGAGAACAAAAAATGAGGTAGGAAAAAGAGGCAATCCCCGGACTATGTGATATAGAGAACCAATATTATGTGTAAAAAAGGAAAAAGCAGCAAGACAAAAAAACAAAAAAATAATGAGTATTGCGATCATTTTTCGGCCACAAAAAAAAAAGAGTACCTACTTATAAAATAGTGTATAAAGACGAGAAGCGACGACGGTGAATGATCAATTTTATTATATTCAGCAGAATAATATAGTATGAAAGCGATAAAAAAATGAGAACAAAAATATTACGAGGCAACAGAGCTCGAGAAAGTGCCAATCTAAATTTTATATAATAATTTTATATCGGCGAGAAGAGAGGGCAAAAGTCTCGCAAATTCCATTTTCCCATGATTTGGTCGGGTCATCAGCTCCGCTATCAAGGGTCGTGCCTGCAGGTCGTAGAGATTATCGGAATTGTGAGATGGAAAACAAATCTTGCGCATTCAAACGGGAAAAGCTGTTTTTTTCGTAAGATTTTCGTTTTTATTGTCTTAACAAGATAGACCAACGTACGCATATATATAATATATACATAATAATATATTATTATTATACACTATTTATAATTGTATGTGAATATGTGCGTGTGTTTCTTTTTTTATTTTATTTTTCATATTCGACGAACCGTTCAACTCCCGAAATTTTCGATAATAATTTGCACACTCAAACGACTCTCTCTCTCTCTATCTCTCTATATTGCTGTCGTGATAAGAAATAACGGTACTACGCGATAATAAAAATTATTGATAAAATTTTATTTTTGGGTAAGTCTTTGAGTATGACACAGAGTTTTATTTCCTTGTTCGTTTGTTTTTTTCATCATTGTTACAGTGCATTTTGAGTTCACAGTCAGATATGCTTATCATTGCCACGCAATTTATCTTTTTGCAATATTTTTTTTTTGCTTCTATATCATTCTTTTGATCTCTGGCGGATTTAATGGGCGGATTCGTCATCATATATTCCGTTTGAAGCTTTCGAGCTTACTTGAGTATAAAAAATATCGGATCGCGCTTGCTCTTTCTCTCTCTCTCTCTCTCTCTCTCTCTCTCTCTCTTGTCTCTTCTTCATCATTAATCGGATCATGAAAAACAAAAAAATCGTAATAAAACCTCTGGATTTCAGGTACACATTATTTCTCGTTCACAGTGCGGGTTTTCTTTTCGTTTTTTCGGGCATTCGAATCACGGATAATTAAATATGAAAAATGTCTATATGTATATATATATATATTTGGGGGGGGGGGGGGGGGGGTCACGAAAACACCTAAAATTACACAGGGCAGACGATACTAAAAAAAAGAATTACTCAACAATTTGTAACGATTCAAGGACGTTCACAATGAGGTATAAGTGACGTATAATAACAATAATAATATAATTTCGAGACTTTGGCCATTTTCAAAATCAACAATTATCCAATCAATCGATTTTATACGGGGACGAGAGGACGTGTAAAATGTCACTCTTGCACCAATGGGGGAAAGTTCGCGCCCTTAATCTTTCACAGCCTAATTTCATTTTTGTTTTATCTCTCCAGAGTCTCAGATACACGCTGATAAAAACTACAATAATCACAATATATATATATATATATATATATATATATAACAAACTTTTTTTTCAATCCCGAGCGTTGTCAGTGATGCAGTATTTTTTAGAAATTATGGACTTGTTAATAATATTCGATGATGGAAGGAAAAGAACCAGTACACAACTCGGACAATTGTTGACTGTTTTACCATAATTAGCCAAAAAAATACGTCTATCTCTCTAAAATATATACTATAAAAATCTTCGATGCGACGCGCACGACAACAGAGGAACATTCGATTTCGTTGGGCATGTCCGATATTCATTTGGTTTTCTTTTCCAATCAATTCCTCTCGCTTTTTGGCCAGCTAATTGACCAATCGAGTGACTATTTATTTCATTTTTTTTTCTTGCAACTGTAGTTTATGTTCTGATGAAAACTTGCAACGGTTTTGAATAATTATTTTTAACACCTTCATTGTATTTTCATAAACTTGATTCGCAATTGTGTTTGCTTTGAAATAAAAAGTGTAAATAATTTCATCAGCAGGACACGAAATAGCTGAAAATTAGCATCGACAATTTTGGTCGATTGACAAACACATTAGCCTTTTTTTGTTTCAGCTGAGTGATAAATATTCCTGAGATTTGTAAAATCGTTTGCAATTCAGTAAAAAGTTGGCGACCAATCGTGAGAATTTTTCGGCACAGTTGAGGATGAGTTTTCTCCACGCGTTGGAACGGATGACGATGCGATTGGTAGATAGTAAGGATTCGATGGCGTCGCGGGTAAACACTGGAAGCAATAATTATCCCCACCATTGTTGTCCCAATATTGAACCCCCTTACACTGAAATCTCACAGCGAGTTCCAACCTTTGGCCAACTTTGAGTGTATGACAGTATAAAAGAAATGTAAATTTGTCGCTAAAACCGTCGCAAGAATTAGCGGCGTAAGCTGCTTGCAAATCGCTGAAATTTCGCCATGAATCGAGACTGTAACGAACATGAACGGATTTATGGAAATCAAGATTTCGAACTCTGACAGTGCCTTGAAGACAAATGTTGACAGGATCCTGAACAACAACGTTTTCTAGGCAAACTTGTCGTTCACGAATGAGATCGAGAAAATTCGCTGATCCCCCGGGTTGTTGAAAAAGAGGTACCAAAGTCCTATCTAATTTCAGGCCATTCATGACACCGCGTGGCATTGTCGCGGCGTACAATGGAGTTGTAAAAGTTGCCGGACCAGTGCCCCAAAAATTTACGGGACTCGAGTCTTTTTGAAAAGCCTCGTCGTAGATGAGATCGGAATATGCAGAATTTGGTATTTTTGGTATCTCATCGAGAAATGTTCGTACATCGGCAAGATCAAGACCGAGAACATCGGCGAATCTTACAATTTTTTTTCTTCCCGGTGTGCCTGGTGGCGTTTTTCCAGTTTTCAGGGACGAACACCTTCTGACTCTCTGCGGTCTGTCTTCCGTTTCCTCTTCGTTATGATACGATTCTTTACATTCTTCATTCTCTTCGACTTCCCCTTCTTCCGGTTCTGTTTCATTCGTTCCTTGCGGCTCTGTCGATAAACAATTCTCCGTTTCGATTTTATCAATGTTTGGACTACAAGCGAGCCTCTCGAACAATCTTGTCATTCCATCCTCCATGTTGGCATCATCGATCCGTAAATTAACTTCATTCTTCAGGCTTTCTTCCAAAGTCGCGATTCTCTTCCCCGTTGGACACTCAAGAACGAGAGGCCCCGGAATTTCGAAAATACTGCTATAAGTCGATCCAACCTCAATTTCCAGTTTGTCTTTGTCGCTATAGCCATTGGTCAAGCGCGTCTCGGCCCGATTAACAATGATCTCCGAATCCGAGTGTGATTTTGGCAATGTCGTTTGCGCGCAAACGGAAGTTGAGGCAGTAGGCTGTAAACCAAAAGTTGCCTCATCCTGAAGTGAAACTGTACTATCGTCAAACGTACTCCATAATGATTCGTGACTCGGCGAGGTTGTTTCCAATGAGCTTTTGCCATTTAGCGACTCTTCTGAGCTTTCTGCACAAACAACTTCTCGTTCTCGTGAATTTTCAAGTGTCTCTGGATTGCAAGACGATGTGCTTTCTGATTCTGATGTATCCTCGAGTCTCGATGAGTCAGAAATTCTTCGACGTACCGGAAGTTTACGACAATTTGTTGAAATGCCATTGGTGAAATCGCACATCGCCTCGCTCTCGGTGCTTGGCTGAGGATGAAGAAAAATTTCTTCTCGACTTTTGTCAGTCTCCGAGGATTCCGGATCGTAAAATATTTCGGATGAATTTTCAGTTTCCGAGGAAGTTTCAGCGTGGGTTGATGTAAATACACAACCGGATTCTGAATCTTGACAATGCTCGGGTGGTCTCGGGCCTTGCTGACAACATTTACAGTATTCATGATGATTCCTGGGATTTACGAGGATATTGGCAAGATCGGCTGGATTTGCCATTTCAACCGGCGAATCTGTACCATCTGGGCTCTCATGATACTCCTCACCATGATCGAGATCAAAGTCATAATAAATGTCGGACTCGGAACTGTGATGTGGCTGACTGTCGAGTACTCGTTCATCCGTTTTAAGGGATAACGAACTTGCCGAATTGCTTGGTGCGCTTGTCGTTGTTCTTTGGCCTGTTGGCCCATGAAGCCACGAAGTTTCTGTTGCTTTGTTCAATGCTCTCGTGACTTCTGGTCCATCCTCGGAGCAATTATGTCCCTCACCGCCGAGTGACGTCAAACGGCGATGAAGACGTCGCGCGAATGATTCGGCACGTCCTCTACAACTGTTTGGAAACAATGAACCAACGAGACCGCATGTTGAGCCGCCACTGTGTGCACCGGAAGCTGAATCGGCACTTCCCATCTCCGGAAAATTTACCGCAGGCAATCCCTTGATGCCTTTACTCGTTACGTTTATTTTTGAAATTTGAAATTGTTTGCCACAATTATTCTTGTCTCTAGGTGCCTCCTGAATCTGAAACAGAAATAACAATTTCATTAAAAACAAAAAAAAAAAAGAACTAAGAACATCCAAAGTGGCGCGATGAGGTCTCCGACATAAAACGATCAGAGCCCGCAGCTGCGAGTTTGATGCGTAGATTTATGAAGTAATTGGAGGGTAAGAGATGCTGATTAGGAAAGTGGAGAGCGATTGATCGTGATAAATGTATATATAATAAATGGCGGCCGTTTATATGCGTGGGTGTCACAGTTTTATCAACTGTATATCTCATTGTGCTCTCTCTCTCTCTCTCTCTCTCTCTGCGAGGAAATAATATCGAGGAAGAAATGTGAATTACGATAAGCTATAGATATGAGACGAGAGAGAGAGAGAGAGAGAGAGAGAGAGAGAGAGCTGGCCAATTATCAAAATGACACACGTGGTGCATGAACAAATGCAACTTGGTCGTTCTACACATGTAGGTAGGATATACTCGTCACGCGCGCCAAACTCGGTTCGGGGTTACGTCGCATCGAAAAGTGCTCCGTGTTGCAAATAATATATATATATATAGAAATATACGTATATACGGGGCGGGGGGGGTGCACACGTGTTGTTATAACTTTACACCTTGGACTAGGAGATATTTTGTATCATCTTGTGAGCAGCCAAAGAATGAAAAGAGCAAATAATATATTTAGGACGTTATTGATTCGGTAATAAAATCTGGTTGAGTGCTGAGGATTGATGTGGATTAATGAGCCAAGAAGAGAATGAAGCTAAAGAAGATGGTAATAACGGAAAGATAAAAAAAGAAGCAACGTTTGCCGCAAGTAGAAGGAAAAGCCCATATTTACTGAATAGAATCGATTAGACAAGGACGTAACATAAAGATAGGCAGAGAAGGTAATAGAAATAGACGTCATGAGGCCAATAGCCTCTGCATGACTTGTGTAGATCCAATGCAGTCCCAACTCACTCACAGCACACGTCTCTCTTACGTAACAGCATTTACGTATCTATCAGCTATCGGTCACGAAGGATTGCCTAGAACCATCTAGACTTCCAATAGACGGGGCAAAATCTCTCTCTCTCTCTCCATCTCTCGGTGCGAGCGCGGACTTCTCCTTGTGCGTCGAGTACATTACACGCCTTATATGCACAAACTATACGCAGGAGGATAAGCCAGCTTATCGTAGACACAACAGGTGTCATCGGTCTAATGCGGTAAGATATTTTTAAAAGCTCTTTTAGCTTGAATCACTCGAGTGAAAATAGTCCACATGATGCTAACAAGCCAAAAAGATTTTTCCTCATCTATTCATGACGAGGAAAATAATAATTTGTGATGATAATTTACAATCGTAAAAGTGAGATTTTAGGAACGAATGTCTGTGAAAAAAAGAAATGATAAAATTTTTTAAATACTTGTAAATTGGAACAAATGAATGAAGAGGAAGAAAGAGGGGAAAAGCTTAAACTTGACGATAATCGAGAAGAATAATATTGCCCAATCTTTACGTGTCACGATGATTACGAGAGAAGATAAGTGTGGGGACGTAGAAAAGAAACACCGCTCATTCAGATATTGGTGTTCGACTCAACGCCATTCGACAGTTATGACGTTGAAGAGCACTCGTATCAAGGGAACGACACAGTCGTGAAAGTATCGCGTCTCCCACATAAAAAAAAAAAAAAAACTTATCTCGAGAAAAATAAGACAAACACGACAAAATATCACGTGAAAGAATCGTGACTCGAGTGTTATAATCTTAAAATGCAATACGGTGAAAAATATTTATCTCTTTCGGCATTCTACAAATACGAATCACTCAATAATACTCTCTCTTTTATGTTTGCACATTTTAGTCGTAAATACTATTACAATTCTCTTTTCTCTCTCTTCTTCCTCTGGCTCTCTTTGAGATTGAGTTATATTAATAGATTGATGTATCAGCGTCACCGAGATGAGATGACTCAGTCGAGTGTTTTACAGAATCTTTGCACATCAAGAAGATTGATTACCGAGCACGTGGAAAACCTTCTCGAGCCTCGAGACTATCAAGAAAACATGATGATGATGATGATGATGATGATAGAGAAGAAGAAGAAGAAGATACGGACAGAATTATTCAAATGATCGCGTTTGATGTCAAGGTACACTTTTATGGCTTCACCTTGAATCAATTCTCGTTCATTCGCCCCTCCATTAATTTATTATAACGAATACAAGCGCTCGGAATTTCTATTCTTTACTCTACAAACTTTGCATGCACTGTGCAAAAGCTTATTCAATCTTATTCAAAACTTATTCAATCAAACAAATACGCTTCAAGTACGAGAGTAAAGCATTTTTGGAATAAAAATAAAAGATTCAAAAATAAACAATTTTTCTGTACAAAAATTCGTAAACTTTGTGACAGTAAAAAAAAAACTTTATCTACAACAAATCACTTTGTGTAAAAAAAAAATAAAACACTTGGCATAAAGAGGAAAAGATCAACGATGAAAATTGATCGTTTATACCAAAAATTGCTTGACGTTAAGCCCGTCCTCGAGGCTTTTGCACTCGTAGCTTGTATCTCTTCCCAAACTCTCGTCACGCTGGGTCATTTTTCCAATTTTCGTTCGTCTCACTCGTGTTTGTTTTTTTCTTTTGGGGCGAAGTTTTCGTTATTCCAACTCGTATCGTTGTTGCATCGCGACTATCGCGTTTTTGCAACTCGTAGATGCACTTTCTGGGACGCGCTGTCTCACTGAACTTCCCGCTAATTGACAAACTCGTGTTGTCCCGTTAATTAGTGAAAATGCCGCTTGACAGATGTTTCGTTTTTTTTTTTACATCCTATTTGCGTGTATGAGCAACGAAGTAACTCACTCGCGTTTGCTCACGTTTAGCTCGCGCAGTACCTAGCGAGACAAGCTCCAAAGTCGTTTCGAGTACACACACAACGTGCATCGAAGGCGCCGAACGAAGAAAATCCCCTCTACCGATTATCGCATAGCAACTGTGAACGTCGATTGAGAGAAGCTTGTTCTGGTTCCTTGTCCATTTCGCGCGTCACTTCTCGACACTTCTCGACAATTCTGAATGGAGCGTTGTCGTTTTTCTTTTTTCCTCGTCCACAATCTATCCTCAACGAATAAAGGAAGGAACATTTTTTGTTTTTAATAGGATTTGATTGTTTATTAGCTGAAAAAAATGACTCAATCAGATTGTGTCGCTGTGGCTCTGGCTTGTGGTGGCCAGACACTGTGTGTGAGCGGGGCAGATGAACATATTATAAATAGGTTTTGCTGCGTCTCTGGGTAGCACGAAAAACGATCATGATAAACACTTTTACTCCCACGCAGTGTTCTATAAATGGTGCAACTTGGGGGTAAACGTCACATGACCTACGACAAGTTACCACTTATAATTATCATGAGCCAAGATTTTTTCTTCTCCTCCTTACACCCATATCTTAATTTCTTTTCATTATTTTTATCTTTTTCCTAGAAAATCTCGATCTCGTACAGGCCAGACATAGAACCCTTCGTGTACAGACATAGAAAAACGCATCTTAGTTGTACAAACTGGGTCTTATAGAGACCATGCAATTTTTACTTTGAATATCTCGGCGACGAGTCAATATTTTTACAACTATTTTTTTTTTCAGCAAAAGTTTGAACGATTATTCGGCGATCTAAAAATAATCGAAAAAAATAATTTAATTTTCAAGTGTTTGAAAAAAAAATCGATCAACAGTTTTTGCCAAAAACCGAATTTCACGTGGGTCTGAGAGACCCATGTCTGTACAGGAACTGCACAGGTTAATCAAAGTCTTTTTTCAAAAGATCTGCAGCTTTTTCTCGCCAACCAGTACATATTACTGTTCGCAAATCTGTAGTGAAAGACCTTATGAGTTTGACATTCTCAAACCACACAGCAAGAGGGCCGAAAAATCTCATCACAAATTTCATAATCGGCATAACGTCCAACAACGAGGACAAAAACGTTTATCCTCGAAGCGAATAAAATATCACAGGCTCCTCTGGAAGAAGCAGTTTTTTCTTGTTCGATTTACAAAAAAGTAGAATCGAATTATATTAAAAGTTTTAACGTCTGTCCAGCAGGGACCGTTGAAAGTAGCAAATTGGCAATCCGACCTTTGGCGCAGCATTCAAAAATAGAATACATAAATACAAGTATTTTTTGTGTGGTAAAAAGTTGGGTCAGAGATCTTTCCGAGCAATGCTCGTCGTGTGTGTTACGATCCCAGAGTGCGCCACCATAGCTCTTTAACTTTTGGGATTCGTGACGTCCTACGTACGCCCAACTATGAAAAAAAAATAAAAAATAAAGAACAAAATGTCCGATGGATCTCTGCCAGGAAAAGAGGAGCACGAGCGAGAAATTGAGTCTGGAAATAGCATTTTCGTGAATCGAAACGGAAGCCCAAGAAGAGAGCAGCGAGAGAGAAAAAGCATATTATTATTATTATTATTGCTGTTTTTATTTTTGTTGTTTTTGTTGTCGTAGCTGACCGAGAAAGCCTTTCGTCTCTTTGTCGGCAATTACAAGCATCCTACCAAAGCATTTTGATTATACGAGGGAAGCTATAAGAAACTGGGCCACGAATTTCAGATCGTAAGAAAAATGTTCGTGTGCGGGACGAAAGCCCAACAGGATATGAAAAGAGAAAATCGTTCTATTCCGAATTATCTGTTAGGATTATTACGGAGACAGTTACAGTTACAGAGAGGAATGAGAAAAGACGGAAAATGATGGTTTGCGATTGCGCATTGATTTATCTCATCCCAGACGGCGCCACTCTCCCCCTCAATAAGGGGTGGAGGAAGAATGACCTAGAACTTTCCATTTCTCGTTCATCAAGGACAAACTTTGATTCCTTTCTTCCCCTCTGGCTCTCTCTCTCTCTCTCTCTCTCTCTCTTTCTCTTTCTCTCTCTCTCTCTGTCTCTGGCGGTGAATAAGGAGAGAACCTTATATTACGATTACTTCGTATGGGAACAAATGAACATTAGTGTGCGTTTTAGGAAAATTCCACGAAAGTCCATAAAGAATCTGTCCCGTGCTCTTCTCTGCATGCATATTATCGTTCGATGAATAAGAATACATGCACTGTATGGATGGATAAGAATAAACTCTCCTGGCTGTGAGACCGAAGAGGGAAAAAGAAGGAAAAGAGAGAGAAAAAGTATCGACAGTCCGAGAGCTTTTGTAAACTCGCACGATAACGCAATAAATTCTTTGATATCCGCGCGTAAAGTTATATATATAGTAACGTGATTGTGTACGTGTAACACACCATCGTAATACCACGACGCCATGATGACAATTATACATTTATTATTATTATTATTATTATTATTATTATTATTATGTTATCCGGCACCTTGCGCGATTGTTCCCAATATGATCCATAGATCGATAATGCAAATCTTTTTTTTCTTCTCAAGCAAATGCATAAAAAATAGGCACAAAATATTTAAGGAAAATTATAAATCGGCGATATATGACTAAAAATATTTAACGCGATTTTGGCACATTCCGATTTTTGCCATTCACTTAATTGAATAATATGATTCGTATTAAAAATAATTTACATTTCAAGAACAAAATCGTGTTTAGTATAGAAAAGTTGGTACGATATGTCCAATTTTAAATATTGTCCATCTAAGTAAGGAATATTTTAAGTACGCTATAAATGGATTTTCTTTTTCGTATCGAATTCTCGGCCGAAAATGATTTTTTTCGAATAATATTGAGCTACAATTAACTTGTACATGTTTATTATTATATCTAGACACCCACGAGTGGTCAGAGAGGAGTCCGGATCATCGTTAAGCAACGTATGCATGCGTTACTTTTCTCGTGCGCGCGCCAAGCGTTTATTTTTGTCTCTTGTTTTCTCATCATGCCAAATGCCGTTCTCGTCACTCTGATGGGCGCTCGCGAAATCTCGAATTGGTTCCAATAATTGTCGCATCGTGTCGTCGTTCCCTGCTTGTACTTTGTTTCTGTATATTGCATGCGCGCGCGCGCTCGCCCGTACAATGCGTACGTGCGTGAATGTGCATGTGTGCCTGCGTGCACACGTGCGCGAGTGTTGACCTGTCCACGCAGTAGAGAACGCAGGCTGATGTTCTTTCGTTATTTGTATTGTGACGCCGTCTAGCGGCCGTTTTTTTTTCCTCACAATCAATGAGATTTAATCAACACACTGTACAAAATGGAATGAATGAACGTGAGAAAGTTTGAGAATCGACTTGTCATATTTTTAGTATCTTATTCAATACACCAAAAGAACAAAATAATTAAATTTCAGTGAGATTTTCAGCATTACTTTCGAGACGCAAATAAGTATATATAAACAAATATGAGAGTGTGTGTGAAAAACGAGATTATAGACAAAGTCGTCGCGCACGTATAAAAACTCGTATTTTGTATACTCACAGAGTACTGCTCCGAGAACCCACGAACTTTTCATACGGTATCTCCCTTTTAATTCCTAAAATACATAATAATTGATGATGATGATGATAATAATAATAATACTGTCCTGTCTGATCGTGAAATTGAATAACGTCAAGTTTTTCATCGACCCTCTCGCTTACCTCAAATTCTCTTGAATGTTCCTCGTACAAAAAAAGACTACGACACGCGCATCACTCGCAGTTACAGCGACACTGCATCCAAAACTCTCGTTCACAAAGTTATCTACATAGACTCTCCACTTGATCACTCCTATACTTTGCGATATGTCTCTCTTTCCCGCTCGCTATCTGATTGTTTTTCGGCGTTTCAGAGATACCGTGCGAAAGGAAAAGAGTGAGAGAGAATTTTTCCCAGTGTTATAAAAAGATTATAAATGAATTCCGTAATTTAATAGATTTTAATTTAAAAATTGGGATATGAGGTAGTAAAAATTTAATTTGATGTTATTGAGAAAATTCGACGGAGCACAACCTCGCGCGGGGAATCGTCTTGAACGTAAAAATGCGACTGCCGGCCGCGAAAACGTCGCGATCTCCCTCGTACGCCGCTGACAAGGGCATCGAAGGTCGCAGCTGCGCGTCGCGCGCGCGCCTCTAACTCGCAGGTGACTTCTTGTCTATTCTCTCTCTCTCTCTTGCTCTCTGTTTCGTTTTTGAGGTTTTACGGGTCGCACTTTGTTCTTCCTGCGTCTCTCTTCGATTCCCGCTAGGGTGCTCTCATTGTTTGTTTACGTTTCGTATTATTATCGGCTTCTCTATCATCATACATCCCAATGTATCTTTCGCTATTCATGAGCCTGAGAAAAGAAGAATAAAAAAAAACATTGAACACGTCATAGACACTCTTGGGTCATTATTTATCCATCTACCGAACGCAACATTTATAGCAGACAAATTTAAATATTTTCTTAACGTTGGAAAGAAAAATCTGCTCCTTCTATTGCCCTTTATCGCAATGTTCGAGAGAACTTCCGCTTACAAGAGAGAAATTTGAGGCCGATAAATTTAACTCCGTTGGTAAAACAGCGCAACACTTCCGGTTTGAAGAATTGTATGCGCGAGAGGATTTTCAAGCGGGGGTGGGTAGTAAGAGAGATGGATCGACGTCTGTCGCGTCTCTGGCCACGCGCAGAGGGAGAACAAGTATGCAGAGAAGAGAAAAGAGCGAGAGGGAAGGACGCATGCATATATGCAAGAAGAGCATTACCGAATAGCTCCACATACAATCGCATTCAAGCGCGTGTTACCCGCATCGTGTCTCTCCTCTGCTCATTCCGCGTAAATGAGAGAGTAATCGAAAAAAAAACAAAAAAAAAAACGCGTGTGACGAGAATCATCTCGTCGCGACAATGAAAAATTTACGGTGGCGTCTTTGCCATCCTGGCAATTATTCCCCTATGGAATATTGAGAAAAGCAAGTGCTTAGGCGAAAAGAAATTACTACATATAACGTTACCTCTTGATTTTTGTTGGTTTTTTTTTTTTTTGTCACATTCGTCTACAGGGTCGATCATGAACGTTCGACGTTTACCCGGCTTTGTTTATCATTACAAAATTGTTGCTGGTACGATCCTAATTGGTTTCTTTCTCGTAATTTATTTTCTTCTTCACTGGGGAATTATGTGCACGAATCTCGAGGCTCGAAGACACGTCTCAAATGTGGTGAGAAAACTTTCTTTCTTTCTTCCTTTTTTTCTAATTTCCTTCTTATTTGCAAATTGTAGTACTACATTGTACAAGTGACGAATTGCACTGTGAGCAAGGATTGTACATAATGTGCGCAAGGACCGGAAAGAGACTTGTGGATATAAATGTAGGAGGCGTGCAGGACGCGCATGCGCATTTAATTCAGCGCGTGAAATTTCTATCAATTTCAAATTGCGGATTTCATTATATCGACATAAAATGTTGATAATAACAATTGTTATATTATTTATAATATTGCCTTTAACATATCGAAATGAAGTTTTGGTACATTTTTATGCGGTAAAGGCCTGCAGACATTTTACGTAATTCTTCGATCGCACTATACGCACGCGACTATCCGCCATCAGAGAGAGAGAGAGAGAGAGAGAGAGAACGCTTGTATAATAATTATACAAGCATTCTCTCCCCTCTCCCTCTCTCTTCCTCGCTCGCTCCTATTCATTCTCGTGTGCCCCAACTTATTAAATTATAAGAGATGCAGTAGCAATGCGTCATGAGGATAATACTTCAGTGCACGAAACGTCAAATATAATGATATTCTTTTTTTTTCTTCAATATCAACAGTGCACCACTCACACCGATGGAACGGCTTTGGGTATACTTTGTGACCCTCTTTGTGCCGAACGAAGTATACACTCACTCGCCTGCGAGTCTCTGCATTCGGGTAAAGAAGCCGTTTTTACAGCTCACTGGGAGGCGACGAAGCTCGTGTTCAAGGCATCCAGGTAAAAATTATTTATTCCCCTTTTTTTGTTTCAATTACGGAATAAAATTTTCGTGAAGATGAAAAAAAAAAAACAAATTTCTAGTCACAGAAAAAATTAGCTGTTTTATCGTATGCTGATAATATTGAAGGGTTCAAAAATAATAATGCCTTTACTGTATTTTTTTTTTTTCATTTTTTTCAGAACGAGACCAACTTCAGAACAGTATGAGACTCTTTTTTGGCTGGATACTTTGGGAATTCGTCATTATCCGAGCGAAAAAGATTTTGGCAATATGATAAGAGATCTCGTGTTTAGCAGGCTAAACGTAACGATTGATGAGCATCAGATTCAAAGATTGTCACGTTTACGAACTCATCGTATGGAAATTAATGTGGAGAAGCGACATCTTGAGATGGAAAATGTTTGGCAATTGTTGCAAGAGAATGAATATATGATATCGATTATTTACGAGGACAGAGACGTATTTCCACAATTGGTCGGTACTTGTGGTACTTTTTATGCTGTCGAGTACGTCAGACCGATCGAAACACCAACAACGATTCTCGCACTTTCCGACTCGAAGCCCGAATGGTCCAAAAGACTCAAACTCGCTGTTATGATACTCGATTTGTTGGAAGAATTGGAGGCTAATTTTCCCGAGCCTTTTTATCTCTGTGACGTCAAAATCAATCATTTTGGTTTACCAATGGGCGGTCAGAGACTTAAATTTCTCGATCTTGATGCAGTTTTTTCAAAAAGCGTTATCGGCAGAATTACCGCCGATGGAAAAATGTGCGAAAAACATGAGGATTGCGATTATTTCGATTGCAGATCTTTGTGCTCGGAGAATAAACGATGCGAATCATCCGTTCTCAATAATAATTTGCAGGTGTGTATTCATATAGATTTCCGTTTATTATAGAAATTTGTCAACGATGTTTGAATAAAATTTCATCGATGAATTCATATTTAATTCGAATCAAATATGCGATTGTTTGTACAATTCGTATGATACGAAAAAGACGATTAAATCGAATGATAATCTAATAATACTGATGATTCTCAATTTTTCTTCTTTTTTTCAATATTAAATGTGTATAAACGCACATACAGATAATCTGTGAAAAAATCTTCCTCGGCTGGACTCTCTCGGGAACGATAATTATTCCCGGCCTTCTAATGTCCGAGCACACATCCAGTAGTCTGGCGGTTTTGCTGCGACAATGCGCAAATCCTGCAGGTGAATCAAATCGTTTGCCCCGAGCAGCAGTCTCGGATTCAGCAAAAGCGAGGCTCTATAACACACTCAGTGAGATGGAACAAGAGACGAGTGCTTCCTCGTAAACAATTTCAGGCTGTTGATGCGTTATATATACACAATAATAAGTATTATTATACTAAAATTATAATTATCAATATAATATAGCAATGTTATATAGCGTGTTTAGGAAATTTTGCCTTAATAGAATTAATTAATGCTTCCATATATTGTTATATATACAAAATTATATATTATACATGGTACAATAGTAAAACATTTTTATTAAATCTCTTTCATGGTGACACTAAAAACTCGCACGGAAGAGGAAAAGCTCCGTAGGTAACATAAAATACCAAAGAAATACTTTAGAATATCATGTATTCAATTATAAATTCGAATCTTGTATCAATAATGCATTTCCAATAGAACCTCCTTTATCCAAGATAATATGGGCAGAGCACACCTCGAATAAATGAAATTTCGGATAATACGGAGAGCATATATATAGACACTCCAAAGACTTTTACTACTTTTATACATTTAAAAACCTAACACATAATTTAATTTCATAAAATATTATATAAACGTGAGAACCTGACCAACACACATTAATCTATGGTGGCAAACATGTGCTATTAGTTTAACAAAGCCAGTTACGTAAATTTGCTTCGAATTGTTCATTCGTTTTTAGCTGCATTCTCCTCATTATTTCATCGATAAGAGGTCACTTGCCGTAGCTTCCGATTGTTCCTCGACATATTTAAAAGCTAGTTTGAGTTTTATAGGTTACAGCTTTTGCTCTACACTCGCTACGACCTTTTTCCTTTTTTGAGTCCTCACGATGTTCCACCATCGACTATAGAATCGGAACTGCTGTATTTGTGTTACTCGCTACAAGAGAACGCAGCAAGCTTGAATGCACAAAGTTTATGTTTGTTCTAAGTTTTTCCGTATTATCTGAGCAGGTGGTTCGATTAATGTGGAGTGCTCAGGTGCCTCAAATAACTCGGAGCTTCGGTTAATCGAAGGCCGGATAAACGAAATTCTACTGTATTTCAATTTTCTGTCCATCATTATTTAAATCCTGCTCATCAGATAGGACGTATTTCCTCTTGTAAATCTATTGACAATTAATAAATTCAATTTTCCATACACTTATAAAAATTATTATTGTTATTATTGTTTGTAATTGTACAATTTCAAAGGAGAATCACAACATTCGAAATGCTTCAAAAAATGGCAAACGGAATTCAAATAGACGCCCCGTTACGAAGAAAAAAGTCAGATGACGCTACTCGACGGTTGAGTGGCGCCATCCTACAGCTTTTCTTAAAACTTTTTGGGCAAATCCGTCAAGCGTTTTTATTTCCTCATCGTCGCCATTCTGATATCCGCAGACCGCAAGGATTACGACGAACGCGAGAGCGAGACGTCCGTTGTCTCTTAGACAGAACTCGGGGTATCGAAAAAATCAGGTCAAAATGGATACTCCAAAGTTGAGTATCGGGAATTATCCCGTCGAGTACGATAGGTCGATACACGGGCCTTACGATCCGGCTCGTTTCTACGGTAAACGTAAGTTCTGAAAAAAAAAAATCTTCCGCTACTTCCGTTACAATTCTGTTAATAAAATAACTGTAATACAAATTTTCGACAGCTGATACTCCATTCGGCGAGCTGAAGCTCGGAGAGGTCGGTGCTTGGTTCGGACGTCGTAATAAGTCTCCTCAGAGCTTTATCGCACTTATCTCCCGAGGTAAAGTTTCATTAAAAGGATTTTTTTTTTTAATAAACTTTTATTTAACTCATACTGTTTGACCGCCATCTTTGAAAAAAATATTGCATAACCGGTAACGTTATGACCAATAAGAAAATGAGATTTTGGCCTTTTAATAGAAAAAATATTATCCGGTACTGAAAAAAAAAGTGTCAAAATAAAACACGAAAAGAAGGATTTTCTTTTTTTTTTTAATACGATTCTATGATTTTTAGCTTGGTGGCGTTGGCAGCATGCCTATGTACATCCTAAACGTGCAGGAATAGCCCCATTCTTACAGCTCACAGTTGGCGGTATGGCATTCTTCTATTGCTTGAATTACAGCAGAATCAGTGAGTACATTTTACATATTATTATCATAGAGAATTTGTCCTAAAGTTGATATAAATGTGTATCATTATTATTGCTATTGTTGCACAGATTTTTCATTTTTTTCTTTTTTATCTCTTTTAGAACACCACAAGAACTTCAAGTACCACTAAAAATATTCATCAATGTCTTTGCCGTGTTCCAGATAACGTTATTATTGTAATTTAATATCCGATTTATCTGATGATCGTGATGATACAAAATGGAACATTATGGCTAAATAAATTCCAGCCCAGATAGTGTACAAATGTATAATATATGTATGAAAATTTAACCGGAAACAAAATTTCCACTTCCCTACCTAGCAAAATTACAAAAAATCGGTAATGGCAAATCTTCATTATAGAATTTTTACTCGATTATTTTTTTCTCAATTTAAAATTAACTAGTTTTAATACAAGAATTTTACGACTAGACGGCGCCACCTGTCAATACCAACTAGTGGCGCCACATTTCGAGAAAATTCGCGAAACTCCTCAAGTTCGCTGGGAGTCCATTAAAGAACTGACCGGTCAGTATTTTGCGTATTTCGCTGTTCGCTCTCGCTGCCAGTTTGTTGTTGACGTTGATGGGTGAGTGTTGATGATAGAGGACAAGAGACACGCGCGCGCGCGCTTCGTCTATTTTATCTCTATAATTGCTGTTTTATTAAAAGCGTGATAAAAGAGGATCTTCAAGTTTTTCGTACATGAATTAATCGTGGTTGTCTAGTGTTGTTTACGAGACGAATTATGGAGAGTCCGTTGCCACAAATAATGGAGGGTGCAGATAGTGAATATTCGAAGAAGCCGAAAGACAGGTTATTGGGCCTTCTCGATCAAATTGAAATGCGGGTCGAACAACTGCGTAAAGATGCGGCACGTCTTGAAGATGAAAAGGACACAATGCTGACGACTCTTGATACTCTTCGTAATAACGAGATGCTTATCGCACTCGACGAAGGTTGGTTGATTTTTTTTCTTTCTTTCTTCTTTTCATCGGCGCGTAATATTTTACTTTCGTCACGAACGAAACGATGTATGTTCGTCGAGACTTCTAGAAAGTAATACACGGACTATTCGATATACGACGAGCTGCCTCAATAATTTATTTAATTCTATTGTTAGTTGGTTGATAATCGACGAATATATTAGCGAATTATGTTCTCGATTTTTATTTTTTTATCAAGTGTGTATTTTTCCGGATTTTAATACTTTTTACACGTTTGGCGACTTCGGATAATTTATTATTTAAATTATTTTACTTATTGAAATATCCTTTTGCAATAATACATGTTCAACTTGAGCACATATGACTCTTGAATCATATTTGCAATTTTCACTGATATACAATAAAAACCGATGAATTTCATCAAAGCATGAAAAATATCATGATGAATATTATGAAAATATCGAAAAAATTTGAAATTTGGCACAAACTTGTTCATTTTTCATTTGTCTTTTTAAAATTTAAAACTGTTTGAAATTAAAAAAAAAGGTCCGCAATTGAATTATCTATAATAATAAGGCTTGAAGTTACCAATGCAAACAAATGATTGTAAAATTATCAAATACGAATTTTTACCATACTTTGATAAAGAAGAAGAAGAAAGTGGTTAATAAAGACAAATATTAAAAATATTTTGTAAAAAAATTAATTGTGTTCGCGCAAGAAATTGTCTTTCTCTAATGACGAATATAATGTTTTTCGTTTTTAGAGCTTTATCAGAGTCTCACTCTCTGCAGCCTTGATGACTCTTGGCATTGCCAGAATGATAGGCAGTCTCTCGTGGTCTCACGCGCACGCTACACGTTGCGTGTTGATACATCCACGCTATATATTAACTTTTTATCTCTTTGGTACCAGAAATTCCTTTCACTGAATTAGCTATCGTAAAAATCGATAACAATTTGTATCTTCAATGTTCCTCTATGAGAAAACAAAATAGGATGAACATTTTCTGAGAAAAAGGCATTCGAGGAAATAAAAAGGAGATATCGAAGATAATAATAATTATGGAGGAAGGGAGCAGACATAAAATGAAAAATCTGAAGAAAAGTGCAAGTTCTGGAGAATTTATTTTTGTTTTCTTTGTGTTTGGCTCACTGGAGAATATGCTAGAGCACGAAAATTGCGTTAGAGAATATTCTATACAGAATGTATCTCGAGAGTTGGCAAACAGGCTCAAATTTTTCAAAACTCCAATTACATAAATAAATAAATAAAAATATCCGTATCATCTTATTTTCCACAGAAAGAATCTACAAGAGTTTAACCCTCAGTCGGTAATCTGGGTCTTTTAAGGGGGTATTCGTGCCTAGTGGATCGGAAAAATCAATTTTTTTCTTTTTGCATAATTTTTAAGTACTCGGTGTGCAAAAATATGTCTGCAAAAGGATTTAGCAGGAAGGTCCCCTGTATGGCCCTGGAATAGCTGATAGATCGTAAATACAATTATTTCTACATAATCAGTACGACAAAACTTTACAAGTGTTTTTCTCGAAACCACGTTTTTCAAATTGGTCCCGATGATATCTCAAAAACCAGTTGACCAATTGAGTTGGGCTTATGCAAACATGTGTGGCTATAGCCTCTACCAAGATCAAATAGAAATACATATTTTTAAAATTTTTTACAGCCCTGTAATTGTGAAAACAAATATCGAAAATCCAAATAACATTTTCAAAAAAACGCATATTTTTTTAATTTTCAATGTTTTTTATTCATTCTGATACCTGCTATAGTGAAATAAGATCATACAGATTAAGAATATTTTTGGTTTTTTTTATTCAGATGAGCAGAATAGCCAAAACCGTGGGAACCCCATGAGCTAACTTTTTTCTTCGTTACCTTTGTCAATATTGTATACAGCACGTATTAATAGTTATTTGGCAATAAACTTTTTTGAAGCGTTCTTAAAATATGTAGGAAAAATTCCTGTCCCAAAAGACCTTATAGTTTCCTTGAAAAAAAATCACAAATATAGCATAAAAATTCGGCTTCTAGACTAGAATACCCGCTTAAGGTACAGTTGAAATAACTGTCTGAAATTTCGCCCAAGTGGGAATCTTTGTATTAAAAAAAAAAAAAAAAAAAAAACCACTCCACATTTAACTTTGGTTACTATTGGAACATACTCTAGGGAGTTTAAGAAGCGACCCAAAATTTTCATAGATTTTGTTGAGCCTAGAACGTGAAATAACATAGGATAAACTGAAACGACCCAAATTGCTAATCTTGTCAGTAAAGTTACGTTTGCTGATGGAGGGCTAATGATAACAAAAAAACATTGTTAGATATGGCAAAATAAATGTTTATTCATTGCTGTCAAATTTCAGTCGAGTCAATCAAGATTTGTTTCTTATTACCAAATGGTTTTATTACTTTGTTTGTCCCAATTAAATTTTATTTTGCTCAACTGAAATTTCGTGATAATAAATAGTTATTTCGTCATATGCGAACAAAAAAAATAGTAAACCATAAAATTTGCAAAGAAATAAAATAATTTGGAATCTCGATGAAGTTCTGACTATAAAATTATGAAAAAACAACTCACAAATGAGTAAATTATTTAATGAATATTTCTTTTTTTATCAACTTCAAGCCGCCGATCGTGAGGATGTCCTGCGTTATGCCGATCGACTTTCTATGCGTTGCCTGACGGTCGATGTTATGGTCAAGATCACACGTGATCAGGTTCAAACAGAAGCCCTTTACCAGGTAAAAACACAAACTTTTTTGTTTATTTTTGCATGTGTACATTTATATATATATAAGTGCGTGCCTGTGCGTGTGTGCGTGTTGTTAGGGTTCCAGAGGGTCAGGGAGTAAAGAATCATCGGGTTTTGGAGTGATGACACTTTAGTGTAAATAATGAGAATTATAATGCAACAACTTTTGGAAACCAGCACTGCTAAGGTGTTTTTCTTTTCACGCCTCGGTCAGGACTCGTTGATATACAAAAACCTTGCTGATATTTATTTCATATAATAGAAAACAGCGATGTGATTACTCTGCGAGTCCGTTTCCTTCAATTGACCGATTCCATTTCACGCCACACCGGCCGTGCGATTTGCGAGTTAACACGTGCATCCCTCCAGACCCGAGAGCCCGTTTCATAATGGGCTTCATAATAATTTTGCTAATATAGAATATTTTTTATTTTCCAGGTTAACGGTCTGATCGACACATTGGTTGTTGGACTTCGAAACGATCCATTTGGCACGCGGCAAAGATGTGCAGCATTTATGAACGCCTGTTCGTCTCACGGTATGGGACATTCCGACAAAAATTTCGAGACTGCGATACTGGGCTGTACTCTCGACGATCAGAAACGCGTGAAAAAGAGGCTTCAAGGACTTCTCGATTACATTGACAAGATGCATACGATAGAATTGCAATGAACATATCGAAGAAAAGTCATCCTCGAAGAAAAACTACTCGGTCCACATTATGCATTTTTCAAACAACAAAAAAATACCTTACAAGCAGAATTTCTTGGGGTTTACAGAGTTCAATCGATTTCGAAAATGTCGGCGAAAAACCTCGTTTGTAGCCGCGAAACATTTTGTCCGTTATGGGCAAGTGCTTGTGAGCTTGGAAAATCGTATGTAAAAAAAAAACGAATGTTGCGAAATCAAGATTCAATCGTTCTTGGCTTTCTTTTCCAAATTGATTCCCGAGAAGATCTCTTAAACCAAAAATCAAGATAACACAAAGACATTGTTGAGGTAATGAGAGAAATAGATGGATAACGAACCATCATCGTTATAAAACCCACGCGCACGTTTTAATTAATTTTGCTTGATTTTTGCTCGATAATTGAGTATTTATTTCCAAGCCCCATCAGGACCACGAAAATGTTCAATTTAGCTCGCAGAGTCTAAATTTTAGGTAGAGTTGCATTTTTTAGAGATTTGATTTTTTTTTGTGTTCTTTTGGTTTCAACATTTTTAGTATTCTCTTCTATCCTGCTTGTAATTACCAGTGCCCAATAAATGATTGCTAGTTCTGTAAGTTATAAAAATAAAATTAAGAGAAACGGCTGGCCAATTCTTTTTATCGTTAATCATTTAGACGCTTATATGTTTTTTTTTTAAATCTTTCCTAAGAATTGTTCAATTACTTGTTCCACCACCGTGACATCGGTTATACCAGTTATCTATAATTAGCAAAAATTGCGATTGTTGCATGAAAATCGATGTAACATGATACAGTCTGATTTTAGCACAATTCCACGATCGCCAGTTTCGTGTAACTTCTTACAACACAAGATCTTTAATCAATCCTGTAAATGTCCTTTGCAATTCCAGGCAATAAAGCAAACAAAAAATGGAAAAAAATCTTTGTGGCTTGTATAAAAAAATTTGTTGTCATCTCTGTGATAATAAAGATTCAAAAATATATGGGACAACGGAATCGAGATTGAAATATAATTATGTGATTGAAATTGAATTGTTTTATTTAAAAAAATATACACTTCTTTTTTCTCTAGACCGGTCTAAAAATGGTGCGTGTCGAGACGATCGCGTGACGTAATGATAAAATGTTAATGAAGGTGAAGCGGCGAATACGAGTAGTGGGGTGGCGCGATACAAAGGAAGGGAAAGAAGGTAAAAGGTGGGACAGCCGTGTAGAGTTGTATCTGTAGAAATGGTCGGTTTGGAAGGGAGGGGAGAAGAAAAACACGAACACAGTCAAGTATTCAGGACGTTGACTCTTACCTCGAGGCCTTGTGAAAGGTGAAGGCCGTGTTTTACCCACAGCACCGATTTGATATCCACAACTCGGCAATGTCACCAGCTTTACAGCATCTTACGCGGAAGCTGCTGTTTTTTTTATTTTATTTTTTTTTAAATTTTGCCACTAAACTCAGTCGACCCACTGCTCTCGTGACCAGGGGAGTTTTGCTTTCTTACACTGAGAGGAGTGATATGTAAGTAAGAAAAAAAGATTGTCTCCCACTGTTTTGCAATTAAGCCAATTTGTAGAATCGAGCAGAGAAAATTCTTGTAATATCAACCGTCAGTAAAAATTGTTTGAAAAATTGTGACTTTTTTATTATTTGCTATAATCCCGTTGCGGAAATTATAAATTTGTAACTTTTTACTAATGAAATTTCTGCTAGTGCAGATTTTTTTTTTTTTTTTTCCTGCGAGGGAATTTCGAGACAATTTGTGGTTTTTTTCTCGTTTTCTGTTGAATCGGTAACAGACAAGAATTGCGAAACTTTCCCCGAGCTTATGAAGGATCGTACTTTGGTTGGGTAAAGGAACAATCGTAACAATAAATAAGCTAAAATGTGTAATAAATATTTTTGGCCAAGTTCGGAGATAGCCATGAATATAAAAAGGCGTCTTGTCGTTGAAATGTAAAAAAACACGATGGAGAATGGTAAAAAAGACGTGTAATATCTCGAAAACGAGTCTATGAAAATAAAATACACATATGTACAAAAAATTCTTTTTAGCTTCAACTACTAAATCTACAACTGATTCGATGCTTGGATGGAGACGCTTCGCATATTTCTCTTGGAAAGAGCATACATTTATTTGATCTCCATCGCGGGTACTTTTTTTTTCTTACGTTTATATTCTTCTCTGGAGATTTTGGACAAAAACAAAGAACACTACAACAGTCTACAGGCACTTTTGACAAAATTTTTCTTCTTGTGAAGTCTCGGTTTGCCACCAGGTCGGAGGACTATCGTGCCATTTGTCGAGTGTCGTCCACACATCGACTCGTTTGGACTGAAAGCGCCTGAAATACAAAAAATTACCATTCCACAATGACAAGATGAAATAATAAATTGCTCATTATTTTTTTTTTTTTGCATCCTTTGAGATTGATTGGTTAGAAAGTTTCGATTTCCCTTCCTAGGCTCACCGTGAAGTCGCAAATATCTCTTGTGCTCGACACACGCTGAATAATAAATCGCGATTAGCATATACGACACACTTTGGCGAGCGATGACCGAATTTTTCAGGAATTTCATCATTAACCAAATCCAACACGTGGCTTGGAAAATTTTCCAATCCACGTACGAGTATTTACGTGGTTAGTATTGATGAGTGATTCTTCCAGTGATTTTTCCTTGATTTTTTTTTCTTAATTCATCGCTGCCCATGTAATACGTATTATTAATAAATAACGCCTGGCAACACCGGATGCTTCCCGCCCATTGCACGCACGCAGTGAGTACCTCGCGAAAGGAAAAGACCGGAGAGAGAGAGAGAGAGTATAGAAAAGAGAATACTGACTGATGACGGAGGGTGACCTTGGTCCCGCAGAGTAGAGCCTCAAATCATCCTGAAAATCATCCTCGCAACGTCGCATCTCAATGAGACATCGCGACGCTAGGTGCCTGAAGACTCCCACGACACCAACATCTTCTTTGACCGATGTACGTAGGAGCTTGCAACCGAGTGCTCTCCCGAGTCTCTCGGCTTCATCTCTGTCAAACAAAACGAGAATTCGAAGGAATTTACATTTTTTTTAAGTTAATAACGCCACCACCAGGGCGCGCACAAAGATCTTGATTCTTTTGACGCCTCCTATAGTGGTGGCGTTAGTGAAATAGAAAAATTCTCGAGAACGAGAAAAAAAAAGAAACATTTACATGAATGCTTGTTCAGTGGCTCTTTTTCAGTTAATGAAACGGCCACTACAGCACGGACAAAGATTAAAATTTTCATTACGGCCGCATTTAGGAAGGCATCGAAGTGTGTCAAAAAAAAAGACAGAGTACGAGGACGCCAAAAATACTGTTTTGTCTAACAATTCGCAATTACACAAAGCACGCTATGCATTCGGGACTTTGTTGGGTGAAATGGTCCATCTTTACCAGCATAAACATTGCCTTATATCTTCATAATTTGTCATGCTGATGACGGCAATAAAAAATCGGGTAAGGAAAAAAAGTGCCTTGGCGAGAGAAAAAGGATCATATGAAAAGATGATGATAATACTCACGGATCAATGACGCACTCGTCGACCAAGTCAATCTTGTTTTGAACAAGAACCGTCGGAATTTCACCACACTCGTTCTCAACCTGTGGAAGAAAACGATTGGAAAATTGGGTCAGGCGATAAAATTTTTTATTTTTGTAGAATAAATTGAAACTGGAGTTGGCCACGATGAAGACCAAACGAGTTTTTTATTTCTTTTTTTAACGCTCGTTTCTCCACCTTGAGCTTCCAGGAAGGTATAGCATCGAATGAATCTCTGTCGGTTGCCGAGTAAGCGAGTACACAGGCATGAGCACCCCGATAATAAGCAGCAGTGATGGCGTCAAATTCTTCCTGGCCTGCAGTGTCCCATAGCATCAATCTCACATCTTCACTGTCGACTCTGTCAATGAGAAATTTCGATAAAAACAATTACATTTTTTTTCAATATTTTTTTTTCGTTTTATTACTACAGAATGAAACACAATGAGCATGCGCGCGCACGGATAACCGCTTCGATAGAGACGCCATGCATTATAATATACACATGAAATCCCACGATCGTTCGTCTTGAGCCCGAATAAAACGCGCGTGGATGCTTTTTTTTTCCTCTCGCGTGTAATGAGAATCGCGTAGGTAGTCAGCCGAGCGAGTCTCTCCTTGCTCTCTAGTCTCTAGTCAGGTTTTTAAGGAAACTCGCTGCGCTCTTCACGATGCAACGCGCCCGTCTTTGTTAATTTTATTTCTATAATTCCCCAGCCAGCTATTGTACCAATATGACAAATTAGCGATACATATATATATATATATATATATATTTCAATATAGCTAAATATTTAGGGATTATAATTAGTATCATATATATGAAGAATATTATTCATGATTTTTTATCGCAGACAAAAAACTTACTCAATTTCTCGTTCTAAAAAATCTACTCCTATAGTCTTCTTGTATTCTCTCGTGTACGTTCCTTTGCAGAATCTTTGGATCATCGAGGATTTACCGACTGCTCCGTTGCCCACAATCACCACCTATAATCGATCTTATATTTTGTACCTAATATTTGTATGCTTATAATAATAATGATAATAATAATAATAATAATATATTTTTAGGTGTTTCACATCTCAATTATAAATGCGAGAAAATTTTGCAAGTTGGCTATGGGTGAATAGTACTCGATAGAATTGTGCGTAGGAGCATATAGTACTAGCAATTTATGGCGAGAAAGTTAACGGTGACGATAGGTGTGTGAGCCTCTCTCTCTCGTTTCTCGTAAAAGAGGAGATGAGAGCCTCGAAATGATTTTTATAGTCGATTGCTTCAACGATTAACAAGCAATCGTGAGATTTCTCTTCAAAATATATACACGCATATCTAAGAGGGAATCTGGAATTTCCGCGACAGGGAGGGCCGCATCTTGAATTATTTTGTATCGAATGGGGGATAACGGTGGATTATAAACATACATATTTATATACCTGTATATTAGCGTATATATAGGAAAGGACTTGATCGTAAGTCGGTTAAGAGAGTACGCCATCCGAGAGTGTACAGAAGTAGAAGAGAAGTGATCGAGAAGGAGGAAGGAAAGGGAACGCCTCTCTCGGCCACACGAGCGTGTAAGCAAGAAACGTGGTGTTTGAGACGAAAAAAAAAACCGGTCTCGGTCAATTCGGAAAATGCGCCCATGGCGCGTGACACGAGACACGGGCCAACAAACACACCCAACGCTCTCTCATATCGCCTCTGCAACTCGAGGTACGGAAATTACACCGAAAGAGGGCACTGTATCAATTAATAATGATGTTAAGGCGCTCGTGATGATAGGTGGGATTTTATCGGGTGTTAAAAAAACGGCGCGATTTCAAAATCGACATTTAAACCCGGGGACTTCTTTCCTACTCTGTAATTTTATTTACATTTTTGGAATATTGCTTCAATTATTCAATGATCTTGTTTAGTGGTTACTTATTATTACAATGACGAAACTTCTACTTTTTTTAAAGGATTTTTAAAAATAATTTTGATAATGTATAATGCGAGGAATAGACTAAAAAGCGCGTGTGTACCTTGAGTGATATCTCGAGCTCTTCCTCGCGCATCCTGGTCGCAGCGATATAGCAGCATTCGTAGCAGCGGCAGCGTCATTAACATAATAGCGTATCTCGAGGTAAAGAATTCCTAAGAATTCTTACTTTTAGGCCCTCTATGTGACCCCCACTTAAATACGCAACATTAAACACACTTAACGATTGTACTATATTTATTATTAATTGTACTGGCCACCACGGTTTTTAATTGTGGATAAACTTTGGCGATAAAAAATTTTTCGGCGCTCATATATAAATTTGAATCAGCGCCAATAATTGTATGCGGCCGATTGACGATTCATCGCTTACCGGAAGTTGACAATTTTTCAAATGCGTTTTGTGAGAAAAAGACCATAAAAGAACGTAATACACCGGAGTAAAATTATTATGGCAGAACATAAACGAGCGGGAATAAAAGGTATAAAGGAAGGAGCACTGCCGGTCGACGCTCCACTCCCTACTGACTTTAGCTCACTCGGAATTCTCGTTGTAGCAAAGACTTGAGCGGGACTGGGAGGAGAAGGGAGAATGTCCAATCTCGACATGGGTAAACGCACCTGCTATAGACTATATACTTGTTTCCCCTCCACTACGATATTTGACATGGAGGTGTGTATTAACTGCTGTATACATCTTTTATGACTCACGCACACATGTGGAAAAACACCTGCTGCTGATTTTTGTACAGTGGCGAGAAAAATGAGCGTTCTACGATTAAACTATAGGGAGTTTTTCTGTTTTATTTTAAGAGTCTGGAAAATATGTCCTATGTCAAAGACAAGCGCATCGGAAGACAATTTCAAAGCTCATTAGCACAATACCTGTACTTAACATTAATCGAGGATCAAGACGGTCAAGGGCATGCAGAACGAGGAGGCTATGAGCGAGCTCGAAACGTCACACTCTCAAAGCGAGTGACGTCACCTCCCGTACAGAGAATGGGTTTTTAGTTAGCGATGTTGCCGCAAGATGGCAATGGTGGGTCGTAAAGTTTAATTATCTTGCAGATAAATAGCTCGCCAGCTCGCCAATGGTAAAATTGGCTAAATGGCAAAATGGTTCAATGGTCAAACTGCCAGGGGGCACTTCTTGTGCGGAGGGTCTCGAACAAAAACATTATAGATATCAGTAAATGAACTACTTGTGTCTTTCTTGTTAATTATGTGAATTACAAGTTTTTTATGAATAGTATAACATTTGAATATAATTATCTGAAATTAAATAAATAAAAAAACATGTTTTCAATGAGTTTTTCATCAATGTTCATATGTCTTTGGATATAACTTATTATATAATCAAATTTTTTCGCGTCGAGACTACCGGTAGATTTCCTCTGCTGATTATTTATTTTTTTATCTTTCCAGTAATTCCTTTAACAATTGGAAGAGGCGGAAATGTATTATGTGGATCTCTTGAGCGATTACTACGAAGTGTTCTGGAATTATTATATCGATTATTCGGCCATCTTCGTGGACGCAGAGGATTATAATTCTCGTCGATGATTGTTAAATTTTCTTGCTGATTTTCCATTCTTGTTTTTTTAGTTTCAATATCAAATATGAAAGATGTACGATGTTCTTCTGGCGCACTTTTATTTCCAACGCTTGCTTGGATATTTTGTTTTTTCAGTGGCTCACAAAAGCGATTATAATCGACTACAGAATTTTGAACATTTGATGAATTTTCCGGTCTATTCTTTGAATTATTTTTCGTTGATTTCAATTCTATCATTGGAGTCTCAATTTTTGCGAATCGAAACTTGGATTCTAAATAATTTGGAATTTTTCCAGTATCGCTCGTCTGGGTGCTCGTACAGACTAACGTTTTTTTAAATTTCCTTGGTTCTGGGTCAACTGAAGATTCCAGTCGCGCACCCTTTCTGACCTCGTCTATGAATAAACTATATAAGAAAAAGAAAAAATTCCGTATATATTGTTCAATAAAATACGAATATGAGATTCTTAAACTTTGTATATTGAGAAAAAAGTGAACCTGAGATTTTTCAAATCCTCAGCTCCATCGATCAAAAGTTTGTAACTTTTGGCAATTTTATTTTGGAGCATGTGCAACATTGGCAGTGGACGTTTTTGCATTGCAATATTGTTTCGATGAAGAGGTGGATAAATTGGAGGATTTTTTGTACTCGATGGAGTTACAAAATTCGTTTCAGTGCCAATTTTCGTTTCTTTTTTTTCAATTTTTGTGTCCTTTGATTGATTTTTTTTTGGCAAATCAATCTTTTCTGGATCATCATTGTCTGGTTTGAAATTTACAGTTTTTTTTGGCTCATTGATCGAACTTTTCGGTTTAACCTTGTAATCCCTTTTTTCACGCGCATTATTTAATCTTTCCAGAGCTCGTGGAACTGTTTTCGTGTCAATTGGATAATTTTCGTTGCTCGTTATCGCTTTTGTATTCTTCAAATTGCTCGAAGAAATCATCAAATTTTTCGGAAATAGTTTTCGATCAATTTTGATCATTTCATCAGCAATGATTTTTGGCTTTTTACGAGGAATTTCTTGCACCGGGTAAGATTCACTTGGATCAAATGGATTTTCACGCTTGCGAGGCATCGATGATTCGTCGTGAGACTCGATAGCATCGTATTTCGTTTTTTTGCAAGGAATCTCGTCATCAAGAATGTCTGAATTGTAACAGCGAGGTGGCTCAGATTTTTTTTTATCCATTATTATGTTTGGATCGTCTGCCTAATTTAAAAAATAATAATAATAACAATCACATCATAATATGGTTATAATAATTATTTACCTGCAACACCCTGATGTCAATAAATTTGGATTTATTCTCAAAATTCATTCGATTTTCAATGTAAATATTGTCATCATTGATAATACGTTCGACAACAGTGCGTGAAAATTTTGGAGCTATTTCAAGTATCTCGGAAATAACGTCAGGATCATTTATCATTTCATCTATATCGTTGCAAGGATCCTGTGACAGTTTATTCAGGAGTGATGGAGATTTTATTCTCTCGAGACACGATAAAACATCCAAAAATGATTGTGAAACATCATCGTCATCGTCAAAACTCGGTGGTGTGAGTTTATAGCAGTCATTTTCATTCGGACCATTCACTCTGTCTTGAATGAATATTCTATTGTTAAATTTCGACAAGTAGTTTGTCGGTTGTTCTGGATCCTCATTGTTATTGTGTATTTTCGTCTGCTCGAGACTGACAATGAACGATTTATCGATCGACGAGAGAGAACTCGCGAAACTCTTTGATCTTTGATAAAAATCACAGCGATTAGTTTCCAATACGCAGAGTGAACAAAGACTGACGGATCTCTCGAGCTCGTCGAGTTTTGTCATCTCGGAAATATCCTCGTCCTTTTTAGCTTCCATCGTACTTTTTCAATGGAAAGTCAACTGCATTTGCTCGTTTACAATTGCACACTGTTTTGATGTGAAGCTTTTCTGTATGGACAATGTATTTAGTAAATATGTATATACTTTTGTTCTCCAAAAATTAAAACTCGTGCATGCGATGTCAACTTTGAAGCCTGCTAGATGGCGCCGCTGCGCAGCAACAATGGGAGATAAAGGCATGACAGAGACACAAAGCACAAAGAGAAACATAATCAGCTGTTTGTTATTTTTCATTTTTCATCACACATGCTTATGTTCTAATTGTGTTCAGTGTGATTCTTCATGCTCAGTTTGCCAAAGGCTTCGGTCTTGGGAGTGTCGCAACTTTTTTTTCAATATTTTTACATTCCAAACTATAGTGTTCGTTATTTATCAAATGTGCTCCAAGGGTGCTGATTATTCGGGAGTTTCGACGAATTTGGCAACGGCATGACGGACGAACGAAATTTTCGCTCATCGTACTACGAAAAGGTAAGACCCAAACCAAAACCCAAGCATCAAAACTTTCCATCGCGAATTGTTAACGATTGTCGAGAAAACCACGAGGTTACAGGTTAGAAATTTACGTATATTTGATACACTATGAATGACAATTTGAAAAATTAAACATATATTTGAAAAAATTCGAATGTTTACTTTCTTTTTTTCTCGTATCGTATGCCAATTAACAAACAAAAAAAAAACAAATAAACAAAGGTGGGATTTCGGAGCGTCGAGGAGAAAAAATCGTTGGAAATATTGCTGAAGGAACGTCCATTCGATAAGGCAAAATTGAAGCAATTTTGTCTCCGTTTCACCGTACCGGCAATGCACAGGAACTTCCTATGGAAAATTTTACTCGGTATTACGCCGGTTTACGTTGAGAGCCAGGATTTCGTTTGTAAACAGAGACAGATAGAATATGATGATCTTCGAAAAGCTTTGAAAGTTGCTAAAATTGTGGATGAGAGCACCAAACCTTATCAAGTTTGTCTCACAATGTGGCTACTAAGAACCAGACGAGCAAAAATCGACATGATTACACAGCTTGAATCTCCACTCTTTAGGTTTGCATAATTTGTAATTTTTTTAAAATCATAATTAGTTGGTTATTTGGGTTAGCAGCATTATTTATTAGCAGCAGCAGTAGCATTATTTATGATTACTTCACTTATTCTGATTTTTGTAATGGTTATTTTTTTATTTGTTGCATATTTTCATGAGTACCTAATAATAATGATTATTACTCTTTCATCGAATTTTTATTTTTCAAACAAGTATTTTGTAAGGTATCTTTTCGTTCTCAGTGTCTAAAAAAATTAATGTTAACAAAAAAAAAAAAAAACGGCAACTATTTTATTCACTCTGGAAAAGGATGCAAAAGTTGAATTTCTCTTCCTTAATTCAGATATATGAGCAAAATGGCAGAGAGTCTTTGGCACATAGCAGATGGTGATCACGAGTTTGATCATCTTGTCGACATGTACTGGCTTCTTAGTGGTTTTCTCGATCATGTGCAAAAATTTTTCCGCGATGCGGCGAGACTTCGCGAATGCACGACGTCGTTGCTCGAACGGGAAGATTTGGGACTTTACAAACATCTTGTCCAGATAGATGCTTTGCGAAGCGTACCCCTTGAAGCTTGGTTTTGTTCTTGCTTTGCCGGGACTATTAGCGATGGATCCATACCGAAGTAAATTATTTAGAATTAAGAGAAAATGAATATAAAATAATAATAATTCTTTATTCCATGCTTTTGCTATAGTTTTTCTCTACTTGATGTTTCATTATCATAATTATCAATTTACGATTTTTTCCATCATTTTTAGAATTTGGGATAAGGTCGCAGTTGGAGCCTACAAAATTTTGGTATTCGTTGCAGTTGTAATTCTAACGACCCTAAGACGTTTAATACTGCGATGCGACAGCGTCGAAGCTCTACTAGACACGATAACGCACGTGAGTTTGCAAAAAAAGATTTAAAAAAAAAATTTAAAAATGTTGATTTGTGCTTTTTTCAGATAAACGAGGAAACTTCCGAGGTGATAGTGAACAAAGCTATCGAACTTTGGCAACAGAGTGGCTCGATACTCAGTACAATGTCGTCAAACACGATAAGCGTACCATTAAATACCTGACTGAAAAAAAATTAACTAATTAAATACTCGTTAGTGTATAATTTCATGCTCGACGTTTGTACATAGAAACAGAAAAGAAAAAAATAGTTTAATAATGCTCGATCGAGGAAAGAATTTCAGGGGATAAAATAAAAGAAAACTTGAAGAACATTTTTGTTTTCCTTTATCTTAAAAATAATAATTATTTTTTTTTAATTTATTGATGCATCCACATTTTTGTTGTCGTTCGTCTTACATCGCTGATACATGTACAGTTTTTTCATTATTATTTATATTTTTTTTACTTACCTCTGCGTGGAGCTAAGCACTTAAGGTGGTATTATTGTCTAGAGCGCTGTTTTGGATGTGTTTTTGAGAATGGAATAAATTCTAAACTGTTTGAGTTTGCTTTCTCAAAATTTGTAGACATGTTTATTGATCTTTCAACAATATGTACAAAATTGAAAACAAAAAAAATTGACTGTACTTTTGTACGTTTGTTTTCAACTGTGCGCGGAAAATGCTTCCAATTGGCAACCAATTTTGTGGATGTTGTATACATCTGAAGAAAAAACCAAACATATTCTTAATCTGTATGAGTATTGTGATAGTTGGTACCACATTTGGCAGAAAACAAAAAAATTACAAAATGGCGGCATGCTAAACTTTGATTATCAATTTTTCAATAAGTTTAGTATCCCGCCATTTTGTATTTTTTTTTTTCTCCCGAATCTGGTACCAAGTATCACAATACTCATACAGATTAAGAATATGTTTGGTTTTTTCTTCAGATGTATACAACGTCGACAAAATTGGTTGCCAATTGGAGGCATTTTCCGCGCACAGTTGTAAACAAACGTACAAAAGTGCGTGATAGCCAATTTTTTTCCATATTTGTACATATTCTTGATAGACCAATAAACATGTTTACAAAATTTCAGAAAGCAAACTGGAACAGTTTAAAATTGATTCCATCCTCAAAATTACCTCCAAAACAGCGCTCTAGACAATAATACTGCCTTAAATTAAAAAGGGGCGCCCGCATCGACCTCTTTCTTTCTCGCTCTCCCTCTCTCTCTGAAACTTTTATCATTCTCTTTTTCATCTTATAATTCTCTACGTAATCAGAAAGAATCCCCTTCGTTTACGATTATGTATAATATTCTATATAATAGTTTTTTCTGGTTTTTTTATGTTACAGCTGGTTTACCTTAATTTTTCTTCATTTCTGGCTAGCTTTCGCAATAAATAAAATTGCTCCGCGATATTTGACTTTCTCACGGGGAGGGGGCATCGAGGCAATAATTGCAGGGAAAAAATGAAAGAGAGAAACAAAAAAGAAATTGGAAAAAAAAACTATATTTCCTCTATTGTCCAAAGGAGAACATTTCGCTGCTGAGAATAGTCGTTCGCTTTTTTATTTTTAATACATGAGAAACGATTATCTTTTTGAACTTTCGTTTTTTCAAAATTAATTTTTGGCTTTCGTTTAGGGAAGGGAGCGAAAATTCTCAGGAACGAATTGACAATGGAACAACTGATGTGTCAGTAAATTTTTTTGTCTTCTTTACAGCCAGTCCTACTATTTATAATAAATTCTCTACACAACATTCGCAACATCGCGCTCAAAGCCTCGTCGTTCTCGATCTATCTCGTTCATTTTTTTCAAATTTCTTTCTTTGGTTTTCAACACGAAGCGTTTTTTACTCTTTGTCATTCTCGCTGGATTGAATCGTGAGTCGTCTTCACAAATTCGAGTTGAAACTCGGCTGTAAATTCAAATTTTTCATTTCGTATTCAAGTTGATGATTTAGTGAGCAATTATTTTCAAGGTTGAATGCTCGAGTTCGGATTTGAGTATACACTCAAGTTTCAACTTGAATTCGTGCTTAGGTGCAAACTTGAGTTTACCCTCAAGTTTATGTCCTCCGTTTGAATTTACGTACAAAACTGAGCACGATTCAAGATCAAACTTGGGTACAATCCATAGTTTAAACTAGATTTGAAAATTAAATTTTAACCTAAATCACAAATATAAGGACAAACTTGAATTTGAACACAAGTTTTATAATCTAAATTTAAAATTAAGCTTCAACTTGAATTACGAATTCAAGTTTAAACTTTATTTCCGGCTGACATTGCAACCCGGATTATAAATTCAAAGTCAAACTTAATTTTCAACCAAAGTTTTATAAACTAAATCGTAAATTGAGTTTTAACTTGATTTTATAGAACTTGAAATCGCACTAATGACTCTCGGCTCAGCCCGTTTGTGTGTCTCTGTGTATTTTGTGTACCTGTGAGGTCTCATCCAAATTACTTGCCTCACGTTTCATTTTTTTTTTTTGCGCGATAAAAATCGAAACGATTGTGATTTTTTTTAACTTAGCAAAAATACTGTAGTCGCGACTTGTTCGCTTGTCCAACGAACAAATAACACATTTACTCTCTCACGTAACATGGGCATCGCACCGTGCACTTGGCAAGCAAGTTAAAATTCGTGTCCTTCGTGTGTGGTTGTGTAATATTTCTTTTTCTTTCGTTTCGATATTAATGTTTGTCGAAAAGCATTTTTTTTGTTTTTTATTTTTTCGAGAAAGTAGCGGATGGGAAATGAAGCGTTGCAGCTTTATGAATTTTTTTCCTCGTTCAATTTTTTTCACCGTTCTTTTTTCCAAACAGTCTCGAAATCGATTTTTTTTTTCCCTATGAAGCTTCATGAGAGTGGTTCGAGATCTAAAAGTCTCGAAAAAGTTTTTTTCTCGGTTGAAAATGTAGCCAAAAAAAGGAAAAAAATCACCGGCAAGCGACGAGAAAGCGAATTCGTAGAATTATTATTATTATTTTTTAAATGAAATTGCCGGATCGAGGCACAGCCTGCTTTTTACCTTTCATCATTTTAGAGAAATACCTCGGGGAAAATAACTTTTTTGTTTTGGCCGTTTGAATCCTTGTCTTGCATTTTTGTCCTCTTTCACATTTTGTTTTATTCAAACGTTTTTTTCTTCTTTTTTCTCATCTGGCAGGATACGCTTATTCCTCTCCGTGTCTCGTCCCGACATTTGTAAGCACGAGATGTCCGGCTTCGACCGATTTTCGTTTCTCTGATCTGCTTCGACTCTCGTACGTTCTTGCTTTTGGCTAGAGAGCAGCAGAATTACAATTGTCAACGAGTGGCGACAGAGGGCCAACTTTTCCTCGGCTACTGCCGAGCCTTTCTGGCTCATAATGAACGTCCAATGAGAGACCTGAAAATTTGATTTACTTACAAAATTTCCAAAAAAGTCACAAAATAAAAATGATAAAAAAGAAAAAAGAAAAAACCAATGCCCATTATGAAGCAAAATTTTGACCAACGTCAATTTTTTTAGCAAAACGAACAATATACAGAGAGTGAAACCCTGAGGTTTGGACCTCGGGTTTTCACTCTCTGTATAACGAGGAATTTTTTTGTTTATTACGATTTTATTAAATTTTCTACAACACATGCATGAAAAACTCAACTTTTTGACCCCCTAAAGCGGTATAAAAGTCACAGCTTTCTGACACGGGAAAAGAACCAGGGAAAAAACTTCGCAGCCGGGAAGAAAAGTCTCGTAACAGTCGGAAAGTGCTGCCCTCAAACGAAGGACTATGTGTATACAATGTTTTCATGATGAGTTATAAAAAAGTGAAACTACAGAATCTCCTTATAACTCAAAACTCAAAACAGCCTTTCTGGCAGTTCCAACCTCACTTTCATTCAGTATTTGTGCGTAAAGTATTAAAAAAAAAAAGCGAAGTGCTCTTTGTCTGGCAACTTGCGTGTGTGTGTGTCGTGCGTTTGGATAGTTGACGGGGGTTATGGGGTGTGGTGGTTCGTGTGTATAACTGTGGCCCGACTTTTAAGCACAGCCTTTAAAAACACAAAAATTACGTGTTATTTATACGGGGGGCTCCACCCGCAGAACCTCCTCGCCGCGCGTGCAACGGAGGCTCTGAATTGTCTTTTTTTTTCATGCATGTGTTGTGTAGAAAATGTCGTATGCACCACGGGAAGGAAGCGGTTTTAGTCTCGTTCTGCAAACATCGGCGCTCGACCAAAAACGTGTACTTCCTTCCCTAGATATACTATTTTTTTAATTCTCGTTTCATTGATCCCGCTTTTTTTCATTGTTTTCCTACCCTTTTTAAAAAAGCACATTAGCTGGATAAATATAGCGTATAGAGACCCACCACCGCAATAAAAGACCGAGCGTATAGGGTGGCAAACCTGTAACGTACATTTTTGATATGCGTATTTACCGGATGGCCTCCTAGATGTTGACGAATGACCGTGTATTGGGCCCGTAACCATTGGGCTGGATTCGGGAATGAATGCGGCTACGAGAAGTGCACATATCACGAGTAATGCACCAAATACAAAGGGAGGACCGGGAACGAGCTAAATAAAATTATTAAAAATTAAAAATTAACCATTATTGAATAATTTAAGATAAATTTTTGAAAAATATATTTTTGTGTAATTTACCTGTGGAACAATATCGAGATGTTGAGTTGCTGTGCCAGTCCGATTATTCTCATCCATGAGAGCCGGCCTGAGTGCCAAAGATGGCGAATCCTCGTTGAGATCAACGTGAAATAGGTAAAATATAATGCCAAACATTGCAGGACCGAGACCATTGCAGAGACCTCTCATACCCGTTACCATTCCTTGTACTAAACCCTGCTTGTCGGCATCCGAGTGCATCGAGACAAATGCAGATATTGCCGGATACGTTATACTCGAGACTGACGCGAGCACTCCTGCTGCCCACATCATCCTTGATAAACAACAAAAAATGTTCAAAATAAAATAAAATAATGCCATCTTTTAAATTCGTTCGAGTGATATTTTTTTATTTAAATTTAAATATTTTCGTACAATTGAAACGATTGTTAAAATTGGAGCAATTGAGAAAATGACGAATTATTTTTTTTCTTTTGTAGTCGGAAATACGAGTAAAAAATATCTAGGGCACGTGAATCGAAAGCCGAAAATTGTCCGTGTATATATCTAAAAAAAGAGAGTAACTAGTAGTAATATTATATGGCAAGGGAACGTTTTGTTGCGAATAGCCACGAAGAAATCAATATCGCTAGACAAGTAAAACTTTTGCGCTGGTATTTGTTTTCCTCTGTATGTCTTTTATAAATGAACGAAGCGCGTTACATAGATGGTGATGTTGGTGGTGGTGGTAGAAACGCTTGTGTGTCACGCCTCCCCTCAACGATCTCTCGTCTCTTCAAGGATAATATCAAATAGAGAAAAAAATATTTGACCCGTGTCGTGTTAGCACCAATTTAAAACACTAACCGAGTTCTAATTGACGCCTGAGCAGCTTGTTGGTTTTGTTGACACCGCATAGGGGATCGGTGATTGATACAAATCGCGAGAGCCAATTTAATATTTTTTGTATTAGCTAATCGTTGAAAAACATGTTTTCTAATCAAGCAATTTTTCGTATTATTATTATTATTATTAGAACAAACTGTAGTTCAAAAAAGAATTAAGCAAATTGTCATTTTTGAAAATTTTAATTAAAAAAATATAATAACTTCAGCAAATCTGGGTAAAAAAAAAGTTTCTAAGTATAGATAGAAACAAAGAGTTCTTACCATGTCTGTGAGCCAAATCCGTACCACATGAGCTGCAACATCTCGAAAAGCAGACCAAGCATAATGGTGTGCTTACTCCCTAGTGTCCTCATTAAAGGACCAAGGAGAATTTGAGCTCCCACACTGAGAATTCCGACTACGGCGATAAATACGGCAACCATCGAGGCTGAAAAACCCATCGCGAGTTTGAGATAAACGAATATACAGCTGTATTGTCCGGCTTCAGGAAGATAGCTCAGAAATACTGTGACGCACAGCATCAGTATCGTATGATCTTTGCCAACCTGCAAGAAAACAATTTACATTTTTTTTTTTGGGCATGGGTTTGGGTTTGGCCAAAATTTTCTAGTGTTAAAAAATGAAACGAAAATAAAAATACAATTTTAAAATTTTTTGTTAATGTATATTTTGTATTTACCTTTCCAAGGGCAGCAAAAGGATCCGCCTGTTCCCAGGATATTGGAGCCTGGGGACGTGCCTTTTCCGGCAGGCTTTCCGGCACAGCGACGAGTATGAAAAATACATCGAGAATCGCAATCGACGTTGCCAAAGCAACAGCGAGATTTTCGCCATACGTCGTCATTGTGTAAGCTCCTAATGCTGGACTTATTACCATGCTTGCTGCAAATGTGGCCGATACCTGCATTTTTGTATATAATACATATAAATACATATATATGCATATATATTATTAGAAAAGTTAATATATTTCTTTTCGCAAAAGTGTATATTGGTAGTTATTTTTCATTTGGAATTCTGGGGACATTATAAAATGGTTGTACAGAATATTTGATGGTACTTTGCTTTTACCAAAAACATTTAGTTAATGATGTCACCACCAGAGGCACTGGCAATCGTATTTACCGTATGTTTAGAGGGCACCACCCCGCCTACTGTTAGTGATGTCAGTAACTAAAGTGCCATGGTAACAGAACCGGTGTGTGTTTGTGTAGCGGCCATAGTTTCAACTTGACAAAATTATGTTTTGAAATGAAAAGAAATCTTACCAAACCGTAAGCCAACGAGCGTTCATTTTCCTCCGTGACGTCAGCGACATAGGCAAAAACAACGGAAAATGTGCAAGCGAATACACCGCTTATAGATATCATAGCGAAAAACCACCATGTGTTTATGCTCATGAGTGGTATCGGTGCACACGTGAACGCAACGGTTATGAGAAGAAAAAATTTTCTTCCCCACACGTCCGATAATGCGCCTATCAGAGGTGCTGATAGAAACGATAAAATTCCTTTTATGCCCATTATGAGGCCATTCATGAGGAACGTGTGATCGGGAAAAGTCTCGTTCAGTGTCGCTATTATCGGCATCGTCAACAGGCCCCAAGCAAAAAACTCTAGGAATATTACAACGAGAGCGTGATATACGCTCGCTTCCCCGACTCCCGAACTCTGGAATACAAAAATAACAAGAGAGAAGCATAAGTATCGATGATCTTTCATACTGAAACATTATCGATTAATTGATTTTATTATAAAATTCAAGGTTCTTTATCATCAAGGCTTGGAAGAAATTATTGCACAGACAGTATATTTTATCGTCTTTTTCCCTCGCCACACATTTTTGGTCAATGATGCCATCACCAGAGGTGCTTACGATGTTATTTTCCGGATTTCTAATGCCATCTCATAGCGGCGGCAGCAACTAAAAAATTCCCTACCAAGAGAAATAAAAATCTACATTGTCCGTGCGGCCCTAACGGCCACAGTGCCAACTTGTCAAGGCATGAAACGTCTTTTACACATTTTTCAGGCAATTTCATAATCAGTTGAAAGTGAAGATTGTTGAATGAATTTTGGAATAACACCGGAGCCGCAGGTTATTGTAGAGATTATCTCTAAAGATTTTAATAGTTTGCACCATGCGGCTTTGGAAATGGTACATCATAATTCAGTTCCGCCCGTTTCCACTGTATAAAATATATTTCAATATATATATATATATATATATATACAACTATGAAAAAAAATTGAACCAGGTAAACCACGTGGGAGGAATCGGACGTTATTGTTCCTTTTATATGTTTGGGCCAGACACTTATGGTTAACGACACCACCGCCAGAGTAGCGCACGATGATATTTTCTGTATGTTTAGCGCCATCTGACATAAACTTCAGTAACTAGAAATGTTTTATAGGCAAAAGTTTGAACTTGTCAATATATCTGAATAAGCATTGGTCTTCAACCGGCCATTTTGCGATTAATCGATCGATTTTTTATATTGATTACTTTTTTAATGTAAAAATGCTGACCTTTAGGTGTCGATAGCATCTCTGAAAGAGAGTCAAAGGCGGGGCAAATTTAGCAGCTGGTATTTCTTGACTGTCGTGTAAATCTGAACAAGAGGGATCCAGGCCCTCAGCCCCTCCTTTAGCCCCCGGGGGCATGACCCCTCGACACCCGTTATATTTTTATTTCCTTCCTCGCATTTTACGCTATTCTTTTTTCTTCACGACTCTCGTAAAGAGCCATCACGCAAGAAAAAAGGAAACGTGATATTTATTTTATTTTTCTTCACTTTCGGCATCTAAACTCGTGTCTCTTTTCCCGATCCTCATATCGTCACATAATATACAAATTCGTGTTCCTCTCCGTGCACAAAAAACTTCTCACTCCTAAGCTTGTCTTAGAGCTTCTCATTAATTGCACTATTTTGTCCTTCCGTCGGCAATTTATCGATTTTCGCTCCGATTGAATTTTTTTACAACTTTGTCACAGACAAATTATGAAGATAACGAGAGATAGTTCTTATCTCATTGCAAGATTGTAACTTGATTTTGTTCTCAATTTCACTGGGCGAATGTGCAAATAAATTTCACAAGTTCCGAGATTTTTTTTAATGGATATTCGTATTCACTTCGATTCCTCTATTTGATGATTCATTGATTGTCGAGTTTTTTCCAACAGTCATGAAACGTGAGTTATATCACGTTTCAACGAAGAAAAAGAAACGGCTTATCGCACTCGTGCAAATTCCATTTCCGACTGGTCATGTTTTATGTGTCTCATTCGAAGGTTGACGACAGAGGAGTGGAAAGAGGAAAATAACGGGGAGGTAACAGAATGGCAAACAGATATTTTTGTTCGCGGTTTCTCACGCGACAAGAGAATTTTGCGGTTTAGCCGATAAGACCGGATGTCGTAGAAAAATGCAAATTTATGAGCACAAGTTTAATCGCGCAAAAATAAATATTTGAATTTGTTGAAATTTCCCGCCAAACAATTGAATTTTAAATTTCAAATATGTCAAATGTTTTTTTTATATTTTGTATATAAAGAATTTAAGCTTATTAATTATTGTACTTTAGACGATGAATTTTTTTTTTCCAATTGCTTAACGTAAGCAAAGCAGTCGCGAGACAAAATTAGCAAAATGAGGAGAAGGGACGGATTATATATAAAAGACGGGCGGATAGAAAGAGACAAGTTGCCAAGAGGGTCGGACAGAGAGCGCAATCTATCGACTGTCAGTTTGACGCGGGCATCGGTGCGTCGATCGGAAAAATAGCGACGAGGACCTTGCGGTCGAGTCAAGGCTGACCGAGTGTCCGCCGTCGTCACTGCTGCTGGTTTTCCTTCTGCTGTTGCCACCGCATGCTTGCATCGTTGCCTCTCTCCTCTCGACACAATTTATTTATAGAAAACGATGGGAACAACCGAGAAATAGTAAAGAGACGAAAAAAACACCTTACAGAAAAAAAAAAAGAATAAAAAAAAAGGGCGCGAAAAATAAAGAAAATTCAAACGACAATTCTTCAACAAGTTTTATTTCTTTCGATTGGACGGGGTTAACAAACGGGTCACAGCGAGGTATTGAGGACAATTGGAGAATAAGGATCGAGGAAGATTAGAGAAGACAGCGAGAGAGAGAGAGAGAGAGAGAGAGAAAGAAGGGCCGGAGGGGGAGGGGAGAGTTTGCGATTCGCTGACCGGGCAACGTTCCTCGTGATCGTCTTTGAGTCTCAATCTTTTCTTCTCTCTTACTCCTCTTTTTTTCCCTTTATTTACTTTTCGTTCTATTTTCGCATCTCTTTTTTGTTAAAAAAAAAACAAAACAAAAATCATTGGCTGACCGAGAACGGCCGTTTGTCGCGGACGGATCAATATTCTGACCGACACGCCATTCCGGACGATCCTCCTCGATTATTTCAAAGGAAAAATAAACACAAACACACAGACACGAACATCAGAAATGCGCTTAGGGCGAATGTAAATTTTTGTTTTTAGACAGCAATGATCGAATGAGAAGGAAGAATAGGAGCAAGAGCGATGGAGAGAGTGAATTCTGGGAATTCGTTGATCCTCCGCAGGATTTTTTCCGTGTCTCGCGAGATCGCAAAATACGGATGAAAAACTTTTGAATGGACACTAAAACGAAACAAAACGATGCGACGGTACTTTAGTTTATTAGCGGAACGTTTATTACTTTTTTTTCTGTTTTTTGCGCTTTTTGTCAAGCTCGATTTATTCTATACCGTGACCACGTTCCCCACAGAAAAGCCCCGTGTACGCTGCGCGCGCGCGTCTTTCTATCCCGTTTGACACGATTTTAGTTGAAACGGGGATAACAAACAGGCGACCACTGCATTGCCGACGAGACTTATCCCCTCTCCTACTTCTCTCGCTCTATACAAAATTTGGTGCCCGCGCGTGTCACAATGCTCCCTGTAAGTTGTACCAACGTGTTCATGGTTGCATATATGTACAAGCACCAACGTTGATTGTACGAATGTAATGTAGAAGGAACATAACCCCACTTTTAGCAGAATATGCCTCGTTAAAACGCGCAGGCGCTTACAAAAATCCCAATGAGGTGTAAACGGGGCATGCAGACGAGAAACGAGAGAAAAACACATTCGACACGTGTTTGACTCACAGTCCATTTCACGAATGTGAGAAATCAATAGTGCGCATGCGCGTTGATAACAATTTCGTACTATTTGAATTTCGCGCCAATTTACGAGAGTAATCCAACCTTACCAGTCTCTTAAGAATCAGGTAATGGGAATCAGATTCAGGTAGTGAGAGAGGGGGATAGAAACTCTCGTTTTCATCATGTTATCAGTTCATTGATGAGACCCCTACTTTTCTCGTGCGATAATCAACGCTTTATGACTAATGTTTCTTTTTTTTAATTCTCGATATTCTCTCCACTTCAGAGTACACGGAATTATCGTGATAACGGCAACTCTCGTTATCTGTACGGATAATCCGCTTAAAGGTATAAATTGATGAATGTATTAGTAACTCGTACGTGTGGACGAGGCTAATTGATGACATGTAATTCGGAGATTGCCGCATCATACAGGTTGTTTAATAATTAATTTCTTTGCTACCCATTTTCAATTTTTCTTGACTTTAAAAGCCATCATTGAAATTTAAAAAAAATCTGTTAACGGAAGATGTGATGAAATCCTCGTAATCAGATAAGAGCCATATTCGATACACGATTATTTCAAGTACAAACAACGTGCACATGTTTTTCTGAAGTAACAGTTGGCAATTCAACTAAAACCTTTTTTTCGTTGTTGAAGAAATATTAATATTCCTTTCAATGTTCCGTTTTTTCTCTTTTCCTTATCAAACGTTCTATTTTGGCTAAACGTTCGAGAAAATTGGCCTAAATTGTGATAAGCGAATGGAACGAGCGAACAAAAGAGATAAAAAACATATGGTGCAATGAAAAAAAAACGTGTACCCATATTGTTTTCTTATCACTCGCTCATTTCCCTCCCTTGCACTTTACACCTGCTTTATTTCTTCACGCAAACATTTTTTACTCGGATTCGTTAAAAATTTATCGGAAATTACGCGTTCCACAATTTCTTCATAATTCTTTTCTACTACAATAAAAAATTCCTATTCTATTAGAGTAAAATGTGCTGGAAACATTGTAATCGATTTCTTATCTTATTTTACCGACTTATTTACATTAACGATGACTAAGAGTTTTGTAGGGATTTTTTTGTGCAATAAAAATGGTATTTTCCCGGTCGACGGGATAAGGAGTCATTGATTGACGCCATATGTGGAAAAGCGTATTTAACCTCGGAGAGGAAAAAAAAAATGCATGAAATCGCAAATATCATCATTTTCGATAACTTTGCAAGTTCTCATGGGAAAAATTAAACGGCAAATAAAAGTATTTGTAAGTTTGTGTAAAAAAAACAATTATAGGTAAATGGAAATGTTCAAATTCTTATTATTTGGAATATATATGCAATTTTTTTAGGCAATGTATGTGTAATTTACCATAATAACTCCGTCCTTCATGATGGTTTTTCGGCTTCGTATAATCATACCGACGACTTTTTTGGAGACCTTGGCAGGCATGCTAATGCACTGCGCGCACAAACTCTTTCGCTTTTTAAGTTTCATGAATTTATTTGCTTTCTTTTTACCCTTTAGACTCTCGTGAACACAAAATATTCAATGTTATTGATGACTAGAGATGATGAAAATACGAGATTGAGCGGCGACGACGAAGACGACGACAGCGACGACGATAATAGCAATGAGGGAGCTCGTGCCATTTTTTTTAACACAATACGATACTCAATTCTTGTCCATTTCGCGCAAAAAAAAGGCCAAATACCCGATTACACCATCCCACACGCACTTTTAGAGTAATATTAGGCAACGGAGATTTATTATGAAGAAAAACTTGACTATGTGACGCTCACGCTCCTCACGTCATTCGACGTCGCGATGCACCAAATCAAACCTAAAAGCAGCCCGTACAGCACTGCGGAGTGCGCCCAGAACTGGAACCAGAAACAAGAATGTGTGAAAGAGTGGAAAAGGCGTATAAAAAGTGACATTCACTGTTCAGTGCTAATTTCTAAAATGGTCGATGGAACTGATCGATGATTGGTCGTAGGATTTATTGAAGATCTTGATTGGTTTGAAATTATTCCGGGAATCGCCAATCAGGTTGTAGTATTTGAATTAGAAAATTTGCACCACCGAATGAGCCAAATGTCTGACTCGTGGTATCCCGACAAGTATCTTAAGGTGATGTGCTACTACTCAGTCTGTAACAAAAGCTGCGTAACATAATTCTCCTAAACGTTTGATCTTTCGGACAAACGAAGTGAATAACGAACTGCGTATAACGATTCGGTAGTTCGTGGTTCTCTTCGTTTGTCCAAAAGATCAACCGTTTAGAAGAATTTTGGTACTGGAGTCAAAGCAGCTTTTTCTCTCGCACTCACAATGGCTTACGCAGAAACTGTTTTACCAACAGAGAAGTACCTTAAGGAGAATTTTGGTACGGGAGTAAATGCAGATTTCACTCTCGCACTCATTGCTTATGCAGAAATTGTTTTACCGACAGAGGAGTAGTGCATCGTCTTAAAGTACTATTCAAAACTATATGTTGAAGTGCACAACAAAAGGCAGAGTGCGCACTTATAGCCCATCTTTTTCTAACAAGTATGATTAGAACTACAGCAATGCATTCTGGGTATTTGTGGGCAGAACGTCTCGACAATATTTGCATAATAAATACCATATACCTTAAAGTTTCTCCCATATTGTACAATTTTTAAATGATGGATACGTATATTTGACTGTTATTATAATTAGTTAAATTTTAATGAAGCTTTGACTTTTAGTCTATGTTGTATACTTTGTTCATTAATATACAATCAATTTATTAATTTATTTTCAATTCTCTCATATTAATTTTACATTATTAAATTAACATGACTACACAATGGTCATAATTTATATTTTCATTAATTAAAATATCTTGAATGTCCATGACTTTCTTTCGTTATGAATGTACATTTATCAATCTGACGTCACGTGCCTGTCATCAGCGCCCCCTGTGCAGCGCGGAGCGCAGCGCTATCACTCTCGAGCCGCTCGGTCCACGCGGTGCGTATACGTGGTAGTTGACAGTGGGTGGCAGTACTGGCAGTTCGCAACAGCAGCTTTTGACCTCTATGTAGTGAAGACGTGTTTTTAATGCTGCACTGACTGAAAGCATATGAACGTATTTTCGTGGCTCGTCGTACGAGCTGCTACACTTCATTGATAAATGGGTTAATAATCATAGATACGTGTGTAGTCTAGGGTGGGATTCTCAGCTAATGTTATATGCTAGTAAAATTATGATATCTTATATTATGCTGCTGTGCTATCTGACATGATACGCGAGTGGCACATGCCAACGATAGATAGGATAGAGCATAAGAGGGTATGAGATAGTATAAGATTGCATAAGATAACGTAAGATAGCACAGCGTAACATTGAATAAGGATCCCACCGACGATGAGCTATTCGGTGCCGTTACCTTTTGACTTTCAACGTTCAAGCGCAACTTCAGTTTTTTTTAAACAAGGGATATGCTGATTGGATGCTTCGACACTGCGAATGTCGATAATCACTTGGTAATTATTTCTTATAAATGATTGTACAAATGGCAATATAAATAACAAAATAACTTTGCCTCCCTCATTTATTTCAGAGCTGTCGAGGGTCAAAGATAGGAAAAAAGGATGGAAGCAATGTGAATGTGATAATGTAATTTCAATAATATAATAACTCGGTAAAGAAGCACGCTGTTAATATCTCGGAACTCTACTCAGGTCCGTCTATATTACATCTAGGTGTCGCTAGAATCGAATTTTCTAAACCAAATCATGTTTCTTGTCTCGTAGTAAAGATGAGACAATCACGCACACCGGGCGTGCTGTTAAAGATCGGATGCCCTTTTTCTTTCACTCCATTTCGACAGGCGCGGAGGCGAGGGTCGTTCTAATACAAAAGGTTCCCTTAAACGGTTTTTATTCATTACAAATTCGTTTAACTCACTCATTCTCTCTCTCTCTCTCTCTCTCTCTCTCTCTTGTAACGTAATATACCATTGATTTCATCGTGTAATCGAGTTAAGAGTCGACTCTAAGAGGATATGTAGAGTATATGCCATTTCTCTAGAGTGAGAGAGAGGGCGAAAATCGAAGCAGACGCATCAGCAGATTCGTGAAACGTGTGGGATTTCTTTTTTGGTAATTTTCAGAGGGTTGTGAAGTGCTTAAAAAATCGAAGAACAAAAACAACTGGAGTCAAAAATGTGGTCGTCAATGCTCGAAGCTGCCAAAATGAATCCTTTCGGGTCGCCATTCGTGACGGCCAAGTGTCAGGCCCAAGAGGACGTTCAAGGACTCGTGAGAAATCGCACCATTGCCGCCGCTAGCGCCGAACAACTTGGTGGTGAGTATATTTTTCTTTCAATAATTGCAAAAAAAAACTCAATTGTGTGTCATTCGTTTTTAAGAATTTCCGTGTTCAAATAATTGACGTACGAAATTATCCATCGTTTTTTCAATTACTCGACGATATTTTTATAACGATAAAAGTCGTCTGCAACTTGATCGCTTATCTCTTATCATAATTCGGAGAAATTTGAAAAAAAAAATCGCGGGTTTTTCTAAATTGAAAATCAATTTCATTGGAATTTTTTCGTGAAAGTTTCGATTATGCGCCAGCTTATATAACAGTTTATGAAGGTCTAATACAACATATATACATATGTATTTTGGCGTGAGAGAGATATGTCGTGTCAGTGGAGCAAGCGCAGCATGCGGGAGTAATTACGTAATGGAGGCGACCATTTTGTCAAGGTATCGACATCGCGGCGACCTTGGACACGATTTTGAGAGAGGAGAGCACAAAAATTTTAAAATCCGATCGTGTAATTGGCGAAACCTGTAATCGGTTATAAATATCTTTTCCGTTTGGCAAATTAAATAATTTACATTTCGTTTATTCTTTATTACTATTATTTTTCTTTTACATACAAAATTTCATTGATCCGAGAGGTAAAAACGAGACGCGGCATTGCGAATGCACGCGAATCAGTCAGCTGACCGACCTTGATCTAGAGCTGCCAACCCCGATGTCATCCCCTCGCGAGCTGCCAACTCTTAGACCAAAATAAACGTTCTCTAAAAATAACATCGGAGGACAAATTGTCGTTGTTTTTCAAACACTTTACGAAGAAAAAAAATGGATGACCGTAATAGATCGCTCTACTGTCATTGACGAATTCGCAATCTCGTTATCTAATCTTATAATTGTTACGAAATTCAAAAATACCGCGTCAAATTTTCATTATTTTTATTTGACTATTCGCTATTGTTTAAAATGAATGACTGATGCAAAGCCGATATGTATGCAAGAAATATCTATATGTTTTTTGGCATGCCTTTAAGGACATATTGCATCGATAGTCGAGAGATTCCTTTTAATCATACAATAATAATTGTAATAATAATAATAATAAATTGTGAATTATTAATAACAAATTAATATCATTATTACCATTGACTTCGATGATTCTAATAGTATTTTTTTTGTTTTCTCTTAATTTATAATTTATAGACAGCTGCGAGTTTGGCTCCAACAAGTATTTCCTGCTATGTGGCCTTGGTGGTATTCTTTCCTGTGGTATTACCCACACTATGCTAACACCCCTCGATTTGGTCAAATGCCGTATTCAGGTCGACCCGGAAAAATACAAGTCTGTCGTCAATGGCTTCAGAGTAAGAACGATGTGAACATTTTTCCATACAAAAAATCGAAAAATCTTTGTTACTTTTTATTATATGTATAAATTTTAATTTAATGACATGCTTAATCCTTTTTCAAGGTGACGCTGGCTGAGGGTGGCACTAGGAGTCTTGGCAAGGGTTGGGCGCCAACATTCTTCGGTTATTCCATGCAGGGAATGTTCAAATTTGGTCTTTACGAGGTCTTCAAGGTTCGTTATGCCGAGATGATCGGTGAAGAACTCTCGTACGAGTATAGAACGTCTTTGTATCTCGCCTCATCCGCATCTGCCGAATTCTTCGCTGATATTGGTCTTGCACCCTTTGAGGCTGCCAAGGTAAAATTCTCGTACTTCATAGAAACTTGGAATGATCCTTCGTTAATTTTATACAAAAAAAAAAAAAAAATCGACGATGGCATTTATGCATGTTTTTTTGTTGCAGGTCCGAATCCAAACTATGCCCGGATACGCCAATAATCTTCGTGAAGCATTCCCAAAAATGTACGCCGATGAGGGTCTTGGCGGTTTTTACAAGGGTCTTGTGCCCCTTTGGTTCCGACAGATTCCCTACACGATGATGAAATTTGCGTGTTTTGAGCGTACACTCGAGCTTTTGTACAAGTATGTCGTGCCCAAGCCACGTCTTGAGTGCACCAAGGGTGAACAGCTTATTGTCACTTTTGCTGCTGGTTATATCGCTGGTGTATTCTGCGCTGTCGTATCTCATCCTGCTGATTCGGTAAGAGCAATGAGAGAAAAAATTGTTAAGCAACATTTCTTTCATAAAAAGTAAAGTCTAACGGCCGACATAGCGTTCATTTGCAATATTATGCGGGAAAATTCCCTTTCCGAGAATCAGAAAACCGTTTCAAGAGTCTTGATTGGCACAAATTTTAGATTGAAAGCTTGCAATTGGCTGAAGGAATTGTCACACGCAATGAGCGAGCTCAAAATACCTGATTGGCCTCAATTTTAAGCTGGGAGATTCTGATTGGCTGTGCCAATAAACTAGAAATATGAAAATACTTGGAAAAACAATAATCGTTTTTTTTTTACAGTGAATATTAATGTCGATTTTTCCTTGAATGAAAAATAGGTTGTCTCGAAGCTCAACCAGGAGAAGGGTGCAACTGCCGGTGATGTCCTCAAGAAACTTGGTTTTGCCGGTGTATGGAAGGGACTTGCACCCAGAATTGTAATGATCGGTACTCTGACTGCCGCTCAATGGTTCATTTACGATGCGGTCAAGGTTTATCTCCGCATGCCACGTCCACCACCCCCAGACATGCCAGCTAGCCTCAAGGCCAAGTACGGCATCGCTTAGATAATCGACGAGTGCGGTGCGCTCGGTGATAATTTTAGACAAAGGAAGAAACAATAGATGTGTGTGAGAGAGAGAGAGAGAGAGAATGCAACGAGAGAGAGAGAAGAAAAATAAGATGACGATTAAAAGAATGGGAGAAAATAGAAGACTTTTCGCATTACACCCCTTCCAAAAGAGAGAAAGAGAGGGGGCAGGAAAGTGAAATAAATATTCGGATTCCAAACGTCGATCCCTGATCGACCTAGTATAAAAAAACCATAATTGTACTAGAGAAAAAAAACACCATTGTTCTTCGTTTTCTTCGAATTTACTCAGTATTTATTGACACTTAACAAAAAAGATACGAAAACGTAATTTGAAAATGCTAATTTGTCTTTAATTTTCTGTTAAGTAAATTCTATTTGGAAGCGCCCTCGGAAGCGAGACTATAACCCTCTACTGCCGATGAAGTTTCGGGCTAAAAGGCGGTGGTATATCGTTATTGTGGAAATGAATGTTTTTTTTTTTCGGAATAACTTTATCCACGATACGAGTAGTAAAAGATCGTAAAGATTTAGATCGAGCACTTTGAACTTCTGATGATCTCATAGATCATACGTCATTGAAATTGAAAAGAAAAAAAGAATCGCTGAAAAAAAAAGGTTCATACTACTGTTGTTCTGTAAATAGAGTGGAGCGCTTAAATAAATTTGAGGTCGCTCGAAAATTTAAATTTTGTGTTTTTTATTTTTTATTTTGTAGCAACTACGATGATTTTGCGAGTCTAAATTTTCCTCCTTTTTCTGGGGTCAAGATGGCGTTACAGTCGTGAAATTGACCAATGACAGTTGTGAAAATTACTGATTCACGTCTGGCTCAAAAGTCCCTAGTCATCAACCAATCGCCTTCTCCGGCGGGATAACCTAATTTTTCAAATGCACGTGCTCATATGCAAAGAGAAGATAGCGAGAATAAAAGGAAGGGAAGGGAGTGATCAGCTGACAGATCTTCAGGGTCGTCAGTCGCCAGTGAAGAGAGCAATGAAAGTGTCCAAGAGTGTCTATCGAGCTCTCGAGGCATTCGGTGTTGTCTGATGCTAAATTGAATATACACAAGTGCGCGAAGCATCAAGTAGTCGCGGATTGATTTTCGTATCTGTTGAAATCCAAAAAGAGATATGAATTTGCTCGGTAAGTTTTCCTACTTCAGAATAGGGGACCCCCCCGCGCCAATATTTCACAATATATTTTCCATCAATCTTGAATCATGGGCGCATTAAATTATGTCCTTTTTTTGAATATTAAAATTTTGACAAAAAACGAAATAGTACTTTTTTAAAATTCAAATCACCGGAAATGCAATTTTTAGATGCGGAAGTGAATACTTAAAAATTTCAAATGCGAAGCGTTATTCGTTTCGTTTGAAGGTAAATCGCTATTACTATGTGCATCCGTACTTTTCTCTTATTGCACGATTATTTTCTGTTTGAGCAATTTCGTAATAAATTAGAGAAACCTGCGCACGGAATTTTCCATTTATGTTTTTAGTGAGGACGAGGAGGATATCGATTCGTCAAAATTGTTTTTAAATTATGCCTCATCATCGATAATTAGCACGAGTCTCGAGGTTGCTTCTCTTTGTCCCGAATGGAGCGTCTTGTTGTTAAATGAGCTCATAGCAAGTAATTATTTCTTGAGTCTCAAGGGGAAAAAAGTAAAAAATTACGATATAAAGATGAAGTTACAGTCAATGTTTCCATAATTTAACCATTGTATTCTACATTTTCACTTTGACTACGGGTTTCCCTAGTGAACGAGAGTTCACTGGGTTTCCCCCATCCCCCACTTTGTGCGCAGAAATGACACTGTACGGGCATATGCGTCATTATCAGAGACACCCAGGTTTTTTCGCTGAAATTTCGAGTGGCGACTGGCGGGGAATTTAAAAAGTGGAAAATCGGTCCTTCACGTTATGGGAACTCTGACTGTAGTGGGAATGATGCAATTTCAAGAATGAAGGATTTCCAGAGCTTTTCTCATCCCCGCTATTGCTTTGATATATAACAAATAAATAAATGAATGAATAAACAAATAAATAAACAAGTAAATATTTTCCGGTATATTTATAATTTGAAATAATAAAAATTAAAGCGTTTATAAAAAAAAAACAATAACAAACAAACTTTGACGAATTTATAAAATACAGAGAAGCAACAAGAAATGCTGCTTCAGTTACGAGTGGAAAGGCCTCTGTATGAACAGGAGGCTCTAAATCGAGAATATCACTACGAAAAACCCAAAGTATCCTGTGAGTATCGATCAAACAAATTCGCAACAAAGATTATTCAAAAAATTCTTTTAATTTACTTTTAATGACGTTACTTATGATAATAACAAATTTTACGTGTTTTTTTTTTTCTATTTTCTACAGTATTGCGAAGTATTTCACGCACCATTCAAAAGCAAAATTTTCGTTCCTGCACCGCTTCAATTTTCCCAGTTGTCAATTGGATGAAAAAGTACAAATGGAAGGAGAGCATTGTGCCAGATATGATATCAGGACTTACTGTAGCGATAATGCACATTCCGCAGGGAATGGCATATGCATTGCTTGGAAATTTACCACCTGTTGTTGGAATTTACATGGCATTCTTTCCTGTCCTCGTTTATTTTTTCTTTGGAACTTCCAAGCACGTTTCAATGGGTAAACATCGATCTTTTTACAACAAATCGCAGCAACGAATAATTATGACGAAATATAATTGGGAATAATTATCTTTCAAATAAAAAATATATGAAATTATTTACTTGAGACAAAATTAATGAAAAAATTATTTCACTTATCAATTGGCATATAATTATAATTCATAATAATTATTTGAAAATAGCCAATTCAATGTTCTTTATAATCCATGCAATCATTCAACGCATTAAATCTTTATAAATTATTGTAGGAACTTTCGCCATCGTTTGTCTAATGACTGGAAAATCCGTAACAGCCTATTCGAGCTTACACAATAATTCATCATCAATGAATGTAACAAAATCGTCAATTGGTGCAGAATTTGTCGGAGATTCATTGGAAATGCAATATTCACCTATACAAGTGGCGACAGCAATCACTTTTATGGTCGGAATTCTTCAGGTGATTTGAAAAAAAATCAAATAAAGTGGCCTCAAGATTAATTGTGAAAATATAATATTATTCAAGTGATATTTACAAATCACAAAATTATGTTACATGTTTTTCTTATTTTTTTCATATGAAAATTATTCGTTAATCGTTTGGGTCTTTTCAGCTTCTTATGTACGTTTTTCGATTGGGAATAATCAGCACGTTGCTTAGTGAAACTCTCGTTAATGGATTTACAACTGGTGCGGCCATTCATGTCTTGATGTCTCAAATAAAAGATCTTTTAGGTCTAAAACTACCGAATCAGAAGAGAGATCACTTCAAACTCATTTTCGTGAGTTACAAATCGAATTTTCGATTTTATTACAAACATTTTATTACGTCGTATTATAACGTAATATTTATATTAATTTATAACACATGAGATAGAATCTTTATGAATTAAATAAACAAATAAAAATAGGAATTGACGAAAATTTTATTTCAGACTACCATACATATTTTCAAAGAGATTCCAAATACAAATGCGGCTGCCGTTGTCGTTTCTGCAATCGCGATTATTATCATGTACATGAATAATGAATATGCCAAGGTAAATTTTGAGAAAAAAAAAGCTTTGAATACTCGTACTAGTAAATTTATACAATTTTTCCTGTATATATATATATATATATATAAATTTATAAATTGTTAAATGATTTTTTATATACTTCTTAGCCGTGGCTGAAAAAAAAATGCAGTATGCCAATTCCCATAGAACTCATTGCAGTCGTGAGTGGAACTCTCATCTCAAATTACTGCCAATTGCCTGATATTTACGGAATAAGAACGGTCGGTCATATTCCCACAGGGTGAGTAACGAAACTAATTTTCGTGAAAAAAGCGTTTTCTTTACTTTTTTTTTTGTAATTTATTTTACAATCACGATTTAAAACTCGACGGATGATTCAAGGCGAGATTGATCAATTCGACAGACTACCAAAGCCCGAGTTACCCACTTTGCAGCTGTTGCCATTAATCGCAATCGATAGTTTGTCAATAACGATGGTATCATACACCATAACGCTATCAATGGCTCTTATATTTGCCCAAAAATTGAATTACGAGATTGACTCGAATCAAGAATTATTCGCCATGGTAAGAAATGTACAAAATTTTATTATTAAAATTGTCATTTATAATAGAAAAATTCATGTTTTATTGTTAAAAAAAAAACAATATTTGTGTTTAAACAAATTCTTTTTATTCTATATTTATTTTATTTTTAAACAAATTATTTTTTATTTACGAAACTTTTTTTTAATAAGGGAGTGAGCAACATTGCAGGATCCTTTTTCTCATGTATGCCAGTCTCGGCTTCTCTTAGCAGATCTCTAATTCAACAGTCCGTGGGTGGGAAGTCCCAAATAGCAAGTGTCGTATCTTGTACCATACTTTTAATTATTTTGTTGTGGATCGGACCGTTTTTCGAGCCACTGCCACGATGCGTTCTTGCCTCGATCATCATTGTAAGTTTCGTACCTTTATAAATTTTAGTAAATTAACATAATTCTTTTTACGTTATGTCGTATTTAATTAAATGTGTTAAATTTTTGTACTCGAAACATTGATAGAATAATTTTTGTCGTTCCAAGTATTCCAATTATTGGAATTATAGAAATTATTATTTAAGAAAATGAATGTTTAATTATGATTATTTTGAAATTTTGTAATGAATATGTCATTCAATCCAATTAAAATGTTATTCGCTCATTGAATCCCTAATGATTGATTACAACGACAACAAAAAAATAGGTTGCCTTGAAGGGAATGCTTCTACAAGCAAAACAATTGCCGCGGTTTTGGAAGCTCAGCAAACTGGACGGTATGGTGTGGATCGTGACTGTATTGAGCGTCGTTCTTGTTGGAATCGATGTTGGTCTTTTGGCTGGACTTTTAACATCCTTAGCTAGTATTTTACTTCTAACTATCGAGCCGTACACGTGTTTGCTCGGTCATGTACCAAATACTGATTTATATCTCGACGTAAATCGTTATAAAGGGGTGAGATTGAGCATTTATTGAATCGATCAATTATCTCAAACGAATTGTGATTTTATTTTTATTTTTTCTTTATTTTACAGACGATTGAACTTTCTGGTATAAAAATTTTTCACTACTGTGGCGGACTAAATTTCGCCAACAGTAATCATTTTAGGCTCAAGGTATTCAAGCTCGTCAACGTCGTGCCACAAAAAATTCTCAAACGGAGGATAAAGCGAGCTAAAAATGCTCTCTACAATGAGGCTCAGATTGAGGATGAAAATTTTGAGCTTCATTGCATTATTATGGACATGAGCGCATTGAGCTACGTCGATCCAAGCGGTATTGCAATTTTACACACAATTGCCGACGAGTATTCGAGCATCGACGTTGCCGTTTATTTAGCCGGTTGTTCTTGGCCCGTTTTCGAGAGAATTCTTAAATGTGACAAATACGCCAAGGGCGAGCATAGTTTTCGAATATTTGCTACTATACATGACGCTGTTACTTATTCTCTCGACGAATTTTCTACGAGATAGTCGTGAATCCTCTCAAAAACGAATTTCAGTTGACTCAGATTTTTTCGATTGACGAATCTGTACTCTAAATAATCGGTGAATAATTCAAGAGCTTCGATGTCAATAATCTATACGATATTTTTTTTTTTTTTTAGAATTTAAGTCGAATCTCAAAAGATGTTTCCATTTTTAATTTAATGTTAAACTTGGCAATTGCCATAAATTTGTATTTTTTGAAACTCTCTAGTTTACATTGGGATATTATCAGGATAATTATATTTTAGCCGGAAATTTTCATGGTGAAAATTATTCTTAAAAGTCAAATGTACTTTGCTGATTGATTGAGCAATTTTCTCTACTTGATTTTAACTTTTGATGAAAGTCGTAAGGAAAACTTGATAACCTACAATTTGTTGAACAAGTTGTCGCGAAACAAACGTTTCGGCGGTGCACTGTGATATTTCGACATGATTTTTTTCTTATTCTACATTCTTTCATGTACAAAATATAATTAAATTGGACGTGTATTATAATTGAAAAAGGCGAGTGCAAAATTTTACTGAATATTCATAACAAAAAAAAATGTACATAATTCTATCGGAGTATTTTTGTACTCTAATTACCTCACAAATCTATGATATTTTGAGACATGTACAATAAATGAATGATATTTGACGAATTGAAACGATACTCCAATATATTTTAATTAATCCCAAGATTGAATTTGAATTTTCCGCCAGTCACCTGTCCGAGTGTAAAAGCCCTCGTGATTAGTCGCTAATTTTCGTGAGTACGTTTTTACAAAATTTGTCCTCATCTCTGATTGGTTGACTTTCAGATCAACCCTCGGACGACCAATAGGTGAGGGCTTTCGAACTAAGAAGCCAATAAGCGATGCGGCTTCATGTTTTTGTAACGCATACAAATAACAATATGGCTGCCACGTGGAATCAGATTAGATCGCTGGATCTCTCCGTCACAGTCGGGAGAAACATTTTTTTTAGTCGCGTTGCAAGAAAATCTAACAGAGTTTATCGAGGTTTTCCGTGACAAACCGTGCGATCATAAATTTTGATATTTGTCATTCTTTTCTCCAAGCGGGCGAATTGAGAAAAACGCGTTTCAATTCTCCAAAGATCACCGGTTCAGTGAAAAAGAGCTCAAGCTTGTTGACTCGATTAATTATTTCGAAATATATTTAAAGAAATTGTTGGTATTGTGAGCGCAAATGTGAGAATTTCGTGTGCAAGATTCGTCATCTTTCAGGCAAGTCCCAATTATTGAACGTTGATATTTTATTACGAAAGAGTTTTTGTTTTTTGTTTCTCGTGCGCATTTCCGAGGTTTGAGACGAAGTAAATATCGAACAGTTAGAGACACTGTTAGATCCGACGCGACTAGATTTTTTTTTCTTTGTGACGTATCGATTATCTAATTTTCAAATCGTCACGAATGTTTTTTTTCGTTAATTTTTTAACTTTTCATGCAAATTACAAATTATTCGTCATGATTGGACGAGAAATTGCATTTTTCGCATGCAACGATGATTATTTTCCTGTTCTATATTCTATTGTCACGCATCGCTTGTGCATCATAAATAACTGCCAATTATTTTACGTGACGACATGCGATCGTCAATGTGCTCGTCGTTTCGAGAGCATGAAATGAGTCCTATATACGGTATTAAGACCGTGGTTGTACATTTATATACCCCTATTTTCATTCAAACAAGTCATATATTTTCATTTATGTATTTTTTTCTCTCAATATACGATATTATTTCATTCAAATTTGTCGCAGGAGGTCCAAAGTCTATTTTAAGATTATGAACAGATTTTAAGTTTTCGGAGATTCCGTTTATCACAACTTTATAGATAAGAAATTTTCCTCTTCTGTTATTTGCGAGGAGTGCGAGTCAAAGTGACCCCAGAGAGATAATCCGACGATCTTGAAAGCCAATAAAGTATTTTAAAAAAAATTATGGTCGTAATGAACGTAAATAAAGAACAAAAAGATTAATTATGTAAACTTTGTTCCGGATATTGCAACGGATTTTGAGGAAAGGCCGTGCATGTACAGATAATTCTTTTCAATCTTTTAAAATTCTTTGGGTTTTTTTTATTAAATTTTTTTTTCGCCAAAGTCAAGCTAATTTACAAAAAAAATCTTACAAAGCCTGTGAAATGGCAATGTCGTCTTATAGTTTTCCTTTTTGAGGCTTCGAATTTTTTGGATAATTTATCAGAGGATATGTCCTCTGATTGATTATTATTTCATATTTTTTCTTTCTCATTTCGAATTGTAAAAAATGAAAAGTCGAAATTTCTCATAATTTTCCCCTTCCTGAGCATCCGAGACATTTACGTGCCATGTATCAAAAGTTTGAGCTCCCAGTGTCTATTATCGCGGACGCGATAGTTGCGATAATGCATTTCTATGCATACAACATATGTATAACGGGACTGTTTGCCTATATATATATATATAATGCTAAACGATCCAACATTGTCAGAACGTAAATAGCAGCCAAGTTCGCAAGTTGGCACTGAAAAACAGATTCGATCGTTCAACCTTGACGAGTTGTAAAGTTAATCATGCCTATAATCGCGGCGTTGATCTTCGTTCAAATCCATTTTATAATACAAGCTTCACAATCATAATATAAAAGACTTGTCTTTATTATGTATTAAATATATATATATATATATATATATATATATATGTATATCTTTTACAAATTTCCAGACTGACTCATTTATCCTCAGTTGGCACTCTAATTATTATTTAATTATATCGTTCTCGAATTAAAATATTTTGATAATTTTTCGTCAATAGAAACAAACTTGCAAGAGGCCGAAGAAGAATAATTATTTTACACCAACATAATCGAAAATGTCGGGCTATGAGGACGAGATAGTCGAGGACAAGGACGATTTACGTTTGGGATCGAGTGGTGACATGGGTCTTCGTCATCGCATACCATGGAGCGATCGTGTGTCATTGTCAAGTGAGGTTCCTGGACTTCACGAGGTCAAGGAACTCCTTGAGGACGATGACGCGAGCTGCCTCGCTGAGGAGGAGGATGGAGTCGGTTGTCCTTTGCCATCGACTCCCGAAGATGATCATCTTCTTGATTGCGAGGTTTGAAGACATTTATAAAATTTAATTAAAAAAATTGTTTTTTTTTTTTTTTTTTTCAACATTTGATAAAATCATTTATTAATCAAATATATTAAATAATCTGTTATGAAATGTAACGTTTGTATCTTAATTTCTAAAATATTGGCTTGTAACAGAATTAACTTCGATTATAATTACAATAGTCTAGTACTTGAACCAAAATTATTTATTTTACAAGCCAATATTTCTTACACTCAATCTAACTAAATAACTTAGTTCAATATTTCGTTTAGTTGTATTAAAAAAAAAAAAAAAAAATTAGAAAAATTGTTCGTTTCTAGATGACCGAAGTCCTAAAGGCCGGAGTTCTCAGTGATGAGATTGATCTTGGAGCATTGGCTCATAATGCTGCCGAACAAGCCGAAGAATTTGTCCGCAAGGTACGCAAGGTTCTCGTCCCCTCGTTATGCATTATTACTTAAAAAAATTGCCTGGGATGAACAATGAAAAAATTGTTGTATCTCTCGTTGATTTTGCAAAAATTCATAGATATTTTTTTTACTGGCAGGTCTGGGAAGCCTCATGGAAGCAATGTCACTTTAGAAATCTACCAAGATGGCTTCAGGACAATGATTTTCTTCATGCCGGTCATCGACCTCCTTTACCCTCGTTTTACGCTTGCTTCAAGAGCATCTTCCGTATTCACACCGAGACTGGCAATATATGGACTCATCTCTTGGGTAAACTGACCATGATTTCCTGTTCTCGATTATTTCATTAATTTCTCCTCATTGAAGCGACTAATCGATTCGATTCGAATTATCAATGTAATTAATCAATTCAATTATTCAATTGAGTAAAAGAGAAAAAAAAATTATAAACAATCAAAGTCATTAATTTATTGGATTGTTTTTGTTTTTGTTTTTAATCGTAATTTTTATGATGATTTTCAGGCTGCGTAGCTTTCATAGGGATAGCAACATTTTTCCTAACGCGTCCACCAATGGAGATACAGCTCGAGGAGAAGCTCGTATTCGCGACTTTCTTTGCCGGTGCTATTGTCTGTCTTGGAATGTCATTTGCCTTTCATACTGTACACTGCCACAGCGAGTGCGTTGGAAAATTATTCTCCAAGCTCGATTATTGTGGCATCGCTATGCTAATTATGGGCAGTTTCGTACCATGGTTGTATTATGGATTTTATTGCGACTATCAGCCAAAATTAATTTATCTCTCGGTCGTCGTTGTTCTTGGCATAACATCCATCGTCGTTTCACTCTGGGAAAGATTTGGCGAGCCGAATTATAGGCCACTCAGGGCAGGAGTCTTCATGGGATTTGGTCTGAGTGGGGTAAGATCTTTTATAATTGCTATTTTTCCTTAATATTTTTCTCTGTTACGTAGAAATATATAAAATATAAATAATTGACACTTATTAATTTATAAATTTATTTATAATTAAATAATCATTTATTAATTTGGCTGTAATTATTTGTCAGGTAATACCGGCAGTTCACTATGCGATTGCTGAAGGATGGTTCAAGGCAATCAGTCAGGCTTCCCTCGGCTGGTTGATACTGATGGGTTGTCTTTATATTTTAGGAGCCATGTTTTACGCACTTCGAGTACCCGAACGTTTCTTTCCCGGTAAATTCGACATATGGGTGAGTTTTATTCTCGATTGAATACTTTTTTTTAACTTCTTACTATATTAGAATTTCAGTTTAAACTGATGGACAACTTGTATGAAAATTCACCAAATTTTCACTTTGCGAGGAACATTGAATTGAATTTTTCTTTCGTTTTTTCTTCCAGTTTCAGAGTCATCAGATCTTTCACGTACTCGTAATAGCGGCAGCTTTCGTTCACTATCACGGTATAACGGAAATGGCAATGCACAGAATGACGATCGGTGATTGTTCGAATCCAGCCCAGGTATTGGCTTTCTAAAGTAAAAAAAAAAAACGCTATTGCGATTTAATGGTAATTATGTAAGTTATTTACGGGGTTTGCCGGCAACCGTGACGGAAATTCCCGTAACAAGGAGAGTATAAAAAAAGTGGTTATCTACTTGTTGATATTTTATTCCTGACGCTATAATCGTTCGCGTGTTTCTATGAAAAAAAAAACAAAAAAAACGCAACGCCGAACAAATTTACGTGGGAATATAAAATTTGGGAGGAGTAAAAGACGGAGAAAGTGAATAATGAAAAAGCTTCATGTTGGCAGGAGTAATAATATCTCTTTCAGTAATGAATAAATCCCAGAAAAATGCCCTTTTTCGTAAAAGTCCGCAAATTTACATGTTAATGAATAAACAATCGAATTATTTTTTTTGAATTTATTGAATTGAATCATTTCTTTTATAGATCATTCAGTTGTTGAGTGAATTTTCAAAAAAAATTAAATGTTTGTATTACTGAATAAATTTTCTATCCCTCGCGTGAAATACGAAAAATTTTCCCGTACAATTCGGAACAAGTTTATCACAATTATGATACATTTTTATGATAATTGAGTAATAATTGTTATATTATTATTATCATTATCATTAATTATAAATTATATTATTGTAAATATGATTATAACATTATCACAAATTCAAATTATTTGTCGTGGCGACAAGAAATATAATCCGCTTATTTATATTTTTCACATCTCTGATTTATTAAAAAGGTTTGCAAAAGGTCCAAATCCCAGTCAGCGATGAATTATGAACTGGCAGAATTTAAAATCTTCGGAGTATTCTGATTCCAACTTTGACGAGATTCTCTTATTTGCTTCTTGTATCTTTTCACTCGACGACACGAGATGCTTTTCGTTTATGAACGTCAGGAAAGTAGTTTTTGTTTTCGGCCGCAAGTATTAAAGTACTGTTTTTTTTTTTCAATTTTTGTCAAGGAAATTCCAATACTTATCATGATAATATTATAGTCAAGTTATTTTCTTCCCAATTCGTGATTTTGGATCGTCGTTAAAAATCGGCATTAATTTTCCTCTACTCCATGTTTTGTCTCAATTACATTTCTTTCCGTCTCCGGCGTTCCGGCTCCGGCTCATTCGTTGAGATTTTGCTTTTTCCTCTCTTCGTTCTGTCATCGGTTTAAAATTCCTATCTTAAAATTGACCAAAATACGAAACATAAATATTTCTCGCCTCCATGCAAATGGCAACAATTATCAGTTAAGTATTTTTCTTCCCACCCAAAACAGGACTCTGAAAATCGGTCAATGGCTTGAGAAATATTGCGATTTTAGGTGTCTTAAAAATTGGCATTGGCTTCGTCTGAAAATCTTGGGCTTTTTTTTCTATCGTTTCATAGTTAAATCAACGAACTTTTTCTCCTTCTCAAGCAAAATATCGGTTCGCTCTTGAAAATTTGGACGCTTGTCTACTTTTGTTACTTTTTCTACTTGTTGTTTATGAAGTGATGAAAGCATCACTTCATAAACTTGCCCACTATTAATCATTTCTGTCGTCCATGCACCTTTAAAAGGCAATGCAAATCCAGCCTGAAAGTTGTTTGCAACTTTTCTGGTCTCTTATTTTCTCAACTTTTTTTTGTATATACTTTTTTTTGAACTAACATCGAAACTAAATAGCTTCGTTGTAGGTCTTTTTCCCCAATCTATCGAGATGATTATTTTTTTCGTTGCACTTTTTTGCCATACACTTTGGAAATTCCAGTGTAGAGAGACTTGGATTTATCAGACTTTGACGCTCGAATACAAGGAGACTTTGCGATCAAATTTTTTTTTCATCTTTTTTAGTTTTCGGAGATTGTATACAATTTTGACGAATTTCCTGAATTGTAGGTATTTCCTCTTTCTCGTGATTTTAAACTTTGCTGGATCTTTTCATGATAATGTTGTAATAGTCACATTTATAATAACATAATTTTTAATTTACCGTAACGATAATAGTCACAATAATAATATTATAATCATTATTTCATGATTATCAATGTATTACTCTGCATCAAAATTTAAAAAAAAATCGTTTTTTTTTTTCGATCATGGATTTTTTCGTTTCTTTACTTTCTTCCCGGCAGATAGACAATTTATAGAGTACAAAAGTGAAACTTGATGAGAGGTGTTCGACAAAAAAAACGAGCAGATGTAATAATTTTTAAGAATTACGATTGTTGTCGCTTGCGAGCTTAGGATAATTTTTGTTAGACTTTTTTTGCTCATTGAGCGTTCTCTCAATAGACTCCCGAATTAAAAATTAATTTATTATTTCAATGCTAACTCCGAAACGGTGTAATTAAGAAAAAAAAACCATTCGCTAAAAACGCGCATATGAAAAAAATTCTTCCACCAATGTTTCTGTTTCCGTTAATATCGAATTTTTCTATATTTTGTAAAGTGTCTTTTGATTCGAGAGCAAAACCCGCAATGAAAAAGATTTCAGGACGTCGTAGCGAGCAGATTATTAAATAAAAATTATAAAGAGATTCAAGGAATTTCACATTTCAGAAAGAAAAAAAAACAAAAAAATGGATAATGCGTGCTGACCGCGCTGAACGAGCATTCAATAAATCAGTTAACCTCACGATGCGTTGGAGTGGACCATAAAAATTTCATGATTACGATTGCGAAGAATATTGTAATGACTATATATTTTTTTCTTTTTTCGTTATGCAAAAGATCGATGAAATATTACATGCACATTTTTTTGTCCATTCTGGTATCGAGATATAATATAAGAAAGAAACTAGAAATGAAAAATGTAAAGTTATTGATTGGTATCGATTTGTCGGCGATGGAAAATTATGCGCGCACGTGAAAATCCCTCGAAAAGCAAATTTTTTAAAATTTGTATTCTCTTATTCATTTTTCTCAGACTGTATATTGAATATTTACTGGTAACTACGATGTAAGCAAAAGGAAACTGTGTTGAGCGATTTCTATATGCTTAGCAAAGAAGTAGGGAAAAGATTGAATACTTTAAGGGGTTAATGAGAAACGAAAAAAAAAAAAAAGAAAAAATAAAATACGAGTTGATATGAATATTGTATAATAAGCATCGAAACTTTATATCGTATATTATTTTCTAAAAAGTTTATAATGGTAATCTTCCAAATGGCTATTTTTTAATTGACAGGTTTTTTTCGCGATAATTGTTCGCGATTGATCGCGGTGTGCGCAATTTTGCTCCGTCATGACCCGAGACGTGAACAATTTAAAAAGAAAAAGAAAAAAAGTGGATAGAAGTGTGCGGCTAATTGATTAATTTTTCATACTAACCAAATGGAGTATAGAAAAAAAAATCCCCCTAGTACTTAGAGAGAATGTTGTTGAATTTTTTACACAAAAAACACCTAATGATTAAATAAAGGAAAAACGAGGAAACAACGGGAACAGGTTATCACGATACTCGTTGGTGTGCGTGTTCTGTTCTGTTCCTCTCTGATAATTATAATTACAATAATAATAATAATTATTATTATTATTATTTACCTTAGACTTTAGCATAATCAATAAAAGGTTTCTGAATGTAAATTTCTATTATAATGTTTATATATTAACAAAAACAATCCATTTAGAGATGATCACCGTCCGAGTGGCAAACTATTGAAAATAATGATCCAATTTTATTAATCATTTTGACAAAATGATTTGAACGAAAAAAGTGAAATTATTTTTTTTCAATTCAGTAATTGATCAAATTGACGAACTGCAATACGGAAAGTGTTAAGGGGTGAAAGGAAAGAAGGAAATGGCAAACAAAAATAGTGAAGTGTAGGAAAGCGGATTAGAAACAAAGGGAAGTATCTTAAAAAAACAAATAGTCCGACTTTGAAAATTTGTAATTTATTAATTTTTATTGGAAATGATTGAAAATAGTTATTTAGTCAAATGGTGCCCATCTCGTCGTCGACTACCTTTCTATTTCTCGAGAAATCATTTATTCAATTCTTGGCAATTGAATAAAGATGTATGAAATATTTACACATTATTCGATATCAAAATTATTCGAAAGTTTTAAATTGAAATGATTGAGGATTGAAAAATAGGAACGTTATATACTTTCGGAAAATCGTTAAATTATAGAAGACAATGGTGGAAATGGATTTTGCTTTGAAATAACGAGTTTTTTGTGCTGATGCGATATATAGCCTCGGATCTTTCCTTCGAATATTAAATTAGCAACAAGGCACTCAGTCTCATCCATATCGATATCGTCCAATCCGTTCATCTGAAGGGCCGTAACGAGACTCTGTACGGGAATCTGATGAGCGTTGATGGCCAGGTAAACTTTTTTAAAAAGATTCCTATAAGCCAAAAGTTTTAGTTTTTCGACGATGAGATAAATTCCCGCACCAATAAAAAAAGTCTCGTGTTTTTTCATAACGTTATCCAAACGACGCAAATCGCCCATTTTAACAGCCTCGACTAGTTCCCAAAATTCCATAAGACTGTATTTCTCCAAAAGACTCTGCTTTGGCATGTAACCGAGCAACATTTTCACTGGTACGAGATACGTTAGTATCATACGTTTATTTTTCTTGGATGCTTTGTGACAATGCTCAAACGCAAAAGTCAAATATTCGTCAGCTGAAAAAAAAAATTTTTCAATGTGTAAATTTATCCTTGCAAATAATTTATTTATTCATTTTTTTTTTTTTTTTACTAATGCGTTTGTTGAATTTTTGAAAACTCACCAGCTTTGTAATCACTGTCGAACATCGCATTACGACCAACGAAAAATTTGTAAGTTATCCTTTGAGCAAGTGGAAAGAGATCCTTGTACGATGACGAGTCAATTGCTCTTATGAGGGGTTTGCAGAGATGCAATTTGTTGATTCTAAAATATACTTTTAAAAGTTGATTAACCAGAGCGAGCATTCCCCATTTTTTCGTATCATTGTCCGAGGTACGATTATCGGCTGCACAAACGCGAAAACATGCCATTAGGCATTCGGCACATTTTTCCAAAACTTCGCCAGCTTTGAGATTTTTGTTTTTTGAACTTTCGGCTCGAAGCGCCAATAATCGAAGCTCCAAACAGAGAACATTCATTACGGGGAGCATCCAATTTTCTTCCTTCTGTAGTTGAAGAATTTTCGTCAATGCACCGACTAGAGAACTCTGATAATTGTACGTTACGTAGGGATCGTCTTTGTTCAATGAACTTAATACCCTAAAGATGAAAATTTTTCATGAGTATCAAAATTTCGTTGCGATTAATTTTTTGCCATTTTTCATTGATTTTTTTTTTTTTTTAATTCTTACTTCAAATGATAGAGAACGAGATCTACGGATGCGACGGGCAAGTGTTCCATCGCTTTGGTCATTATTGTATCGGTTGCGAGCTGGGGCATCGTCGCATGAGCATGTCGGAGTGACAGTAAATCCTTTTGAGAGATATTACCATTACAAAATAAATCAACATACATTGGCAAAAAGGAGGTATTGATATTCAAAAAGAAAAGTGCAAATTGGAACTTGTGCAATGTTTCCTCGTGATTTTCCCTTATTGTCGGAACCATCTCTATGATGAGCAAGTACTTTTTCAATTTTGGATTTCTCATAGAGAAAGCTTGGTGAATGAACAAAAATCATGAGGAAATATTGTGCAACTTCCAATTCGCACCTTTTTTACTGTCGTCTTCAACAAGATAGCCAAACGTTTACTTGAACTTAAACATTGGATTGGGTGTTACGTTATTCATTTAAAATTTACTTAAGATAGGGAGGCTGTAACCATTTTTCGAGAAATGCGAAATTTCGTAAAATTGAAAATGTTAAAAAAGCGGAAAGACTTGAACCAAACTAAACATTCAACATCTTTGTCCGCTGGCCTATTTTTCGATACATTTTCGCCTGGATAGATATAAATTTAAAAATTTTGCATCATCACAGACAATGTGCAAAAAAATGAAAATTCGGTAAAATCTGAACCCCTTTATCAATTACCGCCAAACTCTATACCGAACATCGGTGTCCCTAGTCCATTTTTGTAGAAAGTTTTAGCTCGATAGCTGTTTATTTACGAAAGTTAGAACGATCACACACATTTTTCGAATAATTCAAACCAGCAAGACGATGTGCTACTCCTCTGTCGGTAAGAAAAACTGGGTACCATAAATCTCCGAAAGATCAACCGTTTAGAAGAATTTTGGTACGCAGTTTTTCTTACCGACAGAGGAGTAGCACATTGTCTTAAGCCAAGCACAAAAGAAACTTGGCCATGAATGAGATATGGGAGATGGGAGAATAGGTAAAGGAAAGAGCAATGGATATAATGACAAGTATGCATTTTCTGCAGATGATATGAGGAAAATTCAACGCATATATACATGTGATACGAAAGAGCAAAGCCAGTAATGCCTCGTAGATGGCCTCGGAATATGGAGAATTTTAGTAACCAAAACAAACTTTAGTTAAGACCACATGCTACTCCTCTGTCGGTAACAAAAACTGCGTGCCAAAATTCTCCTCAACGGTTGATCTTTCGGACAAACGAAGGCAACAACGAACTTCGTATAACGACTCTGCAGTTCGTGGTTCTCTTCGTTTGTCCGATAGATCAACTAGACTGGGAGTCCATAACACATTTTTTATGTCTCATTTGTTCACACTCAGCAGTATAAGAGCCACCCAAATCCTATCTTCCACTAGACGGAGGTCACTTCGCCGAACATAAACCGTCGACCACAAGGTGGGAGCCGCGCCGGTGAAGTTGTATTAAAAAACCCGGGATCTCGAATTATTACTTACCGTTCGGCGTATGCCGCAAATTACTGTGATTAGAAAAAAGTTTGGGCGGACGGCATTGCCGAACTTTTTTTTTCAATTCAGTAATTTGCGACATACGCCGAACGGTAAGTAACAGTTCGAGATCCCGGGTTTTTTAATACAACTTCACCGGCGCGGCCCCCACCTTGTGGTTCACGGTTCATGTTCGGCGAAGTGACGTCTGTGTAGTGGAAGGTAGGATTTGGGTGGTTCTTATACTGTTGAGTGTGAACAAATGAGACATACAAAATTTGTTATGCGCTCCCGGTCTAAAGCGTTTAGAAGAATTTTGGTACCGGAGCGAAAGCAGCTTTCGCTCTCGCACTCACAATGGCTTACGCAGAAACTGTTTTACCAATAGAGGAATAGCACATTACCTTAAGGGGCCCACCATCAGAGGACCACAGTGAAGACAGCATCTTCAGTACAATTGCAGAAACCAAAACACAATATGGCGAAGCCAAAAAAAAATAAAGTACACTATGTCTTTACTTATAGGGATTTTATATGGACTACGTTTTCAATGGAACTTGGTGGTGGTGTCAGTAATTCAAAATGGCCCCTTAAACAACATTCTCCGAAGCAAAATTAATCGATAAATATTCATCGTTGAGTTTCCACGTTGATGATATTAAAAATATACATCTCAATATTCGTGTATTTTCCATGTATTTAGATAGCAGTTATGATAGTTTGAGGTTAAAAATTCCTGCTAAAAATTCGTGAATGAAGTTGATAATTACCGCGAGACCATCGCCGTCCTCTTTCAACCACACACGCCGGACCTGCAATAATGAAGAAAAATTGTTCCAATTGTCTGCTTTTCAATGAAATCCAAATTTCGAGAAATCTAATATTCAAAAGTCGCCAGCTGCAATTACCTGCAATATGTAGGACTCCATTACGAGTAACAGTAACAAAATAACGATGCTTCGTTGATTAATACAGAGTACAACTCAAGATTCAAGTAAGATTTGTCAACAAAAGCGTAACATGTTTGCGGATAAATTTACAACACGTTGCCGCCGCCATGACAGCTTCCATAAAAAAAAAAGCTTACAGAAGTTGTCAGTTAGATAGAGTGTAGAAAACGCATGAAATTATTGACTGTTGATAAAATAGTTTCTACCCCAGAAAAGAAAGTTACAATTGTTCCTGACGATAGCGTTCCGAGCTCAAAATTCAAATTCTATTTAAAAATGGCTGCGACTGTAAATAGCTTGATAAAAAGTAAATAGTAAACATCAGTTGCACGCTGCTTCGGATGCACGCGTTAAGACGCGCAAATACGAATAAGTAATCTTTATTCCTTTTAAACCAAATTTGGCCTGTTTACTATGTCGGCGGAGGATTTGGAGCTTCGCAAACTGGAAGAGCTCAAGGGAAAGCTTGTGGAGAGAGTTTGCAAATTACGGGGCGAACTTGAAAAAAAAGGAAAAGGCAGGCGGAAAAAAGTTCGTATCCCAGAGTGAGTCTCGATTATTTTTTCTCGTGTTTCTCGCGCCATATTGCAGTTAAGATCTCCCCTTAATTTTGGCATTACATTAAATATTGAGCTTTCCAGCTAATAAACTTTGCGTTAACGAGATTGTGTATATTCGTATATATATATATATATATATATATATATATATATATATATATATATATATATATATATATATATATATGTTTTGATTTGCCCTCCAGCGAGGACATATATATATGACACATTCCAATTTCGCTATTTTCATATATTAAAAAAAAAATCATGCTTCATTTTATTTTTCAGTTTTAAAAGTAATTTGCATTTATTTTAGTGCCATTTTCGAAATAAACATATTGGAGAGAAAAAAAATGTTATACAGAATCAATATTTGGCACCATGATTTTTTTTCATCATCAATATTTTCTTTTCCTTCACATATTCAGATCAAATTGACGTAAAAAAAAGTCTATACAAATTATGACTATAGAGTTGATAGTTTCCGAACTATGAATTATGGAAATCCGAAAATTCAGTGAAAAAATATACATTTAAAAAATAAGTGAACTGGGAATTATTGTCCACAGCTATTATTATCACTGTTAAATTTGTTTTGCATGAATTTTATAAAATGAAAAAAATAATAATAATTTTGCATGGAAAGTTCAATATCTACAAAAGTAATGAAAATCATTTTTCCAGCTTATTTCCAACGTTTTACAACAATCCTACTGGAAAAAATGAATCATCGAATGTTCACAAAGTCGCGACAAGGCTCTGTGAAGCTTCACAGTCAGTTCTCGGAATGCAATTCAAGAATGTGCAAAAAACATTGATTTACGACAATATTTATCGTTACGACGTTCATGTTATCACAAAGAGTATTCAATTCTCCCTCGAACTCACAGTCGATATTAAGGTATGAATGTGATAACCACAACAACAACAATAATAATAAACGTAATCGATAAACTAATCAAATTTATTTTTATAAATAGGATATTGATGAGTACGCGATTCAAGACATAAATTGTCACTTTGTGAATATCGACAGGGCCTACATGTTGGAAATAACACCCTGGGTTCACAGATTTACACGTGAAAAAAATTTCTCATATCTCATGTCCGGTAAATAATTCATCCTCATAATTTCATCATCTTTGTAATTTTATTTAAATATATTACTAACGGCAAGAATTCTCATTTAGCCGTTTCCGAATATAACGAACAGAACGTAATACGTTCTAAAATATTGTATGCAATGGACTCTCAAGGTTATTTGTCGTTGGAAAAATGTCCTAATGACGGAGGGGGAATTATCATTTACTTTCGCAAGCCTGGAACGACCGAGCCTATTTATTTTAAATTTCACTGGTTTATGCAATTCGTGGACAAAACGTGGTGTATCGAACACATTTTTGCCATTGATCCTATACAGGCTGGTGAGGAGAGAAAACAAATTATGCAGACAATTAAATAAAAATTACGATCATTTTGTTTGTATCCATATTACATATATTATTTTATTCTATTCTTCGACTTTTTTTTTCACAGATGAGAAACTCGTGTCAGCAAACAAAAATTTGCTGCAAAGTTTTTGCAAAATTGGCCTGAAGAAAAAAGATCTCGAGGAACTGTGGATCGAGCTGTGTCACGTTATTGATAATTATAAGTAAATTCTCGTATTCTTAAATATTCAAAAAATAAAGATATTCATTTTGGTATTGAATTCCGAGAAAAAAAAAATAATTCCATAAAAAATATATGGGTGATTTTTTAAATTCCATCCATTTATTTTTGCACATATTTTTTTCTTTTTTCAAAATATTGTGTGGGGTTAACGACAAAAATTGAAAATTTCGCACCAAATTGTAGCAAAGATGAAATTGCCAATTATTGCGATCTCTTTGTTTTCAAAACTCGATCGCTCTACATACTTAAGATGATTTGACCCTCGAATCGACGGTAACAAATCGCCTTCCCTACTCTCCGAGACCTTTTGTATTTTCAACAATTAAAAATGATTTTTCTTGTCTCTAAAATATCGAGTCGCGGAAAAACTTTGGAAGGCAATTTATTACCGCGTAGAAGCACGGTGTAAATATGGCACAATACCTTAAAAAAAAAATTTGATTCACCGTATGATTATAATCTTGAATTTAAAATTTGGATTTTTACGATATCACGATATTATGATTGCCGATAATTACCTCGAACGTAATAATTTCTCATATCTGACCACCCATAATCACTTTCATCTATCTGTGAAATTTTTATCCATCTTTCGATAACAAAAAGCATTCTTATTGTTAAAAAAAAATGGTTCCGTTTAAATGCCGCATTATATCGAAAGCCGAATAACATCCCCAGTGGCGCAATTGGTTAGCGCACGGTACTTATAAGACAGTATTCTGTGAGCAATGCCGGGGTTGTGAGTTCGAGCCTCACCTGGGGAATTTTTTTTTTTCACTATTTTGTAAAATTCTGAAATGATTTTCAAAAAATGAGCCTACGTGCTCTCATAAAATATATCTCACTCCCCTCCCCAGACTCTTTATTTATATTTAGAGCAGCATTTTATCAAGTGAAAAGCAAATTTCTGGTTCAAGTGAATGAATCTGAAAAAAAACGAGTTTTTTTTCAAATTTTTATTAGTCAACTTATTTAAGCGGTGATTACAAATGATTATTTACAAAAGAAACATTTTATATTTATGAAGTGGCAGTGGCTTCTTCAACTTCCGTTTTGGTCTGAGCGGCAGCCTCATCGGCCGCTCGGCGATTTCTCCAAGCTGTCATGTAAGTTCTCGGATGAATGGGCAAAAAGCCAGCAACTCCAAGAAGCTCCGCGACCGGTTGAGATATTTCGACATTGCCTTGTCCTACCCAAAATTGTATACGTTCGAAATTGAATGATACAAGCTTTTCGTTGAACTGATTCTCGCACGGGTCGTAAGTACCCAATTGTTCAATTGGTGGTCTACTTTGATCCAGTCGTCGCTGCAAAAATAGAGCACAAAAAGAATTAAAAATTTCTATAATCATTGACTACTGTAATTGAATAAATGTTGTTTATTTTGTCGATGATGTACAAAATTCAGTTGTTATTTGTACGTAAAATTGCTTTTCGAAATACATACGTATCGCACCGCGGGCCAGGAGACGAATAAGTACTAGTTTTTTACTTACATCCATGACTACGATGTGATAAAAGGGCCTATTGGTACACCCACGTTTCAGAAGTCTTATAGTTTTTGGCACCCAGTCCAACCATTTTCCAGTTCCCGATGCGGCATGAAGCAGCATACGCGGCATTGTTACAAATAATTATTTACCAAACTTTGCAATAAAACTTTTGTAAATAGCAGCCAGAAAAGAGGTTATGTTGTGAAAAATGTCGGACAATGGTACATCTAGCTGCAGACCGATGAACTAAACTGAACTTTCTGCACTAAATAAACGGCTAATAAACGAATTATACTACCCGGAGAAAAATGACCATAGGCAGTGATGCCTCTAGCGGATTCTGAATGTACCAACTCAGTGGCTTTAGAGGCTCTAGAGTAAGAAAAAGGAGAAGCATGGAACCTAGGGGAGAAGAGATAAGACTCGTGTCACGTGTTCGCTGCGTTTGAGCGCAACTAACCACAGGTACGAGATAAAATTGTTTTTTTCCCCTGAAATACTTGTATTGCTTCAGCACCTTAGAAACTGAGAATCGCAAAAAAAAAAACCCCCATCTAATCACAAACTTTTCTAATAATCGGTCCAAGAAAACTTTTCTTTTCATTGATTCCTGAGAGTTTTGACGCAAAAATTCTCGATCCGCCATTATACGCGATACTTTTCGCCATTCCGCGGGAGAGAGGGAGGGGAACACGTGAATATATCGATGCTTCGTCTTGCGATGGTCTTGACAAGCCTTCCGCAAATTGCGGAAGGCATTGCGGAGAGCAATGCTTACAACGGATTTGTCGTGGCCAACGCATGGCTCTCTCAATTCTATCAACCAACGCGATAATTTTTCCCCTATCTCAATTATTACGCTCTTATCACTGCGGAAGCTGCGTCTTCGACGATGTCCTGACGGCCTTAAGGTTTGTTCATACGGGATCGGCGCTGCTGCGTCTATCGGAAGTTTGCCTATAATTGGTTGTTTCGATTTGCCCTCCAGCGAGGACAAGCCTTTATCTCCATCGCAAATTGTTATACCGATTGCTTACGTCTGTTCCCATTGACGTGGTTGAAACCTGATTCAATTTATTTAAATATAGTTTTAACATAAGATAACCAGAGTTTGACCTACGATTAACATCGGAGGAAACGGGCATTAGCTTAAAAGGGCGTGTAAGATATGCTACTCATGGAGAGTATACGCTCTGTTAAATTGACAAGTTTTATGCTGTAAAGCTGTCCGTGGGAGGATTAACTCTGCTTACCCGGTATCAAAACTAAAAAACAAAATATTGAACACATCGATGGATTGGCGTTTGAGAAAGATTCGTTTATAGCTCCATTGTGAACGAGCCTTTACACCTACATATATATTCTACACATGATATCATTGGTCTAACGCTAAAAAGGCGTATAAACATAGCTTGCATGCAGTTTGTACGCGCTTTTAACTTTAAAGCCATCGTTGTATTACACAGCTCTTATCTAGACATAACTTCCCTCCTCTAACCCCCCCGCCTCCTCCAATGTTTATTAGTATTTCGCGTGCAAATTCTACGTGCATGAGACTGTGCGTACGCGGTTTATAAACTCTTCCCCCCGCCGTTCCCTTCTCGCGCCGCGCCAGCGCCCTCAGTCCCGGTACGGCCGTTTTCTTCATTGGTGTGTGCCATTGTGTGTGCGTGTGCGCGCGTCCCTCCATTCCTCCCGTACCGCGCCGCTGCCGCCGCTGCATTCGTTCGACGACCGACCGCTCTCCATGGACACACTTCCTCGATACTGCGCGTACGTCAAACACTTAACATTTTTTTTTGTTAATTCTCCTTCACTCTCTCGCGTTCGGAGGATTTTTATTTTTATCAACAAATGTCGAAAATCCGATATTCCAAGCGTAAAATAATCGTCGTGTAACTCGCGAGAGTGGCTCACGATACGTTTTTTGAGAGACACGCGCGTGAGTAGAAAAACCCCCAGATCGCGATTTTTCTCTCTGCCTCTCCCGATCTCTCTTTCTCTTTTGTTCTTCATAGCCCGTCTTCACTTTTCGACGACGTCCACGCGCACCGCCGCACCCTCCGCGCGATTTCTCTGCCCTACGTTTTTCCATTATATCTATACTATATATATGTGAGTGTGCGTCTGTGTGCCTATGTATGGGTGTACTTTTTGTTTGTGTGCGCGCCGCTATTTCTTCTTTGCTCGTGAAATTTATCACGTACGTCTGCATATGTACCTTATACATAATGTTAATACCAGCAAAAATTTCTCGCGAATATGTCCCACGCCGAATAATCTCGAAACGGCGTATATAAACTCGCGATTGTTCTCTCTCTCTCTCTCTCTCTCTGTCTCTCTCTCTCTCTCTCTCTCTCTCTCTCTCTCTCTCTCTGTCTCTCTGTCTCTCTCTCTCTCTCTCTCTCTCTCTCTCTCTCTCTCTCTCTCTCTCTCTCTCTCTCTCTCTCTCTCTCTCTCTGTCTCTCTCTCTCTCTCTCTCTCTCTCTCTCTCTCTCTCTCTCTCTCTCTCTCTCTCTCTCTCTCTCTCTCTCTCTCTCTCTCTCTCTCTCTTGCGCGTTCACGGAAATTATCAGCTCTCTTCTCTCTTTCTTTCGCCGTCCTACCCTAATACTAGTTCTAACCTTTTAACGCGTAAAAAAGATTTTGCACACATTCGGGAGCCTACAATTATTTTTGTGACAATTTGATAAAATTTAGAATTTTTTATTTTCTTTTTTTTTCTCTTTTTTTTTCAAGAACTTGTTAAATATAAGATAATAATTGATTTGATTTCAATTTTTTTGATTTCAGGTTGTAAATAGCGAGTGTACATAGTGTGGTAGGTAAGAGAGAAAGAGAGAGAGAGAGAGAGTGTGTCGGTTGAAAAGCCGAATTTTTTAGTTTGCAATGAGTTCGGGCAACAAATCGTTGGGTTCCTCGGGTGGTAGAGGAACCAACAAGAGCAAATCTTCACATGGCAATCACAGCAAATCTGATCATCATCATCAGTCCAAATCATCGGACAATAAACATGAAAAAGGACAGGTAATAATTCTATATTGATTTTTTCCCCATTTTTTGTGAATAAACTTTGTTATTCTATTTTCACGATGATAATTGCAAAATTCTGTAAGGAGACGACTTCTAAATTATTTGGCTGAAAATCGAAATGGACGTGTGGAAGAGATTGAATAATTATATTTAAAAATAGTAAATTCTCCAAAAAGAAATTAAAGGGCCTTTTTTGATGGTGAAACTTTGAATTATTTAACTTTATCCACCGTTTTTTCTTTTTTTCTGGTAACAACGTAAATGGTTTGTTGTTTTGGAAAGGAAAGAGATTTTTGAGATTCTCTTGCTGGGTGCTATTATAAATGTGGCAAATAATCGAACAATTTAAGATAAAAAAGAAAAGTTGTGATAAATAAATCTCTGTGATTTGAGCATGGTTTGAAATATTGGCCTCAAATTTAGAAAGGAGAGCACATTGCGAGATTGTCAAACTCGTTAGCGACGATTGTCGTTGTTAACCACCGACAGCCAATGGCTGTCGGTATTTAACAACAGGGATGATCCTCGAGAAAAGGGTAGCTCTCATGGGTCATTGCTTACTAACGATGCCGAAAATCATCGATAACGAGTTAACGAATTGTGTTACTGTAATTTCTCATTGTTACAATTTTTGTGATACTACAAGCAATTAGACATGTGAGATCTTCAATTTTTGTATTTATTAAATATTTGTGATTTTTGAAGATATCAATTCATTTATCATTTCGATACATTTCAAGCACTTGAGCTCAAACCTTCTGCATATAGTTTAATGATTAATATTACAAGCATCTAAAAAAAGTTTTTGGCATTTTTAAAATCGCAAATTTTTTATTTGAAAAGAGTACATACAGATGCTCCAAACATTGACAAAGAATGATTTCATTGAGCCTGAAACGATTCTACATGAATAGAATCAAGTATCCTTTGGATTAAAATGATCAAAAATAAAAAAAAATAAAAAAGGTATTAGAATTTGAAGTAATTTGGGATGATTTATCAAAAAATTGTTTATAAATGCTAAAAAAAAAGTTGAATTCATTCTAAAACTATTTCAGCATCGATGCATTCATTTAAAAAAACAACAAACCCATGATCGTCGATGAATAAAACTTGGATTTTTTTGATAAAAATAAAACCTTATGTAGCCAAGAAATTTTGCCTACATGGTTCAATAAAATATCACGGCTGGTTTTATGTAATTGATCCCTTTGAGTCGATAATGTTTTATAAAAAAGCGAATTTACAAAAAAATTAATTTGTGAAAATGGAAAAAAAATTGCAATTAATTTTTTGAAATTTCGTAATAGTCCAAGGACCAATCACGGCATGCACAAATAATTGACACGAGAATGGGGGGTACGGAGGATCCTGTCCTTAAGGAGCAGATAAAACAGGTGATGGACATGACTCGACGTTCCGAGGATGAGGTCATAATGGCACTGCACGACAGTGACGGTGATCTCGATCGTGCCGTTAACGATCTTCTCGAGGGTGTACAAACCGAGTGGGAAGTCAAGAAGAAGAAAGCACGACAGCCCGGTGGATCGAAGCAGAATGCCGAGCAATCGGGTGATGTTGAGGAAACGGGTGATTGGGACGAGAGGCGCAATCAACGTGGTGGAGGTCCTCCCCGTCTTCGTGGACGTGCTAATCACGATAATCGAGGCTGTAAGTTATTATTTAAACAGTGTTTCCCCAAAACTTTCTAAATTACGGATAATTTTCAATAATAGTGACAATAGTAATTCTCAATAGTCATAATAATCCAATAATACTAATGATTATAATTGGAATTAATTTTTCTTCCGATGTTTATTTACTCGCAATAACGTACGGGATAATTCCCTTGAGAAATAATGATTCAAGGTGAATTGCAGGAAAAAAAACGGAAGGCAATAAACTTTTCTATCTAATCGAGGATCTTAAACTGATAAAAATTATCCAAATTATGTGAATCGACAAATAGGGCGCGGACGAGAGAACAAAGAGAACGAGAGAAACATGGAGGACAATATTCGTGATGGTAGTTACGGTGGTGGTCGACGTGGTGGCCGAGGAGGTCCCGGAAGATCAGGGCGTGGAGGTCGCGGTGGTGGTCGAGGTCTCGGACCAAGGACTTTTGCGAATCGCGGTGATGTGCCGTCATCATCCTCGGCCCATAGCTTCAGTCGTCCGATCGACACGTGGACCGGAAGTGAGGAACAACAGCAGAGTAATCAGGAGCCCAAGATGGGTAAGTGTGTCGTATTATTTTCCATACTTTTCCTTTTTTGTTTTCACCCTGTTTTTATTCTTATCCTTTTTTTTCTTTTTCTTTATCTTTTTTGCATTATCTTGATATCTTCGTTATATATTTATTCATAATTTTTTTTCTTCCTCTATCGCCCTTTGTTCCTTCCGCTTTCTCATTTTACTACGAGCATTATTTCAACGATGGTGATGCAGCACCGGAAGCCTGCGACGATTATCCATTTACTGATTCTGCACTTTCAGATGCATGGAATAATCTCGAACCGTCCGAAGAATGGGACAACGAGGAGTACACGGGCTCGCTAGCGGACACAAAGGTTTTCACGCCTAGTACGTCGATGAACGAGAATCCAACTTCTGGCCCGAGCGGCAACGTCGTCGTTGACGAGTCTAAGCAGGGCCAGGAAGTTCAGCAGCCGGTCATTCAATCGCTCGGACAGACTCAGCCAAATCTTGGCACGGTACAGCAAGAGGTAAAAAAAATCACAAAAAAGATTGCAATAACTTTCAGTCAGTTTTATTTCAATTTAAATTTAATTTTACATTTTTACTTATTTAAAACAAAAAAAAAACAAAAAGCCACACTGTCAATCATTTATTTTCAGGACTCGTCGAAATTGTCGGAATCTTCGGTCGCGTTGCAGGCTCAGCAACAATCGAGCCTGCATCAACAACAGCAGCAACAAACATCATCGGTTCTTGGTATGACTGGACAACAATTGCAGCAACAACTCTCGCAACAACAGCCGAGTATCGTTGGTGGCGCTGCTTTGACAGCAGCGCAGAGTCAATATCTCACTCAACTCACTCAACAGTCGAGCGAGAATTTTAAGACTTCTGGTCAATCGGCATTTTCCTCCATGACCATGGCTAGTCAGGTATTTTTTCGTTTCAATTTAAGATATAACTATTATTTGATAATAATAAATATATTAATAATAATAATAATGAAATTAACGGAGTCTTTTTTTTCTTACAGCCACAGAGACAAACGAAACAACGTCCGCGAGTTCCGCCACCTTCGAAAATACCATCGAGCGCGGTTGAAATGCCAGGTGATACTGTAAACAGCAACATTGGCTTTCTTGACGTGCAATTTGGTGCTCTCGAGTTGTGCAGCGATTCTGGCTCTCTCGACGGTTCTGCTACAGAAAAATACAATTCCTCGACAACGAGCATAACCGGCATCGATGTCTCGTCGACCGCGGCCGCAGCAGCTGCAGCTGCCGCTGCTGCTGCTGCTGCTGCTGTTGCTGCAGTCGCCACCGCAAACTCCTCGACGACGTCGAATTCTCTCGATATCGAGACTGTTCAACAAGCAACCGGAACGAATCAATGCTTCAATGCTAATCCACAGATGGTACGAAATAAAAGGAATCGTTTTTGTAATTTTTTGTGCTTGTAAAAAATAGAGTTTAAGATTGGTTTTTCTTAGTTATTAAAATCAAACTTGTGATAAACTTTAAAATCGACAAGGTCCAATGAATATTTCATTTTAATCGTTTAATTTTAATCGATAGGTATCTCCAAGCAACGCTTCTGTAGGATATGGTACGACAACGTCTTACCCCTCGTCCCAAAAGACTTCTTATCAAGGATCTAATGCTGCACCGAGTAGTTACAATGCGTACTCGTCTAGTGCCGGACAAACGGGGCAATCATCTTTTCCAACAGCGAGCGGAGGAAACCCAAATAACTACACGACCACGACATCCGTTACGCAAGCTAGTTATAATGCCTCGTCGTCTTATCCACAGTCGAATGCCTCCACGTACAGTCAAGCCTCGCCATCGGCCTCGGGAGGTTCCTCGGCGAGTGCTGCAGCAACCTCAGTCTACAATCAGACGACGACAGCCAATCAGGTATTGTTCGTTTATTCATTTTTTCATTTGTTTTTTGATTTTCTCGTTTCGCAACAAGGATTTCATCAACTTGATAATTCACAATTATAAATTATTTTTTTATATTTTTTAAAATTCATTCAATAATTAATCTATTGACAAAATGAATTTACGGAAAGACAATGGAATTTTGTAATTATTAAATTTTTCTTGATTCAACGAAACAGGCCTATCAACCGGCATCGAGCGGTTTTGTTCCATCGACAACGGCGCAATATCAGACAGCTCAGTCGGTAACGAGCAACGTTGGTGTGTCAAACAATAACAACAACGCGGGTGGTTATCAGGCAAGCAGTTACCAAGGCTCATCATCTTTTCAATCGACGCCACAGGCATATCAGCCGTCCGTCACGACATTTACCTCGCCAATAACGCAGGCGAACAGCGGCGGTGCTTATCAAAGCGCTGCTCACTCGGTGTATGCTGGTACTTATGGGAATTACAACACTCAACAACAGACAGCGGTACACAATCACAATAAGCTCAATAGCGGAGGTAGCAAGGATTCTCAATATGAGAGTAACACTACGACGAGTAGCGGATCTTTGGCCACGACTTCTGCACCGACATTAGGCAGTGGTGGAGGTGGATTATCCTCGTCGGGTTCGGTTAACAGCTCGCAGACGAAATCAACAAGTTCAAACTGTAAGGAATACCATATTTTTTATTTTTCCATGAAAATGGAAAAACTTTAATTTCAGTAAATTTTGTTAATAGTCGGGATAGTCGAATAGTCGGGAAAATTATACTTAGAAATGGTTCACTATTTTTTTATCGCCAGGAAATTTTTTGGCTAATGACGCCACCGCCAGACGTGCGGTAAATACGAAAAATAGACGTCCGATCTTCCTGGTAATAGCGTCATTAACTTAAAAATTGATAAAAGGCCAGATTTTATTTTTTTATTAATCGGGGAAGAATTTCAGTTATTGGGGCTGAAATTTTTCGACCCGAATAAAATATCCTAACTCGGCCTTTGTTTGCTATCAGTTTCGACGAATTTCATGCAACTATTGTATTTCGTTGAGAAAATTATTCGAAAATTGTCTAAGAGTTCTAACTTTTATAAATTTTCATCTATTGGCCAAAAATTTGTCGCAAAAATAGTTTTTATCATTGGAAAGATAATATTTCTGAGATTTGTGAATAACTCGAGACAAAAACATTGTAGCCGTCCCAAAGAGTACGTCGAGTGGTGTTGTTACGGGTGCCGGTGGAACCGGGAGTATGACTGGAGGTGCAGCTGGAAATATGACGCCAATTCTAAATCATCAATACATCATGGGACAGGGTGTACCTTATGCGGCGTTTCAACAAGCGATGTATAGCTACGAGGATATGCAAATTTTACAACAGAGAATACCACCGCATATGGTCAGTTCACTGCTCGATAAAATTGTCGCACAATTTAATTATTTTTATTTGGCGCAGAGTGTCTCGGTCTCAATTTCTTAGAGAAAGAGCCCGAATCACTTTGATCTCTTACTATGAAAAAAAAAAACAAAAAAAAAAAAAAAGATCAACGAAGAATGCTGGTATTAGTAGGTTAATATTTGGTGCTTGGTAGCTGCTCGACATTTTATATCTATTCTTCTCCTTTACGTCTTAGCAATCTTTTTCGCTTGGCTCTCACGTGGTAAAAGACAAATATTCCTATAATATTTTTTTACCAAATTGCAGTTGATGAATCACACATTTGTTAGATTTTCACAGACCATATTCTCTCTTTCTCTCTCTCTCTCTCTCTCTTCCCTCCCTCTTTGTCTTGTTTTCGTTTTCCTGGGTGTCTCGGGCTATGGCACGCAGATTTTTTTCTGCAGAATTTGTCCAAATGTTAGTACGTTTTATTCGATACGAGAAGAGTGATAAAAAAAAAGCTAATATTCAAAGGTGAAGGAAACAACAATTTACTTTTTCCGGTGAAATCCCAGTTTAAGGTTATGTGAAAAAAAATTATAAAAAAACAATAACCCATGAAGAAACGCCACTAATTATATGCAAAGTCATAATACACTAATTAAATGGCTGTCACCAAGTGGCGTCACTCAGTAAATTTGATGACAATGAGGGCCAGCGTTCGTCCTCTCTAATGTTGGCGTCATCAACCACAAAGTTAGCTCCTGACGCCTCCACCAGATGGAGCGTTAAATAAATTCTACGTAGAGTCCCTTTGACTAGAGTCAAGACAAACCATAGTGAAGTCAACGTATTCAGTACAATCGCGGAAACCAGACCTAAATATGGCAGAGTCGATCAAAAAGAAGAACAACTTCACTTATTATACTCGAAACCAAACCGGAATATGGTGGAGCCAATCCAAAAGAAGCACAGCTTTGTCTGGACTTTACTTAAAGGGATTCTAATTCTACGGCAATAAAAATAATTTTATGGCACAAAACAATGATTAAAAAGTTGTTGTCATGTATTCTTCAACTTCACGAAATGAAAAAAAGAAATGACAATTTTTCTTCACGTTACCTTGAATTAAAAAAAAAAGCGTTGTAGCTATTATTATTATTATTATTTTCGTATCTTTTCCTAGAATGAGAATTTTAGTTAGTTTTACTTCTCCTTCGTATTCGGAGTACACAGTGTATGCATGTAGTTTTGTGTTTGGCCTCTCCCCGATTAACGTGCAGCCAACTACTGGTTACTATGACGCGGCTCTGGGCTATCAGACGACTGGTCCAGCAACGAGCCTCGGCGGTGGACGCGGGGACGGCCTGTCGGGTGTTCAGGGTGTTCAAGGAGTTCAAGGAGCTTATACGAGCATGAGCGACGCGAGGTTTGCCCGAAACGATAGCAACGCATCGCCCGTACCGTCGACGATGTCTCAGCAGGTCAGATTTTCCATTTTTCTCATCTCTCAAATCCTCATAAATTATAAATAAAAATATAAAAATAAATTTTTAAAAATTAACCAATTTTTATTTCTTTTTTGACATCTCACTTATCTTTGTACTTTATAAATTAATTCCATATTTGTATAATTTTTAACATCATCGATGAATTAATATTGTCTTCTACAATGAACTCCCTATTTTTATGTTTTTTTTATATTTTTTTGGTCTTCTGTAAATTGATTTTTAATGAACAGACCGCAACGCAGCATCAGCAGCCGATGATGAACCCGACTCTACCACCAGGTTACGCTTATTTCGCATACGGAGGTGGAATATTGCCGGGCAGCTATCAATATGGAACTCCTGCTGCGATATTTCCCGTGAGTACCAAAGTCCAATTTTATTTCCCTTTGTTTGTTTGCTTTGTTTTCGTGGGGGGAAAAAAAACCCAACGACTCTCGGTGACGTTTTGCAGCAGATCGCGACTGCCGGAAATGCAGGCACGAATAGCGGCGCCTACAGCACGAAACCCGCAAATTACGGTTCCGGTTATGGCGGTGGAGCGGGTTACGACACTTTAGCGAGTGCCGGTCCAACCGGAGAGTACAAGGGTGCTGGGAGCGGCTATACAGGCTCGCAGAGTGGCAAAACTGGAACGTCGACGGGTAATAACAATAGCGGAGGTTCGTCCGGTGCTGATATCGGAGCTACAATGTACGCAAAGAATCACGTCGCACTTAGCAAAGTAAACGTGAGTATATGGACTATAATAATTGAAAAAAATTCGATCAATTAAGCAAACAAACAGATATTGAAGTCGAGAAATACGATTTTTGACATTGATGTGTTGAACAAGAAAAATTTTAACTTTCTTTCGAGATAAAAAAATGTCTAGTGCATTGTTTAAATTCATGAATTAATTGGTGATTCGGTGTTATCGGGGGTTTGGGGGAAAAGCAGTCTTACGACAAACAGACTTTCCATTCGGCGACACCGCCGCCATTCAGTCTGACCGGAAGTCAGAGCGCTGGTATGCCAGGTGCTTATGGAGCTCCGCACTTGTTCATCTCGACGATGCCGCATCAGATGCATCAGCCGTTGCATCAGGACGGTGGAAGCAGCAGCGGTCAGAGATCAAACGCAAGCTCTCAGAATAAAGCACAGGCTAAGCCCGGCTACAGTTCAAACTATTGGACCGCTGGTAATTAATTAACCAGGCAAATTCGAGATGAAGGACAACTGAGCGAAAAAAAAACCGATGTACTCTTTCCGGGTACGCTTTCCGAGCGATTGAAAAAGAAAAGAAGAAACAAAAATTACTGTTGATCACCCGATCCATCATGAACCCGACGATGACGGGAGCTAAAAAAAGGGAAAATATGCCCGACCAGAAATAGACCCGATAATGATAAGACCTAAAAAAGGGAAGGGGCAGATGTGAGAACATTTCGGAGATTGCCGAAGTATGTCGTAAAGACTTGTTTAAATTAACTACGCACGGAAAAAAAGGACGCGAGATACACTAAAGCGATTTAACGAGCTCTCTCAGTCTCATCTGAACGACACTTAACAATAATCGCTCGTTCGAGCCCAATTTCATTCATTTCGCGATTGAATTTGCACGCGGTTATTTTTTACCTTCCCTCCTGGACAATCGCGATGAAAGAAAAAAAAAACAAAAACCAGGTTGAGGGCCAAGCTGAAAAAATATATTTGTCTCGATAAGAAATATTTCATTTCGTACCGTCCCAATCTGCGGTGATACCAAAAATGTGCTTTTATCTCGTATCTGTCGAGCTTTTTTCATTATTTAACCCGATTTCTTTTTATTTGTTTTTTTTGTTTGTTTTACTCCCGGGTGCTGAATAAATAGTTTCAATTTTCGCGGCCAATTTTTTTCTCACGATTTTTCGATTCTATTGAGTGGCTCACATTTTTGGATGAAAATTTCATTCTTTTGTTAAAAAAAAAATATATATTAAATTTTTCTGTATGGGAGATTTTGAGTTGATCGAAAAATCGTGACTTTTGATAGTTTTGTGAAACTTGGCTCAGTCTGGAAAAAAAAAAGGTTTTCTTTTTCTAAGTACAAACGCAATACGTGGCCTGGGAGGTTTCAGATCGACACGAGGATATTCCTACATGTTGCATCAAAAATAGCAAAGCTGAGAGCCTGATGATATAAAATTGCCCAGACCGGAAAAAAATGTGAATTTCCTCTCAATGGCAGATTTTCTCATCAAGCCTCAAAAAGATTAAAAAAAAAAAAACGAACGATCACTACTTAATCCTGTTTCATGTTTATTAATCATATCGTACTAATTACATATTTTCTCTCTTGAATTTAATTATTCTTTTGGTTAATCACAGACCCGATGAAGTAATAAAAATATTGAACGAAAAATGAAAGAAAGGAAAAAGAACGACACGAAAGTGTGGCGAATAAACGGCCACAAATAGGCAGATTCGTGATTCATTCTACATATTCCTTCAACTGCTTTGAATTGGGTCGAATCCGAAAAAAAAAATGATCGAACCATTTATTTGTATCTTTTATTCGTGAAAAGCGACCTTAAAAAAAGTATTTCCGTACGTCCCCAACCCCGTTCATACGCTAAAATATACCCAAGTAAATGTATATACAAAGTGAAAAAAAAAAATGGAATACTTAGTATATGTCATCTCTACACGTATATGTCGAAGAAAAACGGAAAAAAAATAGAAAAAAAAACGAAACTGTCTGGGAAATTCTCTCACTGAGAATCCTGATAATTTCGTACACGAGGCGTTATTCGATCTTGTGTAAGAAAATATATATCTCTCAAAGTTTAAAGCTACCGAAACCGAAAAATGGGAAAAGAAAAGTTTGTAAAATCGTAAAAAAAAAAAGAATTTTGTTGCTAATTCCGAGTGAAAAAGATGGGCTCTCGGCGATTGAATATTAAACTTATTTTTTATCGGTGCCGTATAATGGAAGAAAGAAAAAAGCGAGTGTAGAACGTGTTCGAGGGTCTGTGTACTTGTAAACTTGTATTTACTGGACTTGTTCTGTAATAAAATTGTGAAATTATGACCGAAACAGAAGCTCTTGAATTTTGCGTCTCAAAAAAAAAAAAAAAAAAAAAAAAAAAAAACACCGAGGAGGTCTGCAAAAAATAATCGCTCTTGGTGATGAAAATTAATCTCGCGTCACTTTTTGAAAGAAAATAGAAACAAAATTTGAAAAAATAATTCGATTATCGGCGATTCTGTGGGAATTTACATGGAATCCGTCATCCCGCCGTTCTCTTACCCGAAACTTAAGAATTGAGAAAAAAAAAACTAAAATTCGTCACTGTGACGAAAATCAGTTGGACGGGAAAAAATCAATGAGAGGATGATATATTATAGAAATACGTGTAATACACGATTAATTCACCCGATTGTCGGGGTACAAGTCTCGTTACGGGGAATCCCCCATATAAATAAAAAAAAATTACTTGTAACACTCTCACATGGATACCTATATATACACTGATAAATGCACTAATAGGATTTACAAGACAAAGCAAACGTAAGAGATTCATACTACTACAGCATACTCTATATTAATTATTATAACTGGAAAATCGAAGAGACAACAATTACCAAGTGTAAGCTGAGGAGAAAGTCTTGATGATAAAAAAAAAAATATTTCCCGTGTTTTTTTTTTTTGTGCTTTTTAGATCATTACGTATATGTTTAATTTCGTTGGGTGATTCTCACACGACACTGACACAATGACTCGAAACAAATATATAAATAAAAAAGAAATACTAAAAAAAAAAAACAAATAGTAAGTGTAATGTACGATAAGAAGGAATAAAAGTGCAACTCGATTATAGGTGATATACATTTGAATAACTAAAAAAAAAAGGATGAAGAAAAAATTTAAATATGAAACGGGAAAAGAGTATGCGCGTACTATAAATAGTATGGATAACAAAAAAAGGCGCGTGTCTGATGTTTGTAAAAGGGGGATGGAGGGATAAACACGTTTCCCTTTTCATAAATAATTGTCATACCCTAATAATTTTTGTATTTTTGTCAAATATTAAACGAATCGAATGAGAAAGTGCAACCCAAATGCATTATGCCACTATTTGCTAAAAAATAAAAAAAAAAATAAAAAAAAAATATATATATATATATAAACTTTGAATAGAAGGAAACATTGATTATTAAAATAAATACCATTTAGCTACTACTTGTGTATAAATATGAATATCTCAGAATAAATGTACTGAAAGAATCGCTAAAAAACTGCAGAGTAAATAATTATTTACCCTTCGTGTGAATATCATAATTTCAATTTCGACGATTCAACCGCAAAAAAAAATTGCAGCAGTAGAGTTCGCTATCACGAGTCTGAATAACGTGTGAATAATATAACGTGCAGCATAAAATCTTGAACACCCGAGTCATTTGATCATCAGACGAAAGATACATTTTTACGAAAATGCGTCCATCCGCGTCTATATGCGATCGCGCGCGGGAACCTCCAAACACGAATGTGACCCACGGTACAATCCAGCATATATTATTTATTTCACCATGTCCGACGCGGCTCAATACGATCGTGCCTATTTTACAAGTAGCCTTAAGGTGATGCGTTACTACTCAGACGGCAAAACAGATTTTGCGTAAGCTATTGTGAATGCGAGAGATAAAGCTGCTTTTACTCCGGTACCAAAATTCTCCTAAACGGTTGATCTTTCGTACAAACGAAGAGAACCACGAATTGCAGAATTGTTATACGTCGAAAGATATGATGCACTGACAGGTACGGTATCATAAAAAATTCGTTCGCGTAAAATCATAATACTCTGAGGATAACTCCTGTCTGAGGGAATCTTTGATTTTGTTTTTTTTCTCATTTTCTTTATTTAATTATCGTCCATTCAAAAAATGAAATATTTTTGGTAATTTTTTTATTTTATTTTTCATAGATCCATATAGTTGTCCATAACATAGAAAATGTTTTTTCCCACAGGTTTAGATAATGGATTCTAGCATATTCATCGTTTCCATCGAATTACAAAGGTCTGCTGTGCTATAATAAAGTAAATTTTTCAAGCAACATTGTCGAGTCAGAAGAATCGTTAAATTTTTTTTCTCCCGTTTATTCGTACGTGTCGTATACAATTCATTATTCTGTGAAATTCGAACAGATCGTGGCAAGAGTTCGATCCAAGATATTCGAGAATATTGCGCTAATTTGAGTGATTTTGCGAGGTAAATACAAAAATGCCAAATTCAATTTTCTAGTCCTTTCCAACCGGATGAGGATCATTATGACTGTGTCCCAGGAGGCTTCTGCATTTTACAATCAGCTAATGAACAAATACAATAATCAACCTCTGAAAAAGCCCTTGTTCAATGAAACTGGATAAAAAACGGTTAGACATAGCATCGACAAAGGTGCGAAAAAATTGCTGACATGCAATTGGATATTGGCATCGTCAATCACAGTTGTAATTTTTCCAGAAACTGAAAGCACCAGCAACAAAAAAGATAGGCATTGCTTAAAAAATTAAGTTTTGTGACTTTTCACGTATATTTGGAAAAAATTAGGTTTTTTCAATTTTTAAATATGGAACTGTTTTTTTGATGCATCCACATGCCCGAATATCATTTTTAGGACTTTCAGACCGTTTTAAATGCTTGGGAAGAAAAATCTTGAGAAAAAAGCTCGTTCTTGAAAATAGGTATAAAAAATTGTACTGTGGAAAAATAATTGTCGTTTATTTTTTGTGTTCTGCTAGAATTAAACCCAAAAATCTCGAAAGTAATTCGAGAACTCAATTTCAAATTTTCTGCACAAATAGAGCCGGACAGTCTCCCCGTTTGGTAACATTTTTGGGAAGAAAAATTCAAGAATTTCAGATTTTTTATGCATTTTTTTTTCTATCGAAATTTGATTTTTTAAATATTTTTGTTCCACTTGTTCAATTTTTTTCTCATGAAATTCAAATATTTTTTATTAAATTGGGTTTATTCTCCTAAACCATTATACTTCCCTTGAGAACTCATGAAGAAATGCCAATCATTCAGACGGGGAAACTGTTGCCAGTTTTTTCACAGCAGCTGGGCAAAGATTGGCTCTTTAAGATTCCGAGGAGCATTTTGTTATCGTTCATATGAAGTTCACATGAATGAAAAATTCATCAAATAGAATCTATAAATGAAAATAAAAAATTACATTTTTTTTTCTATTTTTCTAAAATGGTTACGAAATATTTTTTTGAATGATCGAATTTAATGTCAGCATACCGATATAGAAGAGATAATAGAAGTTTTTGGCAAAAACGAAAATCAATTGCCGTTGAAAAAAATGACGGCTTCGAAATCATCAATCGATTCTACTCTATCCTGGTAGAGGTAGATTGATGGACCAGAGTCCATCAATTCATTCGAACATCTTTAAACTCTGACCGATCAGCACCGATCGATAGTTTTGATTATCTCGATGATTAAGATTTGATCGAAAATTTCCACCTCCTAAATGATTCGCAGCTGATCGAAAATCTCGACATTCTAGAGGATCCTGAGCCGATTTAAAATGTCGATTCTCTGAACGAATCGTTATACGAGTCAATATGAAGGTGACGTCATATCAGCTTCATATATATTGATATGCACATTTTGAATTTCACTACGAACAGAAATAGATACTACAAAAAACTTTTATATCATTTTTAATGTCTAGGCTCTTAGCTGGGAATGAAAATAAAACTACATGCATTTTATGATTTGGATGAGCTTTGTGATAAAATTTATTCGATGAGCATCTTCAAATAATTACCTATGCGTATACATCTATATGTATCCATTATCTATATGTATACATTAATATAGTCAATAAAATGTATTATATTTCATTGTGCCAGCATGCAATGAGCATGCTATGAGTACATTATCACTTTGTTCTCCACTCTATTATGATTATTTGATCACGCAGAAAATGTTAATATATTTAATCAACCTTTACTAAAGGTACATAAACAATAGGTACGCATAAGTTCGCCATAATCATGTGCAATACATTTTAAACTGCCCCGCCGCCAAATATATTTTCCTATTTATTTTCTTCATATATATACTCTGGTCCATCGCGCAAACTAAAACGAGAAATGGCGCTGGTTGTTGGTTTTTGAGGTTATCTTGTATCCAGTCAGAAGCGAGAAGCTAGTTCCCAGCTGGTTTTCTATAATCCAGTTGTGTCGTTGAATCTGATGATAAATCAACGTTAATTGGCGGTGACATTGATGTGTATGTAATTAGCACATTTTCTGTCGAAGACACAGAAAAATGAATACGATACGAGCAATCGTACATTTTTCATGTAGAGGTTATCGCGTTAATCGTGGCAGTAGTCGACGGTCCGCTGGAAAATCCAGGCGCGAGATTGAAATGATACAGCCTCACATGCCTCTGGAACAATTTGGTGAGGAGAATGACAATTTTGAGGATCCCAATGACTATGAGTTGGATTTTTCGAATGTTGGTGAATTTGACAAGATGAATGACAGGTACGAACAGCATTTTTTTTTTGCATGGTGTACAAAAGACACTGAATTTAATTTTCATTTTCTCAAATAATATCAGTAATTGCTACATTCTTCAAATAATGATTGTGATAATTCCTGTAACCCTAAAAATTAAATGACAGTCATAATAATGATCATAATAATAATAATTTAAATAATTCTGGAAACTCGAAAAATTATAATAAGTCCAATCATATCAATAATTTATCAATCATTTGGAATTATTCAAGTTATCCATTGGACCACTTCGGTTTGGACCACTCCCTTCACATTTCATTTAAAATATCTCTTATTGATTTAACAGCGCACAATCATACAAAATTTCGAGCATTTCTACATAGTTTTTCTAAAATATTTCAGGGAATTGGAAATACGAAAGGCAAAATTGAAAACCCAAATAGTCAAACGACAGTATTTCAAGACTGAAGAGCCAGCAATGTTAACTTGGGGTGAAAAGGAACAAATTCGTCTCTTGCACAAAGAAGATCCCCAAGAATGGTCACCGGATAAATTGAGTGAAAGTTTTCCTGCATCGCGAGAAGCCATCTTGAAAGTTTTACGTGCAACATGGTTGCCAAAAACAACAAAAAACATTGAAATTTACGAAAAAAAGGTCAAAAATAATTGGGATCTTTTCAAAGCTGGAAAACTTACCATTAATCCTGCATTACGAGCTCATCTTTCAAAATTCAAGGACCGAGAGATAAAAATTGTTGATCCCGAGATGATGAAAAAATTTGTAAGACCAAAGCCAGTTTTTCCAAAACCACAAAGTGTAATGTTTGCAAATATTATTCAAGGCTATTTGGATGAAAATAAGGCAAACGTGGACAATGAGAAAATGAAGATGGACATAAAAATACAAATGACATGTCCGGTGCAATTGGGAAAACAGCCCGTCAACAACCCGCAGGGACTGAATGAAATTACTAAAATGACAAGTGGAGAGAAACACCAAGGAACAGTAACGTTCGATGAATTCTTAAAAAATCACGTCGAAGGTGTGCAAGAGAACGAAATGACTCCAGTTGACCGCGTCATAGTTGATGAGTACAAGACACAAAGGGCCGAAGCTTATAAATCAAAATCTCTTGGTTTTGAGAGCCAAAGCGCCGTTGCCTATTCCAAAGAGGTGGAAAAAATGATGGACAAAACAATAAAGACTCAAGAAATTGCAAAAATTGAGCCAGAAGTACTGAAAAAAACCGAAATAAGAGTTATTGATGAGGGTAGCTTAGAAACTGGAATTATTGCAAGGCATAAAAAATTTGACTCTGTTGACGATGATTATCCAGAATTTATAAAAATTCCTCGCACTAGATACAAACCTGGAGTCACTTATAGGGTCGAGGATCGTTATTACGATGATGATGGTGTGTTTCTTTACCGAGTACCCGGACTAAAGTCGTAAATTTGTGAATTGAATGTTTTGTAAATTATCGTACAATATTTGCAGCATAAAAATAATAAAATAAAATATTCGTTAAGTTTTCCTCTTGTATGTTGAACAAAAATTTAGATACTCAATTTTTTTCATGTCTTATTTATTAAGCGATTTGTTTTAATAATACTTATTGATACACACGCTAATAATGAAAGTTTCGTTCTTGGTTGGCAGAAGTGGAAGTTTTGTAGATTTCCGGATTTGCCAGTTTGGAGTTTAGGTCTAGGCTCCATGATTGAAATATTTTTACTGCTTAAGGCTGCAGTTTTTGACGTGCATATTTAGTACAAGTTGGAGTACAAATATAAGTGAATGTAATAAAATGAATAACGATTTTTTAAATGAAACTGACTATGAATCTGAGGAAGAAAATATTCAGTGGCGACTTGTGAAAAGATATATCCGTGATATGGAGAACCCCATTGAATTTTTCGAAGAAGCTCCTTTTCGAAAGAGGTACAGATTTAATAAAGGAGCTGTGCTTGAATTCTTATTACCTATGGTAATTGCCCGATTAAGAAATCTGAATCGTCGAGGTCTGCCCGTTTCTCCGTTGATGCAATTGTTAATAACACTGCGATTCTATGCACCAAACGCAACCAAACGCAATAGATAACAAACTCGTGTGATTCGGATTAGTCATATTTGTGTACTTTGTTCATGCAAATAGTTAATGGAGATTTGCGAGGATACAGCCAAGCATCAGTATCAAGAATTGTCACTCGAGTTTCCAAAATTTTAGCGTCACACGCGAGTACTTGTATACATTTTGGCACTGAACAACAACGTTCAAATAATAAAAACGAGTTTTATGCAGTGGCTAACTTTCCATCTGTAATCGGGTGTATTGATTGCAAACCCTGGAGGTAATAATGGAGAGGTGTTTTTGGGAATCGAAAAGGCTGGTTCTCTCTGAATGTACAGGTATATTCTAAATAAACATGGTTACCTAACATGCCAAATGCAGTGGCTTCAATAAATGTATTTACTATGTTTATAGGGTGTGTCGAGTCCCCGACGAGAAATTTTGGACATAGTTGTCAGACATCCTGGTTCAACTCAAGACGCTGTGATATTTGACCGTAGTGGCCTGCGCTGTCGTTTAGAGTTAGGACAATTCAATGGGGTTCTGCTTGGAGATGGTGGATACGCATGTCGAAGCTATCTACTGACGCCTGTTCTAAGACCAGAGACAGCTGCAGAAATAAGATACAACACAGCACACAAAAAAACGCGAGTTGTCGTCGAGCAACTTTTTGGTGTCCTCAAACGTCGATTCCCATGCCTACATTACGGCTTACGAACAAAATTAAGCACAACGGTCGCAATTGTCTGTGCCATCGCTGTCCTGCACAACATATGTATCCGGAATAATCTGAATGAAGCGTTTGAAGCAGAGCCGGATGCAGATGTTTTTGAAGACATTGTGAATCCCCAGCAAAATGGCTTAGGACTAGCACACAGAAATGCCTTTATTTTAAGACACTTTACGTAAGTGAAAAATTTGTATGTAAAGTCGGACATAACAGTTTATTACTGTTAATTACAGTTAATTGTAATATCTATGAATGAATATTTATGAAAAAACCAATTGTTCATTTTGTACTATATTTATTGAAACCTTTACAATAAAGGGTGATTTTTATTGGAAGGATAATGAACTTTACTCTTATTTATGACTCTGCATTTTCTAATTTTAAAAACACAAGTTCCCTTTCTGCTTCTGCGATTTCCATTTTTATTGAGTGAAGCTCCCGCTGATGTAAGATTGACTCTCGTAGCTTCATCAGCCGCAATTCTTTTTCATCTCGAATGTCTCGAATCTCGAATCGATTCAAATCAATGAAATCCATGGCCGAGTCATTACTTTGTACCAGCGCAGGACCCCCACCAGTCATGAGTCGTTCACGACGTTGAGCGGTGTTGATTTTTCGTTTCCTGAAATAATCAATGAATGGTTTTTAAATGTTTCAACAATTATTGAAATTGTCATGAAAATTATTAAATTAGGAACACAGCAAAACTACAATAAATCAAATAATCAACAAGTTGATTTTTATATACCTTTGTTTCATATTATCCCAGCACTTCTTAAGTTGTTTCGTCGTGCGAGGGGTGCAGCCTTCGCTTACGTATATCTTTGCCACGCGTTCCCAGGCCGCAGCTTTTTGATTGAGATCTGTTGCCCCAGTTTTTTTATTTTCTATGGCTTTTTCATCAAAAACCAACTGAGCCAAAAGTAATTTTTCTCCCTCAGTATAATGGATATTTTTCCCAATATCCATAATTGCAGTTTCCAAAGTAACTTCACTAATACACAATACACAGGCTCACGGTTCAAATCTCGACAAAAACAGAAGTGTGAAGCTGGTCCGAGATCGCATAAATTTAGTAATTTACGATGCTGCCTTCGGAGGTCGCTAAAAGTCCCTAGTATACGTCTTCCTTTTTGAAGGAAGCGTTGAGGCTTGACTATGAAATGAGGCAGCCTTGGAGATTTGAGGAACCCTCCACAGAGGATTCCTCAGCCCTTGAGATTTCTACGGACTATGAATACGGGTGTAAGCAATACATTCCCGACTGTTTGGAGTCTTCCATTCACCTTTTCACGTAAAATTTTCGTGCCGAGTCGACTCATGCATGTTATTTTCACGAGGTGAAATTGATCGTAATTGGGTGAGCTGCTCACATTTGTCATTTTCACCCAATCCGAGAACCGTAATAAGCCCCCGGTCACAAACCTAGAATCCGGGGGTGCAAGAACACCCGTATTCATAGTCCGTAGAAATCTCAAGGGCTGAGGAATCCTCCGTGGAGGATTCCTCAAATCTCCAAGGCTGCCTCATTTCATAGTCAAGCCTCAACGCTTCCTTCAAAAAGGAAGACGTATACTAGGGACTTTTAGCGACCTCCGAAGGCAGCATCGTAAATTACTAAATTTATGCGATCTCCGACTAACTTCACACTTCTGTTCATGAGCGGGAGCTTCACTCAATAAAAATGGAAATCGCAGAAGCAGAAAGGGAACTTGTGTTTTTAAAATTAGAAAATGCAAAGTCATAAATAAGAGTAAAGTTCATTATCCTTCCAATAAAAATCACCCTTTATTGTAAAGTTTTCAATAAATATAGTACAAAATGAACAATTGGTTTTTTCATAAATATTTATTCATAAATATTACAATTAACTGTATTTAACAGTAATAAACTGTTATGTCCGACTTTGCATACAAAATTTTCACTTACGTAAAGTGTCTTAAAATAAAGGCATTTCTGTGTGCTATCTCCATATCACGGATATATCTTTTCACAAGTCGCCACTGAATATTTTCTTCCTCAGATTCATAGTCAGTTTCATTTAAAAAATCGTTATTCATTTTATTACATTCACTTATATTTGTGCTCCAGCTTGTACTAAATATGCACGTCAAAAACTGAGTTTTGTAGGTTATACACTGGTTATACGCGTGGGAAAATTTTCAAACCACCTGAAAAGGTGAAGGAACGCGTCTCCCCAAGGGGCAGGGGCCATCGCTTTAATTCTACAGACCGCTACCGTGGCGCTAGTTGTTCCAAAAAGCGCATCAAGGTATCCTCAAGGGACCTCGAGAGCTCCCTTGAGATAAGGAAGCCAATAAGGTTCCTTGTTTGGTCAAGGAAGGTTTATGAAACGACGAATAAGGAACAAGGAACTCTTATTCCTCAAGGAACGACTATGAATACGGGTGCAAGAAGCATCTGAGGCATTGTCACGTAGTGACCTCTTCTTCAGTAGAGTTTCACTGAAATGGTATTTTCCATTCGGATACCCACATGTCACCCGTATTACTACTGATTGCGTTCGATCTCCTTTTGCAGTCTCCATGTTATTGACATCGTAGCGTCATGGCGCCGGAATAAAGATGGCCGAATAACACATAAATCGGTCTATTTTCCCGCCGTTTACTGTTTTTTATAACGTTTGTTGTGGTTTTTATTGCAACTTTCGCTGATCAGGTTAGTTAATATTATATCTTTTAGTGATAATCAAAGCGGTAAACAAGTTCCATACAAAAAAACTTGTACGGTTAGTGTTTCATCGTGTGACGTCTGTATGAAAGCTTGCCCGCTTTCACTTCATCGATCCCCAAATTTGACATTTTTTGGCTCAACAGTTCTCCACTCTAAAAAAATAAAATAATCCAAGTGGATGAAACAATGCCTATTATTTAATGCCATGAAGGACTTGGGTGGGCATAAAAACTCCACTACAATCCAAAACACTCGAAGGGTAAAGTTAAGCTAAGTGAGCATAGTCGTATATAACCTGTCGTGATTTGAGGTTAATCTAGCTAAATTGCGTGTGTTTTGGATATACGTCTTTGGAACTTCATACATTTCGGGTAAGTCCCTAAATTCGCTCCCAGGATCTGGGAGCTCGAAAATGCGATATTTACTAGAGCTTTTCAGCAACTGGCAGCTTATGGAGATAATTTTAAAAAATGCCGTTAAAACTCCTTAGAAAAAGATTAAAACTACATTAGATTAATTTAATAATTCAAAACTGATGAGGATTTGATTGAAAATTGATTGGATAACTTCATTGCTACGAATGTGGATGAGAGTAGACCACGATCTTCGTGACACATTTTTGCATAATTGTACATTCATTCAGACGTATAATGTCATAAACACAATTGGGGAACGAATTTTGCCTTGCAACTCTTGGCGGTGCTTTCGCAAATCACAATGGCCGCTTTAAACATGCATTTTGAAAGTGTGATGTCCGCATCGACGGCCATTGCTTGTGACACTAGCGCACCTCGCGGTGAATCTTTTCCCCAATTTCTCCAATAATGGCATATGAATATTTTTTGTTTATTCGGTATAAAATTTTAACATTTGGCTTTTTTTTTGCATTTTACAACTTTACCATTGGGCAATTTCACCATTGAGAGATTTTTTCATTGGGTTATTTATCATCTGGGCAGTTTTACCATTATATCGTTTTAAGAGCCACCAAGGCGAATTTCGCCTGGTAGAGCTACTTTTGAATGAGAAAATAATTCTTGTTGGATTATGTCGAAACTCAAGAGTCTTGACATGCCTGAAAGGTCTCAAGTTTATCAAGAATATTTCTGAAAACACGATAAATTATTTAAGATGTAACGGGAGCAGAGCATACTACATGATGTAACCTTTGAGCCCTGTGCATTGTGCATAAAACCTTATTAATCTTAGACTTTGGTATGCACTGTCTTCGAAATATCTCACCTTTCAGGCACATAAGTTAATGTACCGAATCCAGTCAACAGCACCGAATCGGATGTACTTTGTGACATTTTGCCAATAAGCTATAATCCATAAACAATAAACGATTGTCATCCTTTCGATGAAGTGATACGTGTAAATCGAACTACAAAAGCGTATCTTCCATGCCTATACACAGCGGAAACGCTTTTCTAATTTTAGTATTAGCAATAGTTCGGGCATCTGGTGGATGAGGGGGCAGTTTACTCAAATCTAAGTTGATCACTCGCCCTTCATGGGTCTTAACCATGTGCAATTTTCAAAACTTTATAAATATTCATTTATATTTTTATTGATCGTACATATTGCCCATTTCTATTATACAGTGTACGATAGCAATGAAAGAAATTTTTATTTGTCGCTCAAATAATATCCAGTATTAATAAAGGCCAATTTCGTCCCTATCCGCAGATGTACGCTTGTCGATAAATTCTTCATCGGGCTAAAAAAAAAAGAAACAAATAGACGCACAAAATGATGCACCGCCGAGGTGGCAAGCGGATCCGGATGGACGATCCCGTTCCTCCGGAGTATGAGGCCCCGATGACTCCGATCAACGAAAATATGCCTCTTGACCCACAAGAATCATATTCGGTCTACACACCATACAATCAGGCCCCCCCGACACCAGTTCAGAATCCAACCCCCGAGCATTATTCCTCGGAGAGTTACAGTTCCCCAGGAACTTCCCAACAACCATATCACGACACAATCTCGAACAATGATCCAATCACACAATTCGAGGCTCCTATGACACCAGCAGCTCCAGCAAACATGAGAATGACGCGAAATACCCGAGCTCGCTTGCGCGGTGGTCCAATTCAGCAGCCAAAGTACAAAGAGATTGAGCCTGATTTCCCCCCTGCTGTTCCAACTCGAGGTCGCGGTGGTGCCGGGGGACGAGGTCGAGGTCGTCGAACCTTCAATACCAACAATTCCGAGGATGAGGCGAGCCTCTACTACGTGATTCGCAATAACCGCTCCTCGCTCACGAATATTGTCGACGATTGGATCGAAAAATACAAAATACATCGAGAAAATGCTCTTCTCATGCTGATGCAATTCTTCATAAATAGCAGCGGCTGCAAGGGCCGAATTACCCCAGAAATGCAAGCAACGATGGAGCATGTCGCGATTATTCGCCGTATGACCGAGGAATTTGACGAAGAGAGCGGTGAATATCCGCTAATAATGACTGGACAAGCTTGGAAAAAATTTCGTAGTAATTTTTGCGAATTTGTTCAAATTTTGGTTCGACAATGCCAATATGCAATTATTTATGATCAATATCTCTTGGATCATGTTATTTCTCTACTGACTGGACTTTCTGACTCGCAAGTCAGAGCTTTTCGTCACACAGCGACTCTTGCAGCGATGAAATTGATGACTGCACTCGTTGACGTTGCTCTCACTGTTTCCATAAATCTTGATAATACCCAAAGACAATATGAGGCTGAGAGACAAAAAGCCCGAGAAAAAAGAGCGGCGGATCGTCTCGAGTCTTTAATGTCAAAGAGAAAAGAGCTGGAGGAAAATATGGATGAGATAAAAAATATGCTAACTTACATGTTCAAATCCGTTTTTGTTCATCGTTATCGAGACACCCTTCCTGAAATTCGTGCAATCTGCATGGCTGAGATTGGCGTCTGGATGAAAAAATTTCATCAAAATTTTCTCGATGATTCTTATCTCAAATATATCGGTTGGACTCTTCACGACAAAGTCGGTGAAGTTCGATTAAAATGTCTTCAAGCGCTTCAGCCTCTTTATGCCTCGGAAGAGCTGAAAGCAAAACTTGAGCTTTTTACAAGTAAATTCAAAGATCGAATTGTCGCAATGACGTTGGACAAAGAATATGACGTTGCTGTTCAGGCTGTAAAACTTGTTATTTCGATTTTGAAGCATCATCGGGAAATTTTAACTGATAAAGATTGTGAGCATGTTTACGAGCTTGTTTATTCGTCTCATCGTGCAGTCGCCCAAGCTGCGGGAGAATTTTTGAACGAGAGACTTTTTACACCTGACGAGGAAGCTGTTGCTGGCGTAAAAACAAAGAGAGGGAAGAAAAGATTGCCAAATACTCCTCTGATAAGAGATCTCGTACTGTTTTTCATTGAATCGGAATTACATGAGCATGGAGCTTATCTCGTTGATTCGCTCATTGAGACGAATCAGATGATGAAAGATTGGGAATGCATGACGGATCTTTTGCTTGAAGAGGCAGGGCCCGATGAGGAGGCCCTGGATAATCAAAAAGAAACTTCACTCATTGAATTGATGGTCTGTTGCATAAAACAAGCGGCAACTGGCGAGGCTCCAGTTGGTCGTGGACCAACACGAAAAATACTCTCTGTTAAAGAACAAAAACAAGTGCAGGACGACAAGCAACGCTTGACCGAGCATTTTATTCAAGCTTTGCCACTTTTGTTGGACAAGTATCGAGCTGATCCAGAAAAATTGTCAAATTTACTCGCCATTCCGCAATATTTTGATCTTGAGATTTACACAAAATCGCGACAGGAGCAAAATTTGGCCTCTCTGCTGGGCAAGATTGACGCGATTGTTGAAAAAATGCACGATGCCGAAGTCCTCGACACTGCGGCAAAAACTCTCGAATACATGTGCACTGAGGGACAGGCAATTTTTACTCGTTGCGATGTAGCACGTTCTACCCTGATTGACAAAATTGTTCACAAGTACAAGGTCGCCATTGACGAGTACAGAAATCTCATTGATGGTGCTGAAATACCCGATGAGGACGAAATTTTCAATGTCGTTGAGTCATTGAAAAAAGTATCAATTTTTTATAGTTGTCACAATATGAATCCTTGGAACATTTTTGGTTCGCTTTATAAAGATATCGAGGATGCCAAAGATCCAGCGAGAGGATTCCCTCATGAGGCAATAAAGTATTGCATCAGTGCGTGCTTTTTCTCGATTCTTTGGGGACAAAATAATTTAATGGAAGCGGGAGATTCGGGAACTCGAGGTGAGGACGAGGCGACACAGTTGAGAGAACGTTTGCACAATTTTATGGATTCTATGAGATACATAGTCGTTGGCGACGCGACGGGAATTCCTGCAGCTCCGATTTTGCGGGAGGAAGCTTATAATACTATTTGCGATTTGCTGGTAGTTTTTTGTAATCAATTGACCAGTCAGTCAAATCCTTTGCTTCATCAATTGGTCTACGAACCCGATCAACAGATGCAATCGATGCTCAATCGATTCATTCAGGAATACGTCTTTTCCGAAGAGGAAGACGATGAGCACGATGAACACTCGAAAATCGAAGAGTTACACAAAAGAAGAAATTTTTTGGCTGGTTATTGCAAGCTCATTGTTTATAATATGATTCCGACAAAATCGGCTGCCGATGTTTTCAAACATTACGTCAAATATTACAATGATTATGGCGATATTATAAAAACGACGCTCGGCAAAGCGAGAGACATTAACAAGACAAATTGTGCACTGACAATGCAACAGAGCTTGAATATTCTCTATAATGAGATTGTTGCTGAGAAGGGAAAAGTTAGTCGAAATAGCGAGGAATTTACCGCAATCAAGGAACTTGCAAAAAGATTTGCTTTATCTTTTGGTCTTGATGCCGTGAAAAATCGTGAAGCTATCACGGCTTTGCATCGAGCTGGAGTTTTGTTCGCCATCACGACTCCCGATGGGATTGAACAAGATCCTACTGGTCCTCCGCCAAATTTACCGTTTCTGGAAATTTTGGCAGAATTTACGAATAAACTGCTTAAACAGGACAAACGTGTTGTGTGAGTGTTTAAATCTCCTTGAAAAATAATTGGTCTGGAAAATAAAATTTTAAAAATTTCCAATCGTACTTAAAAGAATCTTGAGAAACTGGTGATATTTGAATTTTTTCAAATGAACGACACTTGAAGATCGGAAATTTTACTATTGAAGAATTTAACTTTAAGCTAAAAATAAAAAGACGTTTATGACACTTTTTTTCAGTCTAAATTTTCTGGACAAAAGATTGCAAGCTGGAATGCCATCGTCTCGTGGTGAGGATTGGCAGCCTCTTTTACTCTACAGAAACAGCTTGTTGCATGGTGAGACGGATCAGGTGCCGGTTACGAGTAAACGAGCGTACACACGACGCAAAAAGGATCATGCAGCCGGTAATTATTAAAAGAATGTTTTTACAAAAAAATTGTGTTCTTTTTATAGAGTGCTAAAGAAAAACATTTATTTTTCAGAAGAGGAAGAAGTGGACGAGGCCGACGAAGGCTCTGATCACGAATTCATGGGGTGAGTTGAAAAAATTAAAATTAAAATTATGGATAAAATACTCGGCCATTGCTTCGAAAGCTTTTTATTTTCAATTTATTTTATTTAAAAAAAAAAATATCGCTTCTCTATCTTTACGCTTCTTTAAATTATTTATCATTTTTTTCTGTTATTTTTTCATTTTTGTCTGCTTTTTCAGTATCTACTAACCCGCTCTTTTCGCCAATTCGTTCTTCACCAAAATCATCATACATCGTCACACGTCCTTAAGCCGCTTACGAGTACTCGCTGTTAGTTTGGTCGTGGCTCCCTGACAATCATCATTTTTCATGACAATATAAAAATAATCCTAAAAAAATCATTAATATTAGAAGAAAAAAAATGTGTGTACTCGTGTGTGCGATCGGTCGTTTCAAGGTTGTTGAAACGACGGGATATCCGGTGAAGTTGAAATAATAATGTTATTGATAATTGGAAAAAAAAAAGGGAGAGGACCCTATTTTTTTGTTCTTTTCTCAATTGGGTTCGCTACGAATATAAATTTTACAGGGCAGGGCAACAGATTCTGAACAGATGATCTCGGGTGAACTACGACAAAGACACACACAGCTCTTCCTCCTCCGGCCGTGTTATCTGAGAAGCCTAGTATAAATAAAAGAAATTAATGAATAAAAATAGATTTGCAAAAAAGAAATTCTGTCCATACGGCCGTAATTGTATTTATTTTAAAAAAATCGACGCTCATTTTTTATGCGAGGAGCGACTAAAACTTTTCTGTATCATTGTAATATTATTTATAGTTCGAGAATACAAAGTTTATACCAAGGAAAAAAACGAAAAAGAAAAATTTACACACGAAACGAAACGATCCAAATTCCTGAATATCCTTGTTGAAATCCTGGCATTATTATTTTTTCTTTATTTTCTTTTACATCTAAAAGTAGTCTTAGAACAATAAAAAAAAAATAGGGGAATTTTTTTTCCCGTCACATTCATTTATTTCATTTCAGCAAGCAAAAGAAGAAAAGAGGCCCGAAAAAAAATCCGTGAGTATATTTTTAAATTATGATTTTTGGGTAGTTTTTTTTTTTTTTTTTTTTTTAATGGTTTCTCAAAAATGGAATATTCTTGTAGATTACCAGTTACCAAAGCCAATTATCAGCGTGGACCGAGAGCGACTAATTTTTATGAGAGCAACGATAATATCTTGCTTACGCCAAACTCGCCAGTTCCACCGATTGAAGATTCGTCGCAAAGTCCGTCGCACGACATCGACAATAGACTCAAATCTATGCAGATACATTCGAGAACGTGAGGATCAATTTTTCATCTGATAAATTGTTTTCTTATAAAAATTATGCATTGATTAATTATCAAACTAATGATAAATTATCCGTTTTTTTTTTAGACGAAGAAGTCAGGATCAGTCACAGGAACCGAGAGAATTGCGAAGAACGGCGAGAAACTCGGGACGTTACGTCGAGGGGCAATATATGGTGAGTTTTGCTAATAACAATTATAATAATAATTCAACAATAATTTACTTACAGATTGTTGTAATTTTAATTGATTTATAGATTAGATATTCATCACAGCAATCATTGCCTAGCTGACTCAAGAATAATAATCGAGTTATAATAATTAGTAATTTAATTAATGTTTTCAACTTTTTTCGCAGGAATCAGATTCGGAATAAGAGAAGAGTTTTTTCATCAAAGACTCTTGTGCAATTCGAGTTTCGGGCTCAGGATGTGCTTTTTTTTTTCTTTTTTTTTTTTTTTTTACAAAGAGAGAGTGTTTTTAAAATACACTCAGAGAGACTGAACTTTTAATGACGAGAAAAAATAACGACGAACGTTGAGGTATTTTGATAATACTAATGTACGCTGAAAGAAGGGAAAAAACAAAGTATTATCGTTTGTTATTACTATAGTATTTAATGATTCTTTTTCCATAATAAAAAAAAAAACATTTGGCTGATGCAGAGGATAGTTACCAATTTTTCATCATACATCGCCGTCTTGAGTTTTTTCCATTGTTCTTTTATGCATAGTAAAATATTTCAGTTTTTTATTATTTTTATATTGGTATAATTTCAGGAATTAATTCCTCTCGCGCTGCTTGCGGAAAATGTTACTGAGTCTGCTGCCTTTTGGCGTACCTGCCGTATTCTGCGAGAAATAATTGCAAATATATACATTATTATAATGGATACATTATCTTCATCATACGTTAACAGGAAAAAAAAAGTTAAATGTTTTATTCGCGATCTCACCTCATCCTGACGTTTCGACATCGAATTACCAAAAAGATTCTTCAGCCCTCTTGGTGTTGCGGTCGTGCGTCTATCAACGTTACGTTCCTTGAGAATTCGACTGCTTGGGCTCTTGAGCTCGTTGCCCTGTAATAGTAGATCATTCTTTCAAATTGTGATAGATCAATTTTCTACCATTCTTATTGTTTTTCATAAATCTTTTTTTGCTTTAAAAAAAAAGCTATCTCACCTGCAACGAGAGTCTTCCACCGTTCTTGCTAGGCGTTGGAGGTCCTGGCCTCTTGTAAGAAGTCTACCCAATACGACAAAGAACAAAGCATGCAAACTCCCGATAATGGACGAAACAATATACAACTTCATGCATTTATCCAAATTATAATTATTTTTTAATTTATAATTTGATGAAAGAAAAAAGTAAATATTTTATCAAAATGAAAAGGAAGAATTGGCATTCGAAATACATTAAGAATTAATATCCAATGAATTTGGAGTTTTTTTTTACATACTAAAGTTTACCTGGGTTCGATCTTTCTTCTTTGGTTTTTGTCCCGGAAGAAGGCTCTGACTGAGACTGTCGTTGAAAACGTCGTCACTCGTCACACCGTTCTACAAACAGGTTTGGGATATGCCAACAACAACAACAACAACACTAACGAAAAGTTACCAAAAAACCATCGAAAACTTGAGGAACATTTTTGAAAACATTTTACGGACGTTACGAAACGTGAAAAAAATAATAATTCGAGAATTTTTTATTGCTCACCTTGATGTCGTCCTCATTTAGAGCAACCGGTTGCAAATGAGTCTCAACTGCGTATGAGGATTTTAAATGTGGCCTACACATGGAATTTCGCATCCTGAGCTCCGATAAACGATCAAAATCTGGACCAACCGGGGCGCAACGACCTTCCTTCAAATCAGCTAAAATCATAACGATTTTTCAATTTAATTATTGAATTGATAATTCTTTTTAACTTCACAAATTGATAATATTCCAAATATTTTTAGGATTGTGAAAATAAACCTAAATAGACGCTGGCGAAAACTTCGCCTTCCTCATCCTCGGCATTGAAAGCATTTCCCATCGCTTGAATGCTTTTCACACTGTGCCGTCTCGTTGAAAAAGTTGTTTCCTCCTCGATAACTTGGACAGCGCGAAATCCAGATCGCCCTGCTGGTTCTCTCGGAGCTCGATCAGTCGCAAATTCTCTTCTGTCCAAACTAGAATTTGATGCGCAAGAGAAACAATTCAAAATATTCTGTGATAAATATCGATTTAATTCCATGTTTTTGGATTTATTCAAAATATTTAAATTATCTTAATTATATAAATTATTGTAATTAAATTATTATAACACTATTGAATGTTGAAATTATTTAAATTATTGTATTCGTGGAATTATTTGAATTATCCAATTTATTCAAAATAAATACCATTATTCGATGAAATTACCCTTCTCCGATCTCTCAACAATTACCTCGCAGTTTGGTGACGACTTTGAGCTATCACCGTTTGTTCATTGACCTCGGCAATCGCTCCTTGCTGCAGCTGCTGCTGTGGCTGCTGCTGCTGACGATGCTGCTGTTGTCCCTTTAGTTGCTGTATCTGCTGCAGAGCTGCCTGTTTTTCCTGCGTTTCGGCGAGCAATTTTTCACCAACGTCCCAATAACGTGAGCTCAAATCGCTTATGTGAGCCTTGTACTTGGCAATGTCCTCCGTGTATTTTCTACACTGAGCTTCCATCTGAATTTTGAGGGCTTCCATCTTTTCTTTTATAGCCTTTTCCTGCTCTTGATTGAGTTTTGCAATTTGCTCATTGTAAGCAGTTTTCTAAGAAATAATTGATCCACTGATAAAAAAAATTGTATAAACAACAGCTTTAATAATAATAATAATAAACTAATCATAATTTGAATTTAAATGTAATTTCATTAACCCCTTCGCTGTGTGGCGATGCATCATACACACGGGTGGCACGTATTTTTTCCGCGCAACATGCGTCATACACAGTGAAGGGGTTAAACTAATTTTATTCTATTCGATTTTTATCTCAAATGAGCCAAAAAATTACCATTTTTTGCTTAATTTTGTCTAGTTTAAGTCCATACTCATTGTGAACTTCTGCCAAGCGAGCCCCTACTTGCTTCTCATCGGACAATTTTTTTTTCATCTCTTCTCCCTCTACTTTCAACTTTTCTACCAATTCTCTCAATCTCTCGATTTCCATTTCCCCCTCAGACGAGCTGGCCAAAATATCCGTTTTTAATTTTTTATTCTCGTTTCTCAGTTCATCCATATTCTTCTCCATTTTTGCATTGCGAATTCTCGAAGCTTCCAGCTTTTCCTTCATCTCCCTTCTCTCCCTCGTGATTTTTTCCAACTCTGCCTCAAGTTTTTCCTCGTTGCTCGCTTCGCGTTTTATCGTTCCGCTTTTCACGCTAATCTCGTAAGATTTCAACAACGTCGAGAATTCATTCATTCTCTCGGTAACTTTTTTTAGTTCGTCGCTCATTTTTTCATTGTCACGAATTTCCATCTCCAGTTCATTTTCCTCCTCTGACAATTCGATTTCTGGATAAAATTCACTCTTAACGAGTGTAGAAACATTTTGAACTTCCTGAAGTTTCGTTTCTGACCAGAGAAAAATTTTACAGAGAGTGTTGAGCACAATTTTTGATTTTTCCGAATGACGAGAGTGAAAACTGGTGAAGAAATCATCAAGCTCGTTTCTCTCAACCTGAAGATGTTTAAGCTCATCACAGGCTGAATTTGCGATTGTGAGAATTTTTTCAGTCTCACGAGCGAGCAATTTCCATTTTGTGCTGGAGTTTTTGAGCTCATCGTCGACTTTTTCTCTCTCCGTCAACGATCTCGACAATAATTCCTGCATTTTTTTCTTTCTTTCAGCCAACAAAGAGAGATAAAGATTGCGTTGTGTAATCGCATTTTCAAGCTCCAATTTCTGTTTTCTCGCTTCTTCGGTGGAATTTCTTGAAATTTCTCTCTCACCATCGAGATGCTCTTTTAGAGTTTCGTTGGCCTCGCTCAAAATTGAAACGGCTTTGCAAATTGTTTTTGCATCATCAGCAAAAATTGCCACAGTCTGAGATAAATCACTGAAGTCGTCATTTTTGACAATGTCTTCCATTGGACGAGCCAATTCTGGGCAAGCATTCCTTATTGATTCCCAGAGAGCGTTTAATTCAATTTTCAAGCTTTTCGATACTTCATTAATTTCTTCCATTTTACTTTTCAACGATTCACACAAATTTGTCTTTTCACGAACTTCTCGACGCTCCAATTCCAAAAATCCTCTCAATTCATTAACTAATTTTTCCTCCTTCTCGTTTTTCTCCATCAATATCTCAAATTCAATGTTCATGCCCGTAAATTTCGATTTTTCCACCTCCAATTCGCTCGTTTTTGCTCTCAGGCAGTTTTTCAATTGTATCAATTCTTTTTCGGTCTCTTCAAGCTGAAGGGAATTCTTTTTCAAGGCTTCTGTTTGAGCATTTAAAACTTGATCCTGGCTTGTTCTAACTTCTTGAAGATTCATAATTAATTCTTTCATTCTAAGCTCCGATACAATTTTTTCTTTGCTCATTTTTTCCAATTTTTCGTGAACAATTTTGAGAGCTTCTTGTTTTAATTTTTCTTCGATTCTTAGCTCCTCCGACGTTCTTTCAGAGTGGGACAGTCGCTTTTCCAGCGAGGTCACGAGATCGGTGAGAGATTTAATTTTTTCATTGGAACTCTCGATCAAAAGTTTATTCTCACCTTTCAATTTTTCGACCTGATTCTCTAATGATTTTTTATGATCCATTAGTAGTTTCGATTCTTGGGTCAACTCTGTAATTTTTAAATGCGAAAATTCACCATCCTTTTCATTGCTTTCGCGCTGTTTTTGCAAATCTCTTCGAGATGCCTCGAGCTCGTTATGAAGAGCACTTATTTCTTCGTTCATGTCGGCCTTTGAACGTGATAAAGTCGACAATTCATCTTCCAATCTTTTTTTTTCAGTCTCTAAATTTTTTCTTTCATTACGCTCTTGCGTTAGTTCTTCGTTTAATTTTTCCTGCAACTCTTTCGACTCGAATTCTCGCCTTTCCATCGCTGTATTTGCCTCAATTTGTTTCTGTAATTTTTTCTCAGTTTTTTCGAGATCTGTTCGAGTGTTGAGGATTTTTTCTCTCAGATTTGTGGTAGATTGAACGTAATTTGTCAAATCTTCTTCCAAATGGATTTTTTCGTTCAAAATATTCCCGAACCGTTTTTTTTCTTGCGATAATTTGTCTTCAAGATCTGTAACTGTCGTCCTTAGCTCGTATTTCGATTTTCTCAATTCCTCACTCGTTTCAAATCCTCTTTGTATTTTTTCTTCACAACTCTCGAGCTCTTTTTCCATTTTTGCCATTTTTTCTTCTAATTTTTTTGTACATTGTACGTAATTCGTGATATCTTCACCAATTTCATCCTTTTCACGCAAAATATTAATCAATTTATTTTTCTCGTCCAACAATTTTTCTTCAAGCTCATTTTTTATCATTTCCAGTTCGTTTACCGTGTTTCGCAAATCTTTGCTCGTCTCGATTTCTTGTTGCAATTTTTCCTCAGTTTTTCTGAGCTCTCGTTCCATTTGTGTGATTTGTTCTTCCAGAATTTGTTTAGACTGAGAACAACTCATAAATTCTGCTTCTACATTGAGTTTTTCGCTCAAAGACGTTGCCAACTTATTTTTTTCCTCATCCAATTGTTCTTCAAGCTCGATTTTTACTTTTCTCAATGCTTCACTCGTCACGATTTCTTTTTCCAAATGTGTTTCAGAATTTTTGAGCTCTTGTTCCGTTTTTCTGATTTGCTCTTCTAGATTTTTTGTAAATCGAGTGTGACTCATAAATTCTGCTTCCAAATTGAGTTTTTCGTTTAAAACAATAGCTAACTTATTTTTCTCCTCTTCCAATTGTCCTTGAAGTTCGCTTTCCACTTTTTTCAATCCGTCACTTATCTCAATTTCTTTTTGCAATTTTTCTTCAGTTTTTTTGAGCTCTCGTTCCATTATTGTGATTTTTTCTTCCAGATTTTTTGTCGACTGAGCGCAACTCATGAATTCTGCTTCCAAATTGAGTTTTTCCTTCAAAACCTTCGCCAACTCATTTTTCTCCTCTTCCATTTTTTCTTCAAGCTCGTGTTCTACGTTTTTCAATCTTTCGCTCATCTCGATTTCTTTTTCCAATTTTTCTTCAGAATTTGTTAGCTCTTTTTCAATTTCTGCGATTTTCTCTTCGAGTCCTCTTGTAGATTGAGCATAACTCATCAATTTTTCCTCCAAATTATCTTTTTCACTTAAAGTGATCGCCAATTTATTTGTCTCCACACTCAATTTTTCTTCTAGCTCTTTTATTATGGAAAGCAAACCATTTTCTGTTTTTCTCAAGTCTTGATTCGTCTCTTTCTCTTTTTGCAATTTGTTCTCGGATTTCTCGAGCTCTTCGTTTATTTTTACAATTTTTTCTTCAAGATAAGCTATAGATTGAACATAATTTGCCAATGTTTCTTCGAAAGCCTTTTTTTCGCCTCGAACAATTGTCAATTCTGTACGCTCTGCGGCCAATTGACTCTCCATCTCTTCACCGAGCTCGTTTAACTCAGCAATTTTTTTTTCGCTCGTTTCCAAACAATTTTCTATCGAAAATTTAATTATTTCCATTTCTTCAAGCTTCCGACCCAAAGAATCCAAATTCAAATTCTTTTCCTCCAATTCCTGCTCGAGATTTTTAAATCTCGTTTTTTCCTCCTTGGTTGTTTTTTCGAGATGGTCGATTTTTCCTTCATAGTCGGAAATTTTCATCTCGAGCTTGACCATACTTTTATCCGCCTCTCTCGCATATGCCTCGAGCTTTTCATTCGCCGAAATGCCTAGATTTTTTTCCTCCTCGACGCTGACAAATTTTTCTTTCAAATTCTCTAAATTTAATTCAATTTCGAGTATTTTTGCGTTTGAAATTTCCAATTCCTTCTTAAGGGCTTTTTTGTCCACTTCCATTCGTCTCAGGGAATTTTCCTTAGCAGTCAAGTTAGTTTCAAGATGCAGACAATTTTCCTTACTAAGGGAAATTTGCCATTCGAGCTCGGAAGATTTTAGATTCGCGCAGTGTAGCGACGATTCTAAATTTTCAATTTTCACTCTGCACGAATTTAATTCCAATTCGAGAGAAGTCTCACGCTTTTGCGATTCTTCCAAAAGTTCTTCTCTCGATTTCAGCAAAGATTCGAGTTGCTGCATCATCTCTTCTGAGCGAGAAACCATTGTTTTCAATTCTTCCGACTCCAATTTTTCATTTTCCAGAGAATTTTTTAATTCCTTGAGCATTGATTTCAAAACGTCAGAATCTCTTTTGTTACGACCTATAATTGATTCCAACTCGTGAATTTTCAATCTTTCCTTATTCAAAATTTCCTCGTTTACTTCTAGCAAATTTTGCAAATTTTCCATTTCTTTTTTATTCTCAAGAATTGTCGATTTCAAATCAACTATTTGAGCTCTTTCCAGTTCCAAAAATTCTTCAGTATTTTCGAGCCTTTTCTCGCTCGCCTGCAAATTCAATTCCAAAACATTCTTCTTCTCCTCGAGACCTGAGATATTTTCTTGGCTCGTTTCGAGCTCATTTTTCAAATTTTGTGTTTCTTCTTGTAAACGTTCGATGATGATTTCCAATTCAGCTATTTTCAATTTTTTATTGCTCAAAGAAATTTCCGATTCTTGGAGTTGACGACTCCTCTCTTCGACGTTCAATTCCAAAATTTCCTTGTCAATCGTGAGGCGATTTAATTTTTCCTCTCTCGTTGACAAAGTCATTTTTAAATCCTCAGATTCTTGGACAAAAGTCGCCACAATGGATTCAAGCTCAGCAACTCTACATTTATCGTTTTCAACCAGATTCTTCAATTCCTGAATTTTCGAGCTCGCTGAATTATAATTTAATTCCAGATCATTTTTACATTTCTCGGTCATAATTAATAATTCTTCCTTTGTTTTTAAAACTATTTGAATTTTTCTCAATTTTTCTGCCAATTCTGAGTTTTCCAGCTCGTAATTCGATGTTTTTTGGTTTGCCAACGAGAGTCGTTGTTCCATCTCTATGTGGGACTGCCGTATTGATTCGAGTTCGTTGTTTTTTTCCGCCAAAAAATCTTCAAGCCTTCTGTACGATTCTTTCTCATCATCAAATTTTTTTTTCAAGTCTACCAGTTGATTTTTCAATTCGGAGGATTCTTCTCGAGCTTCCTGCAATTGAATATCGACGATTGAGCTCATAGCTTCGGTTGTCTCAATGTCGAAACTTTCCTCATTGATGGAAGATTTCTGAATTTGTCGAATATGCTCACGCAATTCTTCATTATTCATCCTAAGAACGAGCATTTCATTATTTTTCATCTCCAACTGATCGGAAAGTCCCTCAAAACATTTTTCCGATTGTTCCAATTTTTCCTTGAGAGAAGATGTAATTCTGCAATTGGAAGTTAAACGTCTCGTCAATTCTAGTCTCTCGTCTTTCAACTTTTCAATTTCCATCTGCAAATCTAAATTTGTCATTTCGAATTTTTCAATTTCTCTCGCATAACGTTCTTCATTGCCACTTGGCATCTTTTTACGACACGATTGAGGAGTTGCAGGCTTGAATCTCTCATTTTTTAATTCCCGTAATTCTCGCGATTTTTCTTGCAATTTTTTTTGTAAATTTTGAATTTTTTCGTCTTGAATTTTGAGATCTTCTCTTAGATCAATTTTTTCGAATTGTTCGGTCTCCAGTTGAGCTCTTAGAGCCATTAATTCGCGATTACGATCATTTATAAAGCGTTGACTACGAGCAGAACGCACAGCTGGAGAATTGAAAAACTCACGGAGAGGACGAATTTTTGGGGTTGTCGGAGAATTTTTCGCAGCAATATCTCCGAGTTCGGTTATTGCAGCTCCGATTGTTGCTCGAGTCAATTTTTTTCCACAGGGCAAAACCAGCTCCAGAAATTTTTTTATCTGAATTTGAGTCTCATGTTTGAGGGAAATGCACATTGGACGATGAAAACTCAGCTGTTGGGAACATTGCACGAGCAGTAATGAAGCAATGTAGATATCTTCGGGAATTGCCATTTGGTGATGACCACTCGAAGGAAATTCTGGATATTCAGCTATCAGAGCAAAGAAATTATAAATTAGATGAAATTTTGTGTAGAGAACAATTTTTTCCATATTTTCCATTTTTTCGGGAAAATTTATCTCGTTGATAGAAAAAAAATTATTCAGAGGAAAATTTTGCCCATCCATTTCTAGAACATTTTTTTTTAGGATAATTGTCCTGTTTTGTAGAACGAACTGTTTTCCATTGAAAAATTGTCCTATTTTGTGAACAAAATAATCTTATGAGAAAAATGCTAGGTAATTACTTTTCTTTTCCCGGCAACCCTTTCTATGAAAAATACTATAATATTATTTGAAACGAGAAAATCATGACATACCATTGATAAATTTCGAGACCTGCTCTTGTTCATTGGAAGTTTTCGTTGTATTTGTCTCAAAACTCTGCTCATTTCCTCTGCATCTGCAAAACGAAAATTTAATGATAATTCAAGTCCACAAAAGTACTTTGAATATGATTTTTTTCAAATTTTTACTATAACAGCATTAATCATTTTTACAGAATTATCTATTCTATTTTCGAATTATTCAAGTCGAGAATTGAGTAATTTAATATATATGAAACGTTGATGCAAATGCAAGAATTAAAAAAATATATACTCGTGGTTGATAATATTCCAAGCAAGTTTGTGATAAAATTTCAAATCGATCCACTCCTTAATTTTGGCGATACCTATTACAATCAAAAGAAATATTTGGGGCGCTCATCTCTCCCTCTCTGTCTTGCTCGTGTATTATTCAGTTTGCTCTAAATGCTTGCGATTTCAAGCCCTCTCTGCCTCTCTCTTCCAATGATTTTCGGCGCCTTATTACGGCCATATTGTTTATTCTTTCTTCGTCTCGACCCTGCACGCGCCGTTGTCAATTGCTAAACGACAATAAATTGCAACTTACAATTCAGAGATGAGTTTTTCATAAAATACTCCATCCGCCAAATCCTGGATATCTTCGATCGAGGATTGTACGATGCCGAGACAATTCGCCCACTCGACGATCACACGCGTCCAGGCGTCCATTATCAACAACACTGATTAAAAACTATTTACATATTCAATTCGCAAAGAATACACTGTGAATGTAATGGCAACAAACGTATCAAACGCCAATTCACAATTATCTATTGCATGGCGTGCGTGAAAATCAGTTGGAATTATTTCAAATAACTGTTGATCCCCCAAGCGTGAACGAAAAACGCGATTAGTTAAGAAACAACGCCATTTTGAATTCAAATGATCCAATAGGGAGATCCTATAGGCGCATTTTCATGTTTCTGTCGCTTCATCATGCGCGCACCTTTATGTCCAGCAAAACAACAACACGGCAATAACATAATAGCATAATTCAGATGATAATAGCCAAAGAGTCTTTGATAATAGCAACCGAACCATATTTCGAGATATGTTACGTCTAGTCTCTATGCGCAATATGTTCTATTGACGCGAAATAAAACGTTTACGCGCGTCAATCGCATGATTCATAACGATAAAACGAATTTTATCGCAGCTCCACATCGTTGGGACGAGTTTGCGAGACAAATTCTGGAAGTAACTACATCGGAACCGCTTCAATTGAATCCATAACCTTAGAAAAAAATTGCGCTGTCACAATCTTTCCATTTTTTGATTTGATGACAATTTGAACTGATTACTAAAGTGAGTAAGTATTTGGCACTATCGAGTTAGTATTTTGATTCAACAATACGAGAAATTCGTCAATTCGGAATGGAGGCAATTTTGGTAATGGCTTGAGTATTTCTGGAATTGGAGATTCTTATAAATTGGTCCCCAACTATTATATACTCAAGCGGTAAATTATAACTTCTTGTACTTGACGCGAAAAACGTTAATTCTACTCATAAACACATACTTCATTTTTAAATTCTTAAACAGCTTATGAAATGTTTTGAAATTTGTACTCAGTGCCTAAACATGTATTTAACTTTAAGACAATTTCTAAACTTTTATTGAACTTGCAGTGAACTTTGTTATTGAATCTAATCCGTTGTATATTTTAGCAAAAGCATTAAAATGACAAGTGATCAAGGAACAGTCAAAATATCGCTCGAGAGTCTTGGATTGATTTTGAGAAATGCACCCCCAAGGTTCTCACTGAATAAACAAGACATTACCAACGGAGCACCTCCAAGTCTGCAAAAAAGTTTTGTCTTTGTGTCGGACATTGGCAATGAAGATGATGGATCTATCGTTGTATTGGGAAAAAGCTCACTAGATGCAATTCAAACACAATCATTGGCTTGCTATGAGCAGATTCATCTTAAAAGTATGGCAATGGTAAAGATTCATTCTATTCCCTCATAAATCTATGAAATTATGCTTAAAAAAGTCTTCAAGGGTGAGAAATATGTAGTTTTCATTTTTTTCAGGATTGCCAGTCCATAATATCCAGTCTAACACCACCAGAGGTGCAGAACAAATTGACACAAGTATTGCAGGAAAATTTGCGACTCAAGGAGACTCTCGAGCAAAATAATTTAACAATGAAAAAGCATCTGAATGCCCTGATGACAAAACAGGAAGAATTAACTAGAGTGCATGAATCGCACAGACAAAAATTTTCTGAAACTAAAAATCTTGTAAGTGTTCTCAGGATAGAAAATAGCGAATACAAAACGAGAATTGAGGGACAGAATAAAGAGAGCGTGGATCAAGAAACCCAAGTAGGTAAACCCTGTGATGATCGACTTGAATAATCCACGAGTATAATCTTCTACAATTGTTGACTCATTTACAGACGGATCAAGAGGAAAAAAAAGCTGCTAATGAAATTTCCGTTGAGTCTGAAAATAAAAGTGACACGGAAATGATGAAATTGGCTAAAATATGCCAAGAACAAACTCAAGAGATCGCACATATGCACAGAATTGTCGCTTCTCTCGAGCAACAATTAAAATCGCTCTATCAAAATGTAAGTTTAGCAGATTTCCTGTATTAAAAAGAACTGCAAGTTCTTTGTATGTTGATCACGAACAAACAGAGGGTGCATCTCGATGCGTGATTTGGGCATCGAAACAAAAATTTGAATAAATCAAAATCAATATCATTAATTTTGCAGGCTTTCCAACACCCAAAATTGGGAGACCAGCGGTCATTGGAACATTCGCAACAAGACTCGTCACGTCAGAGTTTTCTTGAGAGTTTTACTCACTACAACGAGAAGCTTCAAGTGCTCGCAAATTGTTACACATCTCAAATTTCTCGTTACACGAGTATACAAGAGTGTCTTCAGCAATGCAGTAAAATTCTCTCAGAGACACAAAATCCAAACGGACCTGAAGATTCACAAAAATCTCTCGAATCATTAAAACACAAAGAATTGCAGGAATGTCGTAACTGTCTGATCGACGAGGAGCTCAAAGCAATTTGTGAGCGACAAGAGATGATAATATCCCAAAACGAATTTCAAAAAATCTTTACAGACTACAATTCGACGCTTCTTGAAGTCGAGAATTTGCGAAAAGAGAACGAACGTTCGAAAAGTTTGGAGCAAGGCGTTCATCTTCACGATAAGAGACTCGATGAAGCAAAAGCGAATCTGCGAGAGAGTAAAAAATTGCTCGAGAATCAGCGACAGTCTCTCGAGGCAGAAAGTCTCAAAGTTTCGAAACAGAGAGAAGAAATTGAACGCGAAAGAACTCGCCTTCAGACTGAAGAATGCGCGTTTGTTCAGGCAAATGCCTTGCTCAATGATGAGATTGTCGAAATGCGTGAAATAAATGACGTTTTGAGACTGCAATTGACAGAGTACGAGTCCGATACCACAAATATACAGAGATCAGAGAGAAATCTACGCGATCAGATGGAAGCGGAAAGGAATAATTTGTTACAACAGATTCAGAGACTTCAGGATGAGAACAATCGAATAAGCAGAGATCAGGTTTTTCGTGGCAATCCGATCGATTGAAATTCTTCGCCTTTCGATAAATTCATATATATATATATATATATTATAATATTAGTATTGACTCATTATTTGACTACTCGTGGATGTATGTACATATTATATTTTAGGATCAGAGACTAGTTGATGAGTTTCGATAATAAACGTCAGCATGATAGAGCACATTTTTCAATATTTCCGGATCTCATTACCCCATTCAGTTTAAAAATCCAAGCCTAAATTGATATGAGTGAAATCTTCCGTTTCAACTTGAATCTCAGTATAGATTCGCTTGAGTTTGGGCCTAAATGAATCCGCTGGTCTATACCATTTTCTGTCGCCACGTTGAAATACACAGTGCCGTCGAGTCACTGGTGCCCCAGGTGTAGACCAGACGTTTAAGATCTATGGTTAGAACTTGAGATTAAACTTAAAACTGAAAAACCCAGCCATTGGTTGGTGAGTGGCGCGCATATAATGTATATTATTTATTCATGTATGTTTTAACACAAATCGGGTAGGGAACTTGATACAATATAAAATGATAATATGCAATAATAGCACAAGATTAGGGAAATAATCGAGTCATATTGTTTAACATTGAGATAATTTGTAACTTTTATTTCATACAAGCTGCATGTACTATATGATAAAAACTTATCGAGTCGACAGCAGCACGTTCCTTTCCACACCGACCCATTCTCTTTTTTTTCGCTGATCAAAGCAAAAGATTTCCGTTATTTAGTCTCGATGAAATTACTAGCAAAAACTTATGACGAATCAGAAAGGGTTTTCCGCCTATAAATTACATAAAGTAACGTGCGGCGATGAAAAAAACTTATGACGAATCAGAAAGGGTTTTCCGCCTATAAATTACATAAAGTAACGTGCGGCGATGAATTTTTGACACTGGTACGTGAGTAGGCAGACGTTCGGAAACACTGAACGTTGATAGACTTGGTGATTCCCTCCCACCATAAATCGTTCATTTATTTGCCGTATTCGCATACAAATATAAACTGTCCCTCTCATAATGTTTATATTTACATAGAGCAAATAATTATTTATGCGTCGTGTGGGGATTGACGAGACGAAATTGCTGATCGCACTTATTGTTGATTGGATCATCGATGAAAATAGATGCGACCTTGATCTATTTAGATCTTTCTCAGTCTAACAATCGCGTCTTTGTGACGAATCCTTATATTTGCTATTGTTTAATTTTTTCATTATACTAAAATTAACAGAAATAGACAATATATCCCGTACTCGATTCCTTCGATTGTTTGATTTTTTTTGCGAGTTTAGTCGTCTCCTCCGACTTGTGCGATTTTTTTTAGCCACAGCTCGCAATGAAAGAGCGATTTTTATGTAAATATTGCACCTCAAATTAAAATGGTAATATCATATCGATATTGAATATTGTTGATCAACAACGAAAAATAGCATAACGCTTTTCACTATTGATGCACTTTAGCATTTACACTTGAATCAGGTCTCTGGCATAAAACTCGCACAACATTCAGTATTCTCCGGAAAGAGGGACAAGGACCTGAGCCGATTGAGGCAGGTTTGAGGGTTTGTCTCGTGTATATTTTATCATTTTGTCATTTTGCCTCGATACCCTCAGAAGCAGACAAAGTATTCTAATGTGTGAATCTTTAATATATAAGAAAGAATCTTATGGATTTGTTTTGGCAAATTTAATACTTTTAATTTTTTTTTTTTACTCACGATATTAATGATAACGAAATGTGTAGTTTACGCTTGACTGTGCAAAGAATTCATTTACCTCAAAAACGCAACCAAGTCATAAAAGCCGACAAAATAAGGCGACACATCGAGCATCAAATGACTTAGGTATTGGCCCGAAAGTGCTACATGTGCCAAAGTAAATGTTTTAAGGAGGAGGGATACACTAGCTCACTTGCCTATGTGTCACGACCATGTGTTACCGTCACTATCAACTGACCAAGGGTTAACATTTTCGCGGACAGGGATCCGATGCCCAGGATCTGTACGATTCATAATAATAATAATTATTATTATTATTCTTTATTAAATATTTGTTCCCATCTTTCTTACGATAGGACACGTCTCTTTGAGTAGCAAAAAAATGACTCAATCAGCGATCGTAGCAGTTAAAGCCTGAATTAATAAAATGCCCGGAATAGAAGGCAATAAATGTTTAAATTTCGGCTTGCATTTGAGTCTGCCTGCGTTTGTCGATTAGCAGCACCGCGCCATCGTCAATCTACTAAATGTACTATGTATACTATTTATATATATTTATAGATCTCTCTATCTAATAGTAATCAGACTAGTTTCTGACACCTCTGTTGCATTTTTCTCCTCTCTTCCGTGACGTATTGTACATACAATTGAATTATGGCATGAGATACGAGATACGCGAGTGTGGACTCTCTCCGGACGTATATAAATGCATATCACTGTGTGTGTATGTGTGTGTTTTGTGGAGAGCACGAATGAGATCTAGGCCCAAACCCGAAGAGTCGAGTCCCAACTTCCGGTCGACAGAGCCGTCCCATCTGGTGATACGCCAAGACACGAGACACGATTCTCATGACCGTACAAGATTGTTATTCTCTGACACTTGAGAGTATCCCATACATTAATCGTGTAGTCATTATAACCGGCAAAGAGTAATCTTCCGCTGACACTCAGATCGACTGCATTCGCACCAAATATAATGCTCTCTTTGGCGTAAACAGCAACTTCCTTATCCGCCCGAAGATCAAAAAGCCTACAGGTCGCATCATCCGATCCTGTTGCGACAGCGTCTCCGCTTGGATGAAAACGTACCTATAACATCATTTTTGACTTTAAAAACCAGCTTGGAAGAGAGCAGAGAAAAATGAATAAAAAATAATGAAAGATTTGAAACCATGAAAAATAAGGCAGTGGAACGAACCGAATTTACGTCAGAACGATGACCCTCAAAGCTCTGAACGCACTGTCCACTTCTCATGTCCCAGATGAGAATCATCTTGTCGCAACTTCCCGAAACAAAAGTATTTCCGGTTTCGCTCGGTGCGAGATCTATCGACATGACATCACCCGAATGACCATGAAAATTTTGCAGCAACTGACCACTCTCGACGTCCCATAGGGCGCAAGTACTGTCACCGCTGCCCGTTAATATCTGCTGATCGCTATTTGGAAATGCGCAACATGACATGTACGAGGTATGCGTACCGACCGTTTTTTTTCTCGTTGTCACATCGTCCTCGAGGCTCAGAGGATATACTGTTACCTTGTTGTCCAGGCCTCTGTTGGCAATTGACAATTCCAAATTTACTCGGAGTGAATATATATATATATATATTGTAACACACTGATTTGCTTATAGATATAAATATAAGATATATCATTATATTCTGTATATGTATAAGTTAATGAAAATAATATATAGAACAAATAGACAGGTACCCGCAAGCGACGAGAGCTCCGCTAGGAGCGTACGCACATGCCATAACCCAGGTTGTTGGCATCGTTACAGCGTGCTCTTTATTCGTCGTAAATGCATCCCATATTATCATCTTTCCATCCTATTTGCGTATCAATTATAATCGTCAAAATATTATAAATTTTATACAATGTTCACCGTTAAAAATAAGAATGTTTTTTTTTTAGTGTAAAATGCACACAGCGTAAACATACTTGAGATGAGGATACAATGTGACGTTTATCCGGTGACCAGTCAGAGCACAATACTTTAGCCTGATGACCCTTTAGTATTCTTCTAGGTTTTGCAGTTATAGCATTTATCGTCTCAAGTCTGTCAGCTACACTGGCAACTAAAAAAACGGGATGCGTGATTTATTTCAAAGTTCTCGAGAGAATCATCATTTGAATATTCGTCATTAGTAAAGGTTTTTCGGTGCTTTTCTCTAGTTTAAGGGTCTATTATTATGTCTATTAACCCAATGGTTAGTTATTATGTGATATATCCATGCAGCAAAAATGTTTTTTTTTTGCACACAGTTTCTGATCACAAAACACATTTTTGAAGGACTTTTTTTTGCCTTTAAATTCTGTGGATTCCACAATTCAATTTTTTTGGTAAATTAAGGTAGCGGCTAATCCATATGGAATTATTTCAAATTTGGTGTAAGCAGAGTTTAAGCCAAAAATGTTATAAATTGTGAAATTGGAGAAATTCTTGTAACATACAAGTCGTATGTTTTGCTTTTTATTGGGTTGTAATATCATATATTCGTCCTGTTTTGTTTTATACCACCAAGCGGAGAAATGGGACGAATTTATGTTACAATCAAATACTTTCCTAAAATAAAATATCACTGCGCGGAATACAATCGCCAAAAAGTTTTTTTCATTTCAAATCAGTATTGTTTTTTTTCTAAAACTTTACATGAGAAAAAAGTCCTATAATAGAATGATGTACGACCCTTACATTGCAAGTTATGAATTTTCAAAAATATAATGCATCAAATGTATACAAATTTATATCACAAAAATGATTGATTATAGGTGCTAGTACATCAACTTTAGATGTAAAAGAAAAAATATATTAGTATTATGAAACCCTCAAAAAATCTCATATATTGAAAATAAAAAAATGCAACTGCTTTTGAAATACGTAACATTTTTAGCTTAAATGTTTTTACACTCTTATCAGGTCATATTTAAGAAAATGATTGATGGATTAGCTTGATTTAATAAATAAAAAAAAAACAGAATTTTCGAATCATTTGATTTTGAAGAAAAAAAAAAAGTGCTCTCCAAGGATATGTTTTGCAATGCTAACCAGTGTACCAAAAAATGTTCACGTTAGATGTACCCTACCCCGTACGTCCTGAAAATTCAAAACGCATATATTATAAATGAGAATGAAGGAAGTGTAATTTACATACGGGTAACATCATTGAGTTTTTGTCTCTCATCCTCCAGTCGAATTTTCAAACTTTCTGCTTCTTTCTCAAGTCTCTCGATGTTTTCGAGTTCCGTGGTAGTGTCCATTTTTCCGAAGACCGGCTAGAATTCAATCCACAGAGGGATAATATCAAGATATTATGTTACAACTCCTTTTATAATTCTTCATTCATCGTGTGGTTTGGATTGTCAATCGCACGATTTGTGAATCAATAGGGCCGGTACCATCAGCAAAGCAGTTTTCATAATGATGCGAGAGTGCTTGAAAAAAAAAGGATGCCAATAAAAATCTCGTTATAGATATATAACGAGAATATGAAAATATATATACTTGAATAATGGCGTCGACTGGAAACACGAAAAAGTGCCAAATTGTTGAGTCGTGTATGGGCTGGCAAGAGCAGAGCGCCTGCAATCAATACGCATCGACGACGATGTTGATAAGAATTCCATCAGTTATATGAGGGTTGACGAATTTCGCGGCGTCGATGCAACTGCACCAGCAGCGGTAACAGGAGCGCTCGCATCCGTAGATTGTTTCCCGATTCATTCAAAATTCACATAAAGTCTATACGCCAAGGATTCCGCTGGGATTCAGACTACTCCTTATACGCATTCACACATACATATAGCGTAGACGCTATATATGCGCGAAAAAGTGTACGAACGCACAGAAACCTATTAATGAATTTACCAAAATGAGGGAGGCGTATCATTCATTTACCATTTATCTTGGACCATTTCACTCGAGTCCTCATATTGAGAATTACGACGTATTGATTTTATTTTGTTGGCAATCATAAATTTTAGTTCATTTCTTTACAGTTTGAATTCAGCGCGCGTTTTCCTCATTATGTGTACAGGCAAACATCACTCCGTCGGTAATACAAAACTGTATTCATATTTTCACGGAGACGATTGATATTTCAGGCAAAAATAAAATTAGATTTCACTCGATCTATTTCTGCTGTAGTAGAAACAAATTTGCTTTTGCCTCATACACAAATCGTCTCGGAAAAAATAGGAAAACAGTTTTGTATTACCGATGGAGTAATGGGTGCAAGATTAACAGCGCCTGTGCTTAAGATTTACGTCAATTTTTCCAGCTTTAGACAATTTGCTAATATAAAATAATACATTTGTAAGCAATATTCCTGTTTTTTAAATCATGTTTCTAGTTATTGTACGAACATTGTTAGAGCGATATTTGGAACGCTGGCGAGCAACAAAAAAGGGTTTCTTTTTTTTATGTCCGACTGGGTTCGAGATTATATATGTCGCGGCGCACGCACGTACGGCATCAGCGACGGGTCGATCGCTAACTAAAGAATTGGTTGGACCGCGCAAATTGTTCTGCGCACAAGACGTAGTGGGGGAAGTCAAACGGGTTACGGGTGTCGTTCTTCTCTAAGCGCCTGCTCGGTTCTTCGTGTCTACTTGGATCGTATTCTCTTCATCTCATTTGTGTCCGCAGTCCGCACGACGGGCTTTGAACGAACAAAAATGGCCCTGTTATCCCTTCGCTTGGCGGCCTCTGTGGCGAAACAACTGCCAAATGCTACCGTACAGGTAAATTTATCATCAATTTTCTATAATTATTGGATCTACAGTATGCCAAGTTACTCTACCTGTCGTTCATTTCGTTCTCCTCGTTGGCCCGATCATACTGCCGACATTTTCCTTTGGGCAACTACCGGCCTCATTTCACATATTTATCATATTCTGCAGCCATGGTTTTTCTGTATAATTTTTTCCCTCTTCATTGGAATATTCTTGTGCCCAAAACGCATCGCGATACTCCTTTCTGCATTCTCGCTTGCAGTACTATTACATAAACACGGAGAGTTGGCGACGAAAAGTTACGTTATATAATAGGGTTTTTCATTGCCACCTATCGCGCTACGATCGATAGAGTGATATATAGCGAGTCTGAGCGATTTTTTCAATATTGTGACAATCCCTGTTTCAGGTTTATTGGCCAGCAAGCTGTCTTGCAGCACGGAAATATCATGTCTCTTGTAGCCGCAGGTCTGCCGAGATTTCTGCTATCTTGGAGGAGAGAATATTGGGGTCTGCCCCTAAGGTATGTACCAGTCAGCCCCCCCCCCCCTCCCACCATCGATTTATCATTTATACCGCTCTGACTCTATCTCTGTCCATCTTTACATTATTAACAGCGCTCTTTAATCATTTAACAAATAATTTTCTTTTCAACAAATACAAAAGTTTTTATAATCTTAAACTATTTTTCTTTCGCAAAATTTACCATCAGTGTTTAAAAACTTGATGAAATAAAACATGGGCAATAATTTGAATTTAATAAATAAAATTTTGACCGTTTTAATGATTTTTGCCACATACACAATAATTCTTTAATCACCTAGCTTGTTCATTAGTGTACTCTCTAGCCAAAAATATTTTTATCTAGCAAAAATTCCTACTGACAAAGCTACCCTCGACCCTATTATTTGCACATTATTTAAATTTTTCATTTTCATGCATTGTTTCCAAAGTGTTACTTTATTCATTTTAAAATTTAGTAGGAAAAATAAGTGACAAACAAAAAAAAAGAAATAATTGGTCGACAGGCCAACCTTGAAGAGACTGGCCGTGTGCTCAGCATTGGAGATGGTATTGCTCGTGTCTACGGCTTGAAGAATATCCAAGCCGACGAGATGGTGGAATTCAGCTCCGGATTGAAGGGAATGGCTCTGAATTTGGAGCCCGACAATGTCGGTGTTGTAGTCTTTGGTAACGACAGACACATAATGGAGGGTGACATTGTCAAGCGTACAGGTGCCATTGTCGATGTTCCGGTGGGTGATCAATTGCTCGGTCGTGTTGTCGATGCTCTCGGTAATCCAATTGATGGCAAGGGACCATTGAACAACAAACTAAGATTTCGTATCGGTACTAAAGCACCCGGTATCATTCCCAGGTAAGAAAATCTTCGCATTTATTTAGCCCAAACTTCATATTTTTTCGTGCATTAAATAACACGATTATATACTCAATACACTCGAATTGAATGTTATACATAGGGAATCAGTCAGAGAGCCCATGCAAACGGGTATCAAGGCCGTCGATTCTCTCGTCCCAATTGGCCGTGGACAGCGTGAATTGATCATCGGTGACAGACAGACTGGCAAGACTGCTCTTGCCATTGATACAATAATTAATCAGAAGCGTTTCAATGATGCTGGTGATGAGAAGAAGAAGCTGTACTGCATCTATGTCGCGATTGGACAAAAACGTTCGACGGTTGCACAGATTGTCAAGCGTTTGACCGACAGTGGCGCCATTGGCTATACAATAATCGTATCTGCGACAGCATCCGACGCTGCTCCCCTTCAGTATCTTGCCCCTTACTCGGGCTGTGCAATGGGTGAATTTTTCCGTGATAATGGCAAACACGCGCTCATTATCTATGACGATTTGTCCAAGCAGGCAGTTGCCTATCGTCAAATGTCTCTTTTGCTGAGAAGACCACCAGGTCGTGAGGCTTATCCCGGCGATGTATTCTATCTTCACTCTCGTCTTCTCGAGAGAGCAGCCAAGATGAACATTTCCCTGGGTGGTGGATCGCTCACAGCTCTACCGATAATTGAGACTCAGGCCGGTGATGTATCAGCGTACATCCCAACCAACGTTATTTCCATCACAGACGGACAAATCTTTTTGGAAACTGAGCTCTTTTACAAGGGTATCCGTCCGGCCATTAACGTCGGTCTATCTGTATCGCGTGTCGGCTCGGCAGCTCAAACCAAGGCCATGAAACAGGTTGCTGGCTCGATGAAATTGGAATTGGCACAGTATCGTGAGGTCGCTGCTTTCGCCCAATTCGGCTCGGATTTGGATGCCGCTACACAGCAACTGCTCAATCGTGGTGTTCGCCTTACCGAGCTTCTCAAACAGGGCCAATACGGTATAATTTGCTTCTATTCATCAAGAATAAGATTTGGAAATGAGAGAAAACGAAAGAAAACAAATTTTTTATAATTCTCACAACATTGCTTGCACTTTTTCTTTTTTTTTTTTAGTACCGATGGCCATTGAGGAACAGGTTGCCGTCATCTACTGCGGTGTACGTGGATACCTCGACAAGATGGACCCCGCTAAAATTACTGCCTTTGAGAAAGAATTCCTTGCTCACATTAGGTCAGCCTAATAATAGCTTCTTTTCTGTATACTCGTAGCGTAAGGTTTCGCGTTCACAAAAAAAAAAACTAAAAAACAAATATCTTCAAACAGGGCAACCCAACAAGATATCCTTCAGACGATTGCAAAGGAAAACATCATTAGCGAATCTTCCGATGCCAAGCTCAAGAAAATCGTAACAGACTTCCTCTCCTCCTTTGGAGCGTAAAAAGTCACAAAGAAAGCCCTCAATCATTGTCACCAAATAACACGCTCTCGGGCCATCCTCCATAGTTAGAGTAAGGAAATTTGAAATTTTCATATTTTCCTTTCATGAACGGAAAAAGATAGGAGGACTGAGACGCGAGCGTGAAGCAAATTGTCCCTACATCGAGAGGCACCAACCAAGAGAGGGAGAAAGCCACACACACAGAGAGAGAGAGAGAGCGCCAGAGAGTGAAGAGGTGATACTTGAAAATCGCCATAAACGAATTATCATCAACAATTCCAAAAGTTAGATGCGATAAAACTGTACGATAGTCACCGACACATAATTGATACGTTACTCGTTAGTATTTGAATAAAAACAAAAAAATACAAATACCTACGATATTTGTGGTCAATAGAGTGTTCAATTGCTTCATGTTGTTCCAAGCATCCCAGACACACGAAGAGGAATGAAAAACCCAGAGCGACTGCCAAGTTGAGCGAATAAAATGAAAATATTACCATATACTTTTGATAATTTTTTTCTTCATGATTTTATTTTTATTTTTTTTTCGTTGAATTATCATCACGTCGTAAATCAGGCACTACGATCAAATTCATTTTTCGTCTATTTACAGATAACGGTTTTAGTATCTTTGTTATAATTCCCGTGGCAACGCTACGATTGCTTTCGCGAATTGTAAAAGGTTGTCCAATCATAACTGGCATACGTTTGACCAGAGTAAGTCGCGTCGTTCCATGTTCGCCGGGCATCAGCATATTCGAACCAGGTGGTAGAATGAGATCGAAACGACACTGTACGCACCAAGTGGCACTGTAGATTGGAGTGCACCATCCAAAGGCCTGACGGATAACAAAAAAACGTGGTCTTATAATGGTAAAATATTCTTCTTTAATTTTTATATCAATATTCTTTAGGCATTGATTGAACGGAAAGCATAGATTATTTAAAAAAAAGATGTGGCTCTGATACCTGGAGGGGTCTGTGACGACCACCGTCGGCTGTTCCCAGCAAATAAAGATGAGCCTCGAAATGATTACTCGCGATCATCGAGTTTCTGGCACAGAGCAACATGCCCCTATACACGTTGCTTGACTTGATACCACGAAGAAGAACCCCGATGTTTTCTCCAGCTGAAGCTTGTGGTACACTTTTTCGAAATATCTACAGCCAGAAATATATTTCATTACACAAAAGTCGAGCACAGTTGGGATTATTTAGAATAAGAAAAAAAAAAAACTTGCCTGAATGTCTGAAACTGTTGTGTGGGCCTCGGTATCAAAGCCCAACAGGTCGGCGGTGGCATTTTTCTTCATAATACCACGTTTGAGTGTACCAACGACGACACTTCCTCTTCCAGGCACACTAAAGGCATTATCGATCGGCAAAATAAACGGCGAATTGTAATCACGGGTAGGCATTGGTACATATTGATCGACAGCATCGAGTAATTGTTTGATTGATGGTACACCATATTTTGTGGTGTTTCCCTTGAGTGCCAAAAGCGCTGAGCCTCTTATAACCGGTGTTGAACAACCGTCGAATCCCATATTCGATAGTACCTCGCGAATCTCAATCTCGACGAGATCAAGTATTTCCTCATCGGCCAGATCTGCCTAAAATCTTATTGAATCTTGATTAATCCTTGGCTAATAATTTTAACTTGGTATCAACGACCGGTGCTCCACCATGCTGATCATTGTTTAACACAAACCTTGTTGATGTAGACAACAATGTGATTGACTCCAACTTGTTTGGCCAGAAGAAGATGCTCCTTTGTCTGTGGCATGGCTCCATCGGTCGCGGCAACTAATAAAATTGCGCCATCCATTTGCGATGCGCCACATATCATATTTTTAATAAAATCTGCGTGTCCCGGACAATCTGTGTGTGCATAACGTCGCAGTTTCGTTGCATAACCGACATGTGCTATATTGATCGTTATACCGCGTGCTTTTTCCTCGGGCGCTCGGTCAATTTGATCGTATGGCACGTAATCGCAATTTTTCAATTCTTCCGAGATATATTTTGTGATAGCCGCGGTCAGAGTTGTTTTTCCATGATCGACGTGGCCTATTGTACCAATATTCACGATTGCCGATTTATCATCGGGCGAGATTGTATTTGTTTTTGTCTTTGCACCTGTTTGCGAAGTAAACAATCGCAGCTTGTACGATAGAAGATGTCCGCCATTTGGCTGCTTTTTGTAGCCATTTGCCGAATAGACGAGGGAAATTTGTTTGTATCCTCGTATCTTTGTTTGTTCAGCGAAAATAAATCGAACCACACTCCTCAGCAGGATGCTCATTATGGTGGCTCAATTATACTCTATGTAGATTAAAACAAAAATCAACACATGATTATGATAAATATATCACCTCTGACATTGAATAAATAATTATAGTGCAAGTACTTGATCACTGAAGATTTCATGCTTGCCAAATGATTGTCCATAATACAAATGAGATAACGCAGAGAAGAAGAATCGAACTAGAGTCAACGGACGAAGTATACACAAAGCAAGGTATAACCTTAAAAAACTGTACCGAGGTAGAGAGTCAAATAAACGACCGAATAAAAAGCCGATTCACAAAAGCTGTAATCATAATTCATACATTCTACGACAACGCGAGGAAAAAGATGGTACAGATCAATTAATTAAATATTCCTACAACTGGTTTATTAACAATTTCGTACGTTATTTCAATTCTTTGGCAACATTAGAAAAAAATAGACTGTCGCATGACTCACACACTAGGTATACTGCGAGAAAGTGAGAATTTGATATTTTTTTCCATACTATTTTCGATCGCAATCATAACCCCTTTTGAGAGACGTTAAAGATATCGTCCGGTTGCCACGAAACCCACATTTAAGATGTAATTATTTGTATATGAGTATACTTTAATCATGTTACGTAATTTTATATAGTTTCAGTTGAGTTGATCAACCCCAAGCCCGAAAAACTTGTTTTTCATCTCAAACATTCGTCGCAGTTGTCAATATGGTAAATAGAGATTATAACCCAATCGATCTCATAAAAAATGAATGGGAACCACTCAAAAATGAAAAAAAAAAGGATTAATGCCCGGTTTCTTCACCTCTCGATAAAAGTTATCTTCCGGATATCCTTCACCAAAAGCATTGGTTATCCGGCGAATAACTGTTTCTCCCAGATAAACTCCGGCGAAGAAATTGGGATACAATGAAAATATGCGGCTTTTGGGCTTTTGTTCCGGGACTCTAGTCCATCAGCAGATTCACCATTCACCGGATTCACCCTTCTTCCGCGAGCGCTCTACCTATCCCCTCCTGCCATGACCACCAGCAAAAGGCCATGGAGCTACTCTAGTCCTATCCATGAGCGAGGAGATTAACGCCGAAGTGCAATTTCGAATTAAATCGTTTCATACACTTACGACATGATGGTTTTGTAGTTTGTCGATTAGGCGAGCTTAGTAATTATTACACATTGCACGGAGAATTCTACAATTCTGCTGTTGCGCATATATATATATATATATGATTTTCTGAGATAGTTTCACGATGTAGAAGGCAGCAGCAAGAGAGGACTCGTACTATGAGCTATGAGCGTGTGTGTGTGCGCGCGCGAGTTTACCGGCGAGTTATGTCAGTGTCGATTTCGTTTTGTAAATTTATACAGAGAAAATAAAAAAATCGTCGAAGGCGAAGAAAATTTTATTGTGCGTGTAATTAGGAATGGGTAATGCGAAATTGTGTATTATTCTCAGTGAGCTGTTGCCAGACGCATGTGGTGGTCGTTGGCGGGCAGCCGTCCGTCTTTGTTATTTACTTGTTTGATCTCGCGACATATATATGTACCATCATCGCAAAGGACAGCACGAACGGAACAACGGGTGTCGAGCTACGACAAGAACGAGCCGAAACGTCAAGAGATTTGATGAATTTGCCTGTTTACACGAATTTTCAGCGGTATTACAGCATAATAAGGTACGAGCGGAGTATATATATATATAGATATAACATATGATTTTTTCGCAAACTCAGCTTTTTCTCCGCTTCGTTCCTTCTCGCCGGAATAAAAAGTACGTAGATAGATGAAAAGTCCCGATTCTCTCGGTACGATTTGTTATTTTTTTCTTGTCGTCCTTTATTTGACCATTTCGTGCTTGTAACAATCGGCTTTCATTGTCAGACCCATTTTACGATTGCACGACATTTGCTGCAAATTACGAGTGGATGGTCAATTTTCAGAAAATTGATAAATACATTTATTTTTTTCAATAATGATGAAACACGAGTAATATTTTTGCCACCATCGCGTTACACGTACAAATTTCATCGCTAAATAAAGATCCGTTCTCCATTATACGCTGTAACGTATTGTATTGGATACGATTGGATCTGGAACTATAAAAACGTAAATACAGAGAGAGAGAGAGAGGGCTCGGGTCTTGTTGCATGCCCTTGAAACACTCGAAACGTACTTTTTTCGTTGTTATCAAATATTCAAATCTCGTCTCTCATATAGCTCTTATATGCCTTTGTTTATGCTTGATGAACACATCAGCTACACATCAACAGCCTTCGCTCACGAAAAAAAAAACTGGACGATTACAAGGAAATATACATTTAACTTTTATCAACTAAAAGATAGTTTAGGTGGTACAGGGTTCGTTTGAATATTATGGTGATTGTTTAAAAAAGTTTAAACAATCAAAAATTTCATGAAATCTGAACCCCTCTATCGATTCATCTCAAATTCAACATCGAACATACTTGTAATTCTCTAGCCTATTTGGGTAGAGATCCGTTTTATTAGCTTGATAGCTGTTTTGAAAAAATCGAAAACCGTAAATTAAGACGATGTGGAAGGTTACTATATGACATAACAGTGCGAGAGAGAGCTTAAATTTTCGGACAAGTCATCGGACTTCGGACAAGAAAAAGACTTGTCCGAAAATTTCAGCTATCTCTCTCGCACTGTTATGTCATGTGGAACCACATCGTCTTAATACAGGATATCGAGTAATTTCGACGAAAATTTGCAGAAAACGTCGTTTGTGTTTGCTGCTAGACTTTTTGGGATACCTCTTTTACTCCAAGTAAACAAAGAATATTTGTAAAAATAAGCGATATTAATGTGACTAAATGATTTTTATTGGTCAAACATGCAAGAATAATTAATAATTTGCGGAAACATTTTTTTTACCAAACGAAAATATCTATTTAACGATTTTTTTTCTCCAATAATTCACTACTCAATGATATGGATTGATTATAAATAATATTCGATATAACAGTTTGTTCGTAATAAGGAAATTGTTAGCGGGTTTAAATTTGACAATTTGATAAGGAGATAATTTAAAAATAATTTGCAGGTATAATCTGTGTAAAACGATATAATCGAGAGCAATGGAGGATGCAGAGATATGGCTGGACGATGGGTCGGAATCAGCAGCAGGAACGATAATTCCCGTAGCTAGTCCCTATCAATCTGAGCACGAATCGATATACTCCAATGATTCTCACACCGTTCAGGACGATCCTATGGAGGCAAGTACTTATGACAGTTGGGAGGATGATTCCTATTACGATATGTCAGGTCTACAGGACGACTTTGATGGTGATGATTCGGTATACGAGACTGCTATACTCGATACAGCCAACGAATTACCGACGATCGATAAAACGATAGTATTGCCGGAAATACCGGAAATGAGCGGTGAAGCACTCGAGGAAAATAACAATGACCCCAACAACAATATGGACTCGATCGAGGCGGATAATGGTGGTGACGAGAAAGCTGTTATTGCCACTGTTCCTTCTAATGTTGATTCGATGGAAGAGTTCAGCGAGATAATTGAGAGACTCAACCCGAGTCCCAGGCCAGGTTGTAGCAAGGATTCACTTCCCGTATCACAAACGGACACATCGCCGTATCTCGAGGAACGTACCATCGCCAACATTCTTCATTTAATTTCGAAAATTGATCATCGTTCAATCTTGAGTGTCATGAAGAAAAGTCCCGATGTCGCCATTACCGATGTCAAAATTTGGGATTTAGTGCCAGAGAATGAACGCTTCGCGTATCAACGGGATATTGGCTGCTCGATTGACTCCCGAATGAAGAGTACGAGTCTCGATATGGAAAAACCGAGGAAAAAAATTCAATCGGTCAATAATGTTACAATTGGAACGAGCGATGACAGTAGCGCTGACCTCGTGATAACAACGAGTAAAGTCAAGAGAGGACCAGCTGAAGATATTTGCACCGTGGGATGTAAAAAATCATCCTCCGAACCCGATGTTTCAATCTCGATACCAACAATTCCACCACGTCCTCCTCTCTCAATACCAAAAGTTGCCTCAGCGTTCCAAACTGCTCAAATCCCTCAAGCACCACGAGCGCAACCTATAAAAATCATGAAATATCAACAGACCGCTGTAATTACAAAGTCTTCTCGTAATGATGAGACGAAAGAACGGCGAACCGCAACAGTCGTCACCGACGCCGCCACCGTGTATCGTCCAAATGTCCAATTTCCTCCGGTTGACTTGGTCATTCGATCCCGGCCTAAAATAGTTACGAAATCACAGATTGTTCATCAAACTGCTCCTCGTGGTGCAATTCCAAAAGTTTGCCCCGTGTTTTCGAGGCATCAACCAGCAGCAACTGCTAATATCGCACAAGTATCCCACTGTTTTAACGAACAGGACATAGCACGACAGATTCAGGTTGTAAAAGAAGCACAAAAACGAGTCCGAGGGGATCTTTTAGTCATGGAGACGAAGAAATTGCAACAACAAACACAACCGGTCAGAAACAAGAATCCTCTCGCCCAAACGGTTCCTCATGCACAACAACAACAAACCCAACTACAACAACAGACCAGAAACAAGAATCCTTATACCCAGATGATTTCTCATGCACAACAACAACAGGTTAGCAACCAGAAGCCTCCTTCGCAAATGATACCTCGTGCACAACAACAACAACAGCCCAGAAACAAAAAATCTCCCCAAACGATTCTTTATGAACAACAACAACAACATAATAATGATCCACAGGCACTCGAGGAACGTACAAATCCACCGATGCAGCAGCAAGAACAACAACGACAACAACCACAAAATACAAAGAGAGCCGTATGCATGGACATGTATTATAAATTGAGAACCATCTTTCCCATTATTGATCCGGAATATATTAAAAAATTATGTCCACCCGAGTGGGGACCGGGTAATCGTGATGCTCAGCTTGCGCCTCTCATTGAACATCTTCTCGAGAGAGGTGACAGCCTGCCAATGATGCTAGTCATTCCTGATGAGGATAATGAACGGAGAGCAAGCGGAACAAATGAAACTTCTAGCAATGTCGATGATATTTACGAAACTCTAATTGGAATTTTTCCTGATGCTGATCCGCATTATTTGCGCGAATTTGCGGAGAAAAATGTCACCACGCCAAATGCCGTTAAACAATTCGTCGAAACAAAGCTCGAGAATCGTGACTATCCAACACGAGAGCAATATATGAAAAGGCTGAAAATCACCGAACAGCAAAGACAATACACGAGCGGTTTTGAGATTAAACATTTTCTCACCATCATTCCCGATCCATTCAACCACTTCATGGATCCTAATCGAAAGTGCAAACACAACACGGTCGCTTTTGAATTTCTCAAAACTTACTTTAACAAGATCAGAGTAAGCAGTTCAATTTTATCAATCATCATACATATATTACAACTAACGTAATTAACGCGATACACAGGTGAATACGATTTCGAGAGTCTACACTAAGGCCCATTATAATCTCAGTCAAGCAGTAGCGAATCTTGAGTGCATTGGCGGTGAGATGAAAACAAGGAGGGGAAGTGTTGAAATGCCAACCGAGGATATTCTCTTGCTTCAAGAAATTGCTTTTATCAAGTACAAAAAAGAGATAAATGATTATTTGGAGAACGCCAAAAAGCAAGAGGAAACCGAGTTTAAAATGTTGAAGGTCGGTGCCAGTATTATACTATATTTTATATATACATTATTATTTTACACCAATAGTAATAATAATAATAATAATAATAATAATAATAATAATAATAATAATAATAATAATAATAATAATGAAATGGTGTAAAAATGCAGGAACAAAATTTTCTGATCGAGTGTCAGTGTTGCTATGATACCGAGTGTGTACCTTCCAAATGCTCGAGCTGCGAGAATGGTCATTCATTTTGCAATAGCTGTGTTATAAATGGAACAAACTCAAAATTGGGCGATGGTGAGACTCGTATCAGTTGTTTTATGAATTGTGGGAGTGAATTCAGCTTATCGACGCTTCAACAAGTTCTCGCGCCCACAACATTCAGTATTCTGTTAAAAAAGAGACAAGCAGCCGAAGTAATTGAGGCTGGTCTTGAAGGTCTTGTCTCGTGTCCATTTTGTCACTTTGCCTCAATACCACCAGAGGAGGATAAAGTATTCAAATGCTTGAATCCCGAATGTACGAAAGAATCATGTCGGTGAGTTATTGGATAAATTAGTTATTTTTTTCATTCATTCTTATTCATTTTCATTCGTTATAACACTGATGATGATAAAACATGTCGTTTGTCATTGAAAATTTTGTGCACAGCCTGTGCAAGGAACTCAGTCATGTACCTCTAAGATGTGACGAAGTCTTAAAAGCAGATAAAGCGAGACGTTACATCGAGGAGAAAATGACCGAGGCATTGGCACGTAAATGCTACAAGTGCCAGCGTGCATTCTTCAAAGAGGAGGGATGCAACAAGATTACGTGCCCGTGCGGCGCGATTATGTGTTACCTGTGCGATCAACCGATCAAGGATTACTCGCACTTTCGTGGACAAGGCTCTGATGCCAAAAATCTGTAAGTTTCATTATTCTCTATTCAATTTTTCTCCTTTTCTTACGACAGGATGTCTAATGTCCAATATGTATTATACGTGTATGTGCCTGTGTACATGTGTGTGGCCGTAATTTCAGATGTCCACTGTACAGCGACACGATAAGATTGGATGCAGTCGCAGTTCATAAAGTCGCCGCAAAAGCTCAAATGGAAATTATGAAGTTACATCCAAACGTGAAAGTCGACACGGACAAGCTTTTACCTGCTATTCCACGTCCGAGTCATGGACCTCACACGGCTGTACTCAACGCTGACGAATTACCTGTGAGCTTTCTCGTTTTTTAAAATCAATCCACTGATCTTTTTTTTTTTTTTAATTCAAACATTTGGCCATGAACTATCGCAAAATTGCCAAATTTGATATTGACGATTTTTCTTTCCCATGTAGCGTCGCGCACAACGAGTCCTTAATCTTCAGCCTGAGCCAATGTGAAAAAAAGAAAACGTCCCATCAGCTCATACGTCAGCTTTTCATACTTTTTTTCTCTACTTAAAACAAATGGAACGACAAAAGATTACTTTCAAAAAAATGTTTTTTCTCAAAATTGTGATAATCGGTGGGCAGCAACACGACCAAAGAGAGAATTTTTGTCGAGTGTATTCCATATACGCGTGTGTCTGGACCACACGCTATTTGTTTACCATTCATTTACGTCTATTATAATTATATCTCGTTATATCAGTTTTCTTTATTTCACCTTTTTTAAAATCGTTTATATCGTTTATATTATTTCATTAATCGTTAAATTAATTTTTATGTTATATATTGTAGTTTCTAAATGTTCTCGCATGAACGACCGTTTCGTGAAAAAACTCGTTCGTTTGTGCCCGAGCCCAGAGGCGTCAAAGTATCTCTGCGAGTACCTGATAAGAATAAAAAACGAAAAAAAAATAGTCCTGTCTGGACTTTTCTAGGCTAAGAAGGAGAGAAAGAGAGAGACTTTTCTGAGGAAGAAGTACTCCACAAAATGTGTTACATTCCAAGAATTTTGTATTTTTATAAAAAATTAAAAAAATAAAGGTGAAAATGAAACTACGATTTCTTCCAGTGTAATATCCATTATAATTAATGTTTTTGTCAACTTTGTTTTGTTTAGCTATTCGCTGAAATACATAAATCAACTTTTGCTGAAAACGGAATAATCGTTCGCATTTCCAACTTCATATTTGATGCCAACTATTTACGCATGCGCACCGTAGTAGCAACGAAGATGGAGGTCAGAAGCTCAAAGCCTATAGTCTGCTGTGATGTTGGCTACTCGATATTAACTTTTTAATATATTTTTTTCGTAAATCGTTCGTTGGCGATTGTTGGATTAATTAGAATGTTTGTCGGTTAGCCGGATGGATATTATTTATTTATTTTGTTAAGTACCGGAGGCCCGACAGACGTATTAATTATATTCGTGACCGACAATCGATAAAGCTTCAAATGAGCTGCATAAAAATAAAATCGGTGATAAAAAGAAAAATCGCCTTACTTCACAGTAAATTTTGTTTTGGATACATCTTAAAAACGAATAAACGACAAACATTCTAATCAAACCATTTACGAAATAAAATTATTAAAAAGTTAATATCGAGCAGCCAACATCACAGCAGTCGCCTATTAGCCTGCTTGGGGCAAAACTTTCTGCGAGTCAAACATACGCTAGGTGGCTCTACTGTCGACCAATCGATATTCTCCGCCTTCTAGCCTCGTGCTCGCAGCCACGTGGCTCCGGTGGGGTTGTGTAGCTTCTCCTGACTTCCCTCTCTTTGGCTTTGGCTTCCTCCACAGTCCCTCATTCTGCACCGCTCTACAACGCGCGGTGGCGGACTTATTTTTACGAACAATGACTACGCTTACACAACGCGCTTTATTCCAGTTTTACTAACAACGACGTAATAAAATCGAGTGTAATGCGCGGTGTAAGCAGCGTATTACACACGAATTAACAACGTACGTGTAAACCGGAGTAAATTATTGAACCCCAAACCTAAACCTAAGAACACCTAATCCAAGCTCTATCTATTATAAAATTTCAACAATCCAACTGATACTTGCTACACACATTAGCTAAGGGACAAGGATACTCGGTGTGTCGAGTTTGACAAGAACCGATCGTACGGTTTAGATTTGATGAAATTGTAAATTTTCGGAAAACGGAATTTTCGATTTTTCGAAAAATGGCATGTACGCTCCAACTTTTGTTTAAAATACTGAGGTACATTTTAATTGTAGGGCTTCTCATGATTTTCATACTATTACAAGAGATAGCTTCCTCAACGAGGAAGTCCGAATTGAGAAAGTCATCACTCATAGAGCAGAATCTATATGGGTGGGCGAAAATCGCGAGGAAGCAATGTGCAAATTTTGAATTTTTCAATTATCTAATGCCGTAATTTTTCAAAAAATTTATTCAGCCAATTAAAATCCTGTTCTTGCTAGTTCAGCAGGTTGCCTCGTCTTATATAGCGCACTGACAATGAGAGTAAACTATATAATGACATTTTTAAGTTTTTATTCAAAACTTCAAATTTTTTTACAATGAGAGCGAGAAGCGCCTGATCTAAACCCAAAACAACAAGAACGAGCGAGTTATTTAAACCCAAAACCAGAACGAGTCCGGGGGTATTAATTCCAAAATAACGAGAACGAATGAGGGTATTAATCCCGAAACAACGAGAACGAATGAAACAAGTGGAGCTATCAATTCCAAAATAACGAGAACGAATGAGGATATTCATCCCAATACATGGAGAACGAGTGGGGGCTATAATCCTAAAACAACGTAAACGAGCGATTGCATTAAACTCAAAATAACGAGAATGACCGCATACATTAAAGCGCGTGTGTAATCCAAAAAGACAATGAGATTGAGGACATGTATTAAGCCCAAAATAACACACGCCAATAATATAATAATGCACACGGTCATTTCCGTTCTTTCGGGTTCGATGCGATCGCTCGTGATCGTTATTTTGGGCTTAATATATACCTCGTTTCGTCTTTTTGGGATACACATGCACGCACTTTAATGCATGCGTTCGTTCTCGTTATTTTAGGTTTAATGCAATCGCTTGTACTCGGTGTTTTGTAATTGATACCGCCACTTGTTCTCGTATCTTTGCGATTAATTCACTCGCTCATTCACGTTATTTCGAGAATGATACTCCCACGCTGTTCCGTTTGCTGCAATTTTTGCCCAGATCGCTAATGGGTGTCTCATTTTATGGTAGTTTGAATTTTTCGAAAAAGGGTGTGATCTCTCCAACTTTCGTAAATTTCCAGCTATCGAGCTCAAACTTTGTACACAAATAAGCTAGAGGGCAAGATTATTTGAGCGAAAGCGGTCTTGATCTTGCAGTCTTGGTCTTGGCCGTGCAGAAAGTGCAAGACCAAGTCCAAGCATGCAAGACTGAGGTAACAACAGGACCGAGCTGCAAGATTCTTGCAATCTCCCTCATTAAATAACGTTTTAAATCGATAAAAAATAAGGAAAACCCGTCTCATATATCAGTATCACAATAACCATTAGCCGTTGCTTTTTAAGTTGTTCGGTTTGGATTAACCACGCGCGTGGTTAATTTTTCAATATTTATAATAGCAGTGAATTTTGTGATTTTTGTAGTTTTTTGAAGTAAATATATGTCGCTACAAGTGGTAAATTTGAAAAGAAAAAAGCCGAACGAAAAATTATGTTTATTTTGTGATTGACCGGGTAAACTGGTAAATGAACCGAAAAAAAGTCATTTGAAACTATTCAAAATGCAGCAAACCGACGGAAAGATGACATTCGAGACAAGTTTGAGAAGTTGTTTGATCCGGATGCTGATGAACAACACTTCTCATGGCATAAAAGTTGCATGGCAAGCTATATCAGCGAAGAAAAAAATCGTCGTCGGGAAATAGCACTGTATAAAGCGCATGAAGAAGGTGCTTCATCATCAACACAGGGTGTGGCTGGGCCATTAAATAAAACGACCCGCAAGTCAAAAAGAAGAAGCACGGAATCGTCGAGTGACTCGTGTTGTTCCATTTGTGGTCATGTGACGAAAAACAAAATTAAGAAACTTTTTCGTTTAACTGAAATGTCAGCAGCTACTCTGATTTTCAATGCTTCGCGTCAAAAGCATGACGAAGTTTTCACAAAAACTTGCATCTATGAAACACCGGAAGATTTGTTAGGGAAAAACTTTCAATATCACACATCGTGTTATAGGAATTACGTTTCATTACCAAGAAGTTCGAGTAATGAACGAGGTCGACCAAGAACAAACATCAGTCAAGAACAGTTACTGGTTGCTTTTGAAAAATTGATTGCGGATACAAAAGACAGTGTTTCGACGAACGCCTTTGAATTAACATACTTGGCTGAATGCATGGCTGCACTCGCAAAAGTGGAGGATGCAGTTATCTCTAATCGTGATCTCAAATCGATGCTGATAGAAAAGTTTGGTGACAAGATTTTATATCTCATATCCAACTGATAGGAAGCAATCTTCTTTGGTTTTTATGGCAGGAATTTCATTAAACGAAATAATTGAATGTGTCCGTCGACTAGACTCTAGCAAAATCTAGCAACTCTAGCAACTTTCGGAGATTTTGCCACTGCATTTTTCGACCGAATACAGAATCTATCATACCAGCGTTCCGTCAAAAGAATTGATGTCATCTTCGATAGATACGATGACGTTTCTATTAAGTACGTTGAGTCGCAATTACGATCGAAAGGAACGAAACTGAAGCAAATTGTTATATCAAGTCCTTCAACCAAAATCCCGGCCGACTGCAAAGGTTTTTTTTTGTCCTCAAAATAAACTGCAGCTTGTTTAATTTCTTTGCACGTATGCTTCGACTTTTTTTTTAAATCAATGCTGAAACTGAACTGTTCATTACCGGTGGATATGAAGACCCCACGAAATGCTTCAAGCTCCAAGGTAATAGGTTATCTGAAGTGCTAGACTTGAAGTCTCATCACCTAGAAGCAGATTGTAGAATGTTCAGTCATATTTTTCATGCTGTTCGTGGAGGGATTGAACAAGTAATTATAAATAGTGTGGATACTGATGTTTTCGTGCTTAGCATTCACTTTTGGCATAGACTGTCGAACATTGGTTGTCGAAGTATGTGGTTTGAAGGATCGGGTAAAAAAGAAAGTCTTGTAAGCTCTCATTTAGCAGCTGAATCACTTGGCCAAAAAATTTGTAATATTTTACCCGCGCTACATGCTCTAGCAGGTTGCGACACGACAAGCCGATTTACAACTAAGAAGCAATGTGTAAACGCTGCATCCAAAGAATTCGTTCAGGATGCTCTCTTGACTTTTGTAAATAACTCCGAAACTCCGATGCATTTTAACGTCATTGAAGAAGTTTGCACTTATTTATTTGCCAAAGAAAGGTGATGCACAGCTGATGCACTGCGTTTCAAGTTAATTATCCGTAATATCGGTTTCAATTTAAATTTATCCAGAGTTATTTGCACTACCGATGCTTTAGTATTTACATTGCTTAAGAGCTGCAGCTCAAACATATTTGTGGAGAAATTCCTCACAACCAATACATGAGCCTCTGAACTTTCTCCAATTCGGCTATGAATGACGAGATGGAGAGCTGCACCCGGTGCAAATGACAAAACCGTCTGTGTCGAATTCTTTAATCAGGCCTTGCAAATGTAATGCTGATTGCAGAAGAATGTCCTGTAGTTGGAAAAAAAGCGAGATTAATTGTATCTCTCTTTGCAAATGTATCGACAATCATTGTCAAAACCTGCATAAGTGTCAAATTTTGTTACTTTTCATTAAATATTAATATGTAAACCACTTTTTTGGTTTTTTTGCAATGATTACATTTATATTGTATCATTTTGGAGTTTTGATTATGTCGTCCAGTTGAACTTTTTCATAACCGAAATTATCATTTTTATCGTAAAATATTAGTCTTAAAACAAGAACAGATTGATGTGAAAATATTTTTATAAATGTAAATTATAAAAAAAATATTATCTAACCTATAATTTTAATTCACCTGTTTACGAGTTCTGTTTTTTTTCCACTGACTTTCGCACCTTTCTCTTTTAATAACGTTTTCAATTTTTCTACTTTTAAGCTTCCGTAATAATCTTCTTTACCCATTTCAAATATAGCGCTTTCACTTGAAAGCGCTATCAAACCGATTTAACACGTATGTACTCAATACAATGAAACAGTGTGTCCGCGTAGTGCGGCAGCCATGACAGCGCCAACGCGTACTGGTGCCATCTACACCGAACTTGCAAGGCAAACTTCCTCGTAACGTTCTAACATTATTATTATGGGTGCACAATAACCATATAAATGTAACGAATGTGGTCATTCGCCACTAGAGGGTACGACTGCGCCGTTGCAAAAATGCGCGCAATTCAAATCGTTTATATAAAATTGCGAATAAATGTACCCTTCCAGAGAAACCCATGGGAATAAAGTATTAAACAGAAAATTAAGGTAAAACTTAAGGAAACTCTGAGAGATTCAAGATTTATATGTGTGGTGACCATAGAAATAAGACAATATGATACAATTAAAATGTATAGATCTTAAATAATATATATACTGAAATTTAACAATATACTATGTATGAAAATTCATATAAATAACAGCACGAAAAACACGATTTGTTTAATGGATATAAAGTGTACATTAGGCATTTTTATAGATTGACGGTTTCGAAACTAAATATATTTTTGTTTAACTTTGTTTAGCTTATTCTTTCCGTCCAATCTATAACATAAACGAATTCGGGTTATTAGCCTTGTTTCATAGTTTAAGTTACAGTATCTTTTCTAGGAATACATATCTATGCATATGTGTATATAAATATATATATATTTATATATATATTTATATATACATTGATTTCGATCTCATAGCGTTCGACTACGCGTGAACTATCGCTGTTCTTTTTGTTTCAAGCACGGTCTTATAAGACCGTGGTTTCAAGTGAGAACATAGAGAAACCGAAGGAAAGCTGCGTGCGCACCGTCATGAGTGATATGAGTGAAAGAAAGAGTTCTTCATTTGAAGCGTGCGAGCGTGTTCTGTGATTGGCTGAATGCGCGTGGAGGGAGGCTCACGTAGGACTCTCCAGCGTGGAGACAAAAATGTATTCTAACAAAAAGAGTGCAGAATATCGTCCAAGTTCGAACTTATTAGACTGCGACTTACATTTACAAATAGCGAGATTTCTATAATTCTAAGATCATATAATAACAATAAACGAATTTATCCTTTTGTTGCAAACATTATTTTATTTTTCTTTGTTTCAAGTATTCCTTCAAGTTTAAATAGTAGGAAAACTTACAATGCGAGGTTCTGCTCCTTATCAGCCTAGAACCTGAAATTACAGGACATCGTTAGAGCTATCCAAATTTCGCGCCGAAACACGCTGGGAAGCGTTACATAAACACGACACCAGCGACATCTTACCGTAGGGGTGAAAGCTTGTTAGAGCACCCCAACTTTTCTTGCCTCAAGCAGACTGTGGGTTTTGTGCTTCTACAGACCTCAATCTTCGTTGGTACGGCTGGTTACCACGGTAAGACCGTGTCAGACTGTGTGCCTGTGTTCTCGTTGCATAGTCCGGTGAATACGCACACGCACATACATCTCATAATTACGACCATGCAGAGGGCGCATTATTGTCTGTCGTAAAAGGTTAAAGAGCTAACAAGAAAAAATTCGAAAATTCGCATTTCCTTGGTTTTCCGCGATATTGCCACTTGGGCCTTTTCGTATTGCTCTTCCGGCATTTGGTTTTCACATCAAGGCAATCAATTTTCTCTCTGCGTTATTAATTTCGGAGTCTCGTGCCTCGTCCCGACGTAGAGAGGAGAGCAAGAGTGGAAAAAAAAAGATATTTGATCATCTGACAGTAGGCGAATGGAAATAGAGTGGGGGAAAGAGGGAGGATCCGCCATATTGGCAACTTGTGACTTTTTTTTGGGGAGGAATCATCAGCCAACAGTCGTGCCCCGCAGAAGAAAGAACAAGGCGAGACGCGAGAGACGTGTGCGCGGACGTAAAGTGTGCGTGAGTTGGAGTGAGACAAGTGTCCTAAAAATTGGAATTAACCAACAAATAAAAAAATAAATAAACAATTGTTAAATTCGACCATCGATCTTAGCGAAGAAACGCGATGTCCAGGTCCACTTTTCTCACGTTTTAGTTCGCTATTGTAAAAAAAAAAAAGCAAGAAAAAAAGAATCCGAAATTCACCGTTCTGACGTGTACCTTTTTGTGCCCAACAGCATTTTTTTATCATCGGGATGGTAAGCTTTCGCTTCGTTTTTTTTCTCTCAATTTTCAGGAATTTTGGAAGAAAATTTGTGATTTTTTATTGTCTTTTTTTCACCAGAGTTTCTTCGGATTTGGCCAGTCTGCAGGGCTGGAAATTGTCCTAGACGGTGCTAGTACGAGAAAAACTGCAGATATTAAATCTGAGGATGGTAAAAAAGAACCTCATCCTCTTTATTATGATGGAGAAACGGTTTCTGGAAAGGTAAAGGAAGCTTTTACAATTTTTCTTTGGAGCACAGTTAAAATTTTTTCACTGAGGGTCTTGAAAAATTATGGTTTTTTTCCAAGTTTTACAAATTAAAAAAAAAAGACATTAGAAAATGTTCTGGAAATTGATTAAAAAATGCATTGACAACTTACCTTATTATATTCAATAGCATTGGAAAATCAATGTTTTGATTAAAGAAAAAATTTGCCAGAAAGTGGTAATAGAAGATTGAAAATGTTTCGAAAATTAATCCCAAAATGTATGTGCCACGAGTTTATGCCATCTTACATGAATTGGCATTGAAAAATTAATGATTTTTCAATATTTTAACGGATATATGGAAGCATATATGGAAAAATGATGAATATTAAAATTGAACAAAATGTTTTGCCTATTAATATAAAAATGTATGTGGAACAATATTAATTTCATTAAATATAAATTAACATTATTGAACCCAACTAATATGAAACATGGCTTGAAAAAAAAAAAAGAAATTACTCAACATTTTTGAATATTTTGTAAAATTTCTCACGTGGTGGAGAATTAATGAGTAACTTGTAGAAAAATTTCCATTATTTTGTCCAATATGAAACATTTAATACAAAAATATTACTGAAAGTTTGCAAATTCATTTGAAATGTTTTCAATCATAGTAATTACTAATTTGACCTTATTTATGTGATTTTATTATTTCTCTACTTATGTCATGTATTTATTTTCTCTCAGATCAACATAAGTCTGAAAAAAGCAGGTAAATTGGAGCATCAGGGTGTAAAAGTCGAGTTTATAGGACAAATCGAGCTTTATTATGATCGTGGAAATCATCATGAATTCACAAGTCTGGTCAAGGAACTAGCTAGGCCAGGCGAGTTGACACACAATACGGTATATCCGTTTGAATTTGCAAACGTTGAAAAACCATTCGAAAGTTATACAGGCTCGAACGTTAGACTACGATATTTTTTGCGCGTTACGATCGTACGTCGTTTGAGCGATTTTGTCAAGGAACTCGAGCTTGTTGTTCACACACTGAGCTCTTATCCTGATATGAATAATCCGATTAAGATGGAAGTTGGTATCGAGGATTGTCTCCATATTGAATTTGAATACAATAAGAGCAAGTGAGTCATGTATATTTTTAACATCAATTAATCTCATGAAATCATCAATTAATTACGTATTATTATTATAATTCAACATAACTTTAAATAATTTATCTTATCTTTATATTTTATTGGAAAAAAAAAAAAAAAAAAAAAAAAATGGAATTTTTTTGAGGAGTTTGAGCCAAAAAATGTCTCATAAAAAGTTCAAACGAAATATTATAATTAATATATACTTATAACAATATTCTAATTTATCTAATATTTTCAGATATCACCTAAAAGACGTTATCGTTGGAAAGATATATTTTCTACTGGTCAGAATAAAGATAAAACATATGGAAATTGCGATAATAAAACGTGAGACAACAGGCTCTGGTGAGTTAAAGAAATTGCTTGAAAAAAATAAATGAAAAACTGTTGCACCGATTTTTTTCTCATTGAATGATCGTGACACACCGTAGTCGAGCATCACCTTATAATTTGCTGAATTACAGAGATGGGGCATGTGAACGAAAGATTGTAAAGAAAGTCTTATTTTTCTTTTTGAATGATTTTCTGTAATGAATGAAAAACAACGATAAGCTGAATTCAACGCGAAATATGAATATTAGAATACATTTTCGCAGGTCCTCACACATTTACAGAGAACGAGACGATTGCAAAGTATGAAATAATGGATGGTGCACCAGTTAGAGGCGAGTCAATACCAATTAGAGTTTTTCTTGCTGGTTACGATCTTGCCCCGACGATGCGCGATATAAACAAAAAATTCAGCGTTAGGTACTATCTGAATCTTGTGCTCATGGACGAGGAGGATCGTCGATATTTCAAGCAACAGGTATTATTTTTACTTTATGAAAATAATTACATTATTCAAATAAAATTATTGGGAAAGAAAATGATTAGTCCTATCCAACATCTCGACGTGGATCGCGTAAATAACTTGACATCTTATAAATATCCTGATCCTCCTGTTTTTTTCATACTACGACTCCATAAATAACTTCACACATAAAATTCCGTAAACATAAAACATAAAATCTTTAAACTCGTTAGTGGTGATTGTCGCTGTCGTTAACTATTGACAGCCAATTGCGGGTACGATCCTGTGAAAAGGCACAAATTGGCAAATCGCTTGCTAACGATACCGATAAAGATTGATAGTGAGGTATACAATTCTGCTATAGTAGCAAGATTGACAAATTCGTTAGCGATGATTGTCGCTGCCCTTAACTAGCGATAGCCATTTGCAAGGATAGTCCTGAACAAATGTGCAGCTTTTATAGGTCATCGCTCACTAACGATACCGAAAATCATCAATAACGAATTAAAGAATCCTGCTACAGCTCTTTCTTTACTCGTCCACTTTCTTTTTTACCTGCGGTTCTGCCTTTCCTGCCTCTCTCCCAATACTATCAAACATAGTGGTAATATATATAAATAATTACGAGTACGATAGGATTAAAAAAGAAATTAATACCTCATTAAATACGCACACTGACATATTACTGAGTATTTTTGTTTTTATAATCGACTAGATTTTTGTTTTATTATTGTACAAAAATGGATAACATTTTTATTGACATGATAATAATTGTTTTGGGCGAATGTAGGAAATAACGCTTTGGAGAAAGGGTGAAAAGAGCAGGAAATCACAATCAGCCTCGCCCCATTTGCCATCCCATCTGGTCTCGGCAGAGACGGGATTTCCCCAGGGTGCGGCACAGAATGGACCACCCTCAGGACCACCAGAGACCGAGGATACAGCAAGTGGTGGTGACGCGGCTGAATTGCCAAATTCCGATGAGACGCCAGCTCCGATTGAGGGCATGACACGCGAGGAGGGCGACGGTGAGGGTGAGAAAGAAACTAATCCCGAGAGTAATTGAGGTCATCGATAATCTCGGAGAGAAAAAGAAAAAAAAATTCTGTCACCAAAAAATTTGAACAGAAGGAAAAAGGTTCAGTAAAAATGCTCTCCGAAAATTTGACGCTAAGAAAAAATTTCTGCGCGAAAAATCGCGCTTAAGTGACTCGCAGTGCGTAAAACGTACGAGAGGACAAAGGGTACCGTGGGAAAGAGCGAATTGAAAGAAAGGAATAACGGAAGAATGAAAAAAGTCTGAACGCAATGAGGAAAGAGAAAAAAAAAGGTTTCCGGACGACTTGGCTGATCCGGTAAAAAAAAGTTGTAAATATTTTTCATTACGCATGATGAGTCGGAGGATCCGAAGAATCATTATTATTCGGTGGTGCGCGTAGCTGGGACAGCGAATAATGCACGTAGATTGATTTAGCGAAAAGAAAACGTTAAAAATTAAACAGCGTCAATTGATAAATGAATTATAAGCAAGGAGCTTGGGCATGTAGGATCGACAGAAAGTAAGAGAATGAATGGAGTGGGGGGTGGGAGCAGTGAAAGGCACTGAATTAAGAGTCATCAACACGAATTTGGGTATAAACTTGAGTTTAAGTAATTCAAGTCTGCTTAAGTTTATGCTTGACTTACACCTAACTTTATCTCTCGAGTTTCTACTTAAGTTCTCAAGTTTTTACTCAATTTCATATCTTCAGTTTACACGTTAAACAAGCCTAACCACGAAATTAGACTCGAACTTGGATTTTAACTAAAATTCATGCTAATGACTGTTAATTCGGCCCTAAAAATCCACTTAAATGGAAACTCGGAAGAGAAACGAACGAACGAGTGGACCAAAGGACAAATGAAAAAAAGAAACACCGGACCTATTTTTCACAACCAATGAACGACGTAAGAATTTTTGTACTTTGAGCAATAACTAAATAATACTTATTGTATAATAATTCGCTCATATGGACATATTCGCCTACGTGAGGTCTGAATGTACAAAAAAAAGAGAAGAAACAACGCTTATTTCTCTTTTTCGTTCTTTTGAACTATTGTATCGTACTTGAAAACAAAAATGATGACATGTTTCTCTACTTCATAATAGTACAAACGTTCGTGGGAAAGTTGAGTTCTTTTTTTAAATGAGAATGTTGTAATTATTCTTAGCTATTGTTGAAATTTATTTATATTAAAAAATAAGAGAGATATTTATCAAATCGTTCAATTATCATTTTAAGTCACGTGGGAGACGAGTGAGAAAAAAGGTAGGAGTTTCAGGAGTGTGCATAATATTCGACTTGGGTTTCTTTACGTTTGGATTGCTTTACGTTTGAAATTTGAAACTGTCCCGACTTTTGCGCGCCACCGCCGCCGCTGCAACCCCCTTAAACTCTCATGAGAGAAAATAGACCACAGAAAAAGGTAAGACAAAAAACGAGTAAAAAAAAGTAATATCATGTATCGTCATTGATGGCGCTGTTGGTCGACAAAAAGACGGACTCGAGGCTTGAAATTTATACAGAAAATACATCTGTATATAAATGTATAGTGCCTTTGCGTCCGCCATTTGAGCTACTCGCGGCTTTGGCCGCTTGTTTCGTAATGCTCATTTATTAGAGGCCCCTGGATATCCATTTGCAGAAAAACAACAAAAAGTTACACGCGGAAAATTTATTTTACATGTCAAATATTGTATATACATATACATATGTCTCGTGCGATATGCAATTTGTTGTATATTTTAGTGTCTTAATTATTATATTAAAAAACAAAACAGATATACGTAATGTATGAAGGAAAAAAAATGAATTTATACGTATCACATGTTGGATAGTATGTTAGAAGGTGTTTTTGTAGGAAGATGGGATTGCATTGAGGAAAGCTCGAGCGCAACGTCAATGAAGCAAATTACGTCCAAGCCGAAGCTCCTAATCGAAAGCAAGTAAATAATTCAATTGGCAATCATTGACGGATATTCCGAGAAGTCATTTCAACCCTGAAAATTCCATCATCGACAAATAAATATTTATAGACTCGAAACCTGATTTAAAAAAATGGCGATTCTAGGGACTTTTTGTTTGAATTTGAAATTTTCCCGCGCTTCTACGATCAACATGGCTGCCTCGTGTATACACATATACACGAGTTTAGCCTCAAAATGGTAACTTGCTCGGTACAAAACGTTTATTATTAACGAGTTTGAAACGTTCAATTTATCACTTTAATTCTCCGAAAATTATTGTCTAACACAAATGTCAATTAAATTTATGCAAAATTGATCCTTCTATTCAAAATTAACTTGAAAAACGATCCTAACCACAAAAAGATCGTAAAGTATAAAAAATTTCGTGAAAAACAAAGATTTAATGAAGCTTTAATTATGTCTGTTGACATTGTGGAAATGCTCAAAGAGCCAAAAATGACGAGACTTTGTGCTCCGATGGTTCGATACAGCAAGTGAGTGAAGAATTAAACAAATTTAGAGCTGACTAAAAAAAAAACGTGGAATTATGCATTTGTTATTTTTTACACGCAGATTGCCATTTCGATCTTTGGTGAGACGTTATAACTGTGATATTTGCTTCACTCCCATGATCATCGCGGATTCTTTTGTTCAATCTGCTCAAGCGAGAGAAAACGAATTTACCATTAATGAGGGAGACAAACCTCTCATTGTTCAATTTGCTGCCAAAGATGCGGACGATTTTGCCAACGCTGCTGAAATGGTCTCCCCGTAAGTTTACCAATCATTGTCAATATTAATCCTTAGATTGTTTGTCGTAACGAAAAAAAAAAATGTTTTTTTTTATAAACAATACTTTGAAAATTTGATTTTGGATTGTTTTTTTTTTTTTGCAGACAATACTCTATTTAATAAAATACCCATCATTTGCTTCCTGATGGCCTAGACTCCTTTTTCTGCTAATTTTCTTTATAATCGTTGAAGCTTCGAAATGGACCTGATTTTTTAAACTTTTGTTTTACTTATTTTTTAAAGGTGATTGATTTGTGCAAGTTTTTCTTTTTAAGGTTTTTAAAAAAAATTGGCGAACACAGTAAATGAGATAACCGAACGAATTACATATTCTCCACACTCATCTCTTTCAAAGTCTTACAATTGTAGCGAAATTGGGAAAAAATTGGCAGAGTTACAACCACTCGAAACCTTATGGTTTTCAAACTTTTTTTTCCTGAAGATCCCAATATGAGATTTTTCACTTACCTTTTTAATGAAATTTTTTAATTTTTTAGAATTTATTATTTCATTTTAGATTACAAAAAAACATGAAATAAGAACAAAATTACGATAATTATCTATAAACAAATGAATAATTAAATATGTAGGTAAACTCATGAAACTCAACTGAATTAATTTATTGATTAATCAGTTGACTAATACAGTATTATAGTTGCTATAAAATCCTTCAAAATGTAAATAAATTTAATAAGAACATTTTTTTTTCTTTTGCAATAACGGCAAAAAAGCTACTGCAATGGTGTGGATTTGAATTGCGGATGTCCCCAACGTTGGGCAATGAAGGATGGCTATGGATCGGATTTATTGACAAAACCTCAGCTGGTAAAAGAACTAATAACCCGAGTCAGAAATAGAATTTCCGGACCTTTCACGGTTTCCGTTAAAATTCGTCTACTCAAAGATATTCGTAAAACTGTAGAATTATGTCGTACATTAGAAAAAGCGAATTTATCCTTTTTGACCGTTCACGCAAGAACGCCTCAAATGAGAAAAGAACCGATCGATTTGGAAGGTTTGAAAATAGTTCGAGAATCCATAAAAATTCCAATAATCGCGAATGGTGACGTGAAAAATCTTCAGGATGCTCAAAAATTGTACAAGAGCTCAAATTGCAATGGAATTATGTCTGCAAATGGAATCCTCACAAATCCTGGACTATTTTCCGGACACTCCTTGACACCCTTAAATTGCATCCAAGATTGGATCGACATAACTGAAAAAATACCAACAAATTTTCTCTGTATGCATCATCATCTTGTTTTTATGCTGGAAAAAATTTTACCCAAGAGCGAAAAGCAAATTTTCAATAATTTACAGAGCAGGGAGAGCGTTTTGGCCTATCTTGACGATTATTACGGGATAAGACCCTCATCAATGTCTGGAGAATCGATCAAGCCCATAATCTGTGATTACGACTCGTGGACTGGAATAAAAAACAGAACAGTTATTGAAAATGAGGAAGACATGGCAAATGATCCTTTAGGAAATCTTTTCTCGGAAATGTGATTTTTTTTTTTTTTCAATATCCGCAAATTTCTAGTGCAAGAGAGACAGCGTCACTGGCAGGGTCTTTCCGCGCTTTTCCAGACCTTTTTCACATCATCTTGAGATTACGTTTTTAAGACAATTTTTTAAGATGTTTTTATTAACATTTCAATTTTCAGTAGTAATGAAACTTGAAATTAAAATTAAGATCGAGAGAGATAGTCGGTCAAATGAAACGTGAATTAGGATGGATAGATGTACCAGTAAGCCAGCCACATCCAGTAGTCGACTGCTCTATGTTCGAGGATTGGTAAAAACTATAGGTATAGATTAACATGACACGGCCGGATACTGGCACGAGTACCCTATAAAATATGAATTGTTCATATCGAATAATAATAATTTATAAAATCCTCATAGCTCTATGGTACACAGAAAGTATACTTTGCATACGAAATAAACATTACATATAATAAGTACTAACGGAATAAAGTCAATGATTAAAATTTACCTGACTGTTATAACCCCAAACACATGATTTACCCTTGTTACGGTGCAGATGCAAATAGGAAGAAAAAAATTCTTATGATTGGCGAGTGTAGTTTTTAACGCGCATAGGTACGTATCAGAAAAGTATTACGAAGTGTAACTGTGATCTGCTTTGCTGCTGTTACTCTTCCCTTATGCCCCCCGCCCCCCTGTTCTATATATATACCTATATATTTTTAAATTATACATGTTAACATCTTCTTGTAAGTTCTTACAAGAAGGCTTCATTATGAAGAGGCGCACAATAATGGGAAAACAAAAAGAAGGCATATATGGACGGAGATGGAAAAATGCGACTTGGCACTTTCAACGCCGCATACGTGGGCGCGATATCGATAAAACCTTATATACAAATAAGTACAGATACGGATAGATAGATATTATCACTATTTACCATGGTTACTTATACATTTCATGACACACTTATATTTTTTTGCTGGAGCCTTAAAATACGAATATTATATTAACAATAAAAGCAAAAAAGATCGAATTTGGAAAAAAATACATGAAATTCCTCACTGTGAAGAAGATTGCAAAATTATGTGGCAAAACTATTGATTTCATATGTGTCCTGGCACTTTTTAGACATATATAATCCGCTCTGCAACTTCCACTGTGAGCATTTTACTGACATGCTCTTAATCGTAGATAACCCTAGTCATTATTATTCAACATATTTGATTATTATTTTTATCCGTTTAACTTCTTCCCGGCCACTGTTCCAGATTTGGAACAATAATCTTAAAAAAAACTACCGCGCAAATATGTGTAGTGGAAACCTGCTGTACCGGCCTCCTATTCTTTCCTATTCTTTGGGGTTCGCATGATAAGGTAAAAATGTGGCGCCATCTGTGAATGCGATTTACTACTGCGTTCTGTTGCGGGAAGCGACGGTTTGGCTCCCTGGACACTATTTGAATATTCTAAACTTCTCCAATTCCAATTCGAATTTTACCACTACCATATAATTCGTACGTGTATATGTTACATTTACAATTAGGGAAAAATTGTCAATCCCGCGATATTCCGACGTTTCAAATGGTAATTAGGTAAAAGAAGAAATCTGGAACAACTTTTTTTTTTCGTCCAATAAATCTAAAAAAAATTAAGTCACTATTCTATAATTTTTTTATACATGTTCGAAGAAATTTTCCAGAAACGATTTTTTTTTCACGGAGCTACGGAGTAGCAACGAGTTAATATTACATTAATATTTCACCTTGTACTTTTATTGATATTTAATGTTATATCTAAATTTAATTTTGTGCCGTCGTGATGTCACGTTGGCCGACGCGTTATACGCGCAGCGTATTTAGCCTAGTCGAATTCTATAGGACTGTGGGACCCATATAGGTAGGACGAATGGGCGAGCCCCGTAATTGCGGGTGTATTTTCTTTTCGTCATTATTTTGTTCCCAACCGAAGAATAGTAGGTTGCGAATCGATTTAAAGTAACGAGCCAAAAATTGTCGATACTCGAGACTCATTTGCGGCTGGCCAAAATTGATATTTCATATATTTATTTATGTATGTAAGGTGAATAGGGTAATTCATTTACATTGTAGTATAAAAATAATAATATCACGCATTATGATACTGATACATATTTGCGAGAACTACAAAAATTTTCAAACTTTTTTTCATTATTCTTCCGATTTGCGATTAAATCTTTTGGAATAATTACACATTCATTAGTGAATCATAAGTCAGCAGGGCTCTCGCTTGGCATGCTGGTTTTGTCCAAATGATAAATAAATGTCAAATCTAATTTTTTTTTAAATTGAATAATTAAGAAAGTTTGCTTTGACGTCGCCACCTCTGAATCTACTTTTCTTTTTGCTTTTTATTTAATATTGTTTTTTATTACTTGTGCTATGTATCGTGTGTACATAAGGCCGTTGTATAGACCGCGTGGTATAGGCAGCGTACATGCATACCCGTTGCAAATTGTACGTATGCCAAAATCAGCGCCATCTATTTAGCTGGTCGGCGTAGCTGGCGTATAAATTTCATGCATGCATGCGTAAACACAAGCTCATTTATCATACTTGCGAGGTACTCTACACGCCTATATTATAATCAAGATCGGCCACTAATATGCCCAATTTCTTCACCTGGGCTTATTTTGCAGTTACAGTTATCAGTCGGATAACCAAGGCTTTTGGTACAGGATATCCGGCAGATAACTTTTATCCAGCGGTGAAGAAACTGGCCCTGAGTAATAAACTTTTGTTCTACCGCGATACGCGATTGTATAGTCTAATCTTGCTATTATACCTCTCGTTGGGTCCTAAGAAATATTGCTTCCCCACTACTACGAGTGGTGAAGTGCCGGAACTTCTCGTTTTGCGTTTAGCAAACTTTATTGTCTCAGGGCGAGTTTTTCCACCTCTAGGTAAAATTTATCTGCCAGATACCCCGTACATTTTATATGCGGTAACTCGCAGATAATTTTACCTAAGAGTCGGAACAACCGGCCCTTAAGGAGGGTGGAGCGTTATGCCAAAATATGTTAAAAGATATTTTTTTTTTTTTACATTGATAGTTGGCATGTAGGTGGTATATCTGGTATGTGGTATATGTAACACCCCAAAGGTTCAATTACACCTGTCGTGACGATTTTGGAGAAAAAATATTGATATTTTGGCCTTGTACCACCGCGTCTTATGGCAGGTTGTGAATTTGAAAATATATTTTAAGATTTATCGATCAGCTTGCTAACTAATTATTTTCAATTATGAACAGTATCTTAAAAATTGCCCATGCCAAATTTACAATCGATTCTCTTATTCGCATGCGAGTTATTGCAAAATTTGGACGGTATGAATCCAGAATATGTTCTATATAACTCGCGCACGCTCGGTGTAGCGGTCATCTTCACAGAGTGAGCGAGAACTATATATATGATTCTATAAAATGTTATACTACTTTTATCAGTAGAAAGTTCTCTTACATAAAATAAAATATTTCGAGGCAGTAACATGTTGCTTGCCTTTCTCATTTCTTATAGTTCATCATCTCAGTTCCAAGTATTATTCGTACGTGCCCAGCTCGGCGCGACCGTTTTCGGTTCTCCATAGGGAAATCTTTTTTTTTTTTTTCGAGATTTTGATGGCCGAGTTCTCTAAATGTTGAAGCAAGTTGAAAAATCATATTTAGAAAATGTAAGCGTGTGTGCACGCATCCATGTTCATGCATGTGCATGTGCTTGCGATGAGCTTGTAAAATTCAAATGGCTAGGGTGAGAGTGAACCAGTGAATGAACGCTTAAGATTCAACACCAGTGAATGAACACCCGTGTTAAAATCACTATATACAGATATACTTCTCATGAAGTGTTCACTCACTGGCTCTGTTTACTGGTGCACTCACCTATATCTCGAGAACTGCTTGACCAATCTTGCTGAAACTTTGCACACAAGCCGGGCTGCAAAACACTTTGGCCTGCTATCATTTTTGTGCTAGAAGCTGAACGGATGTCGCATTTTATGGTGCTGTAGCATAATGGCTTCACGTTATTTTAATTCTGGTTTATAGTTGGGATCAGGAGCGAAAAAAACTCGTGTTTGAAATGATGATACTTTATTGTAAATATAACGTTTATAACGCTTTTGGGAATTGTACCGAGCTCATGCACATGCGCGACTGTCACTTCTATCAGAACGTCTCACACTCACGGTCTAGTCGTGTACGTGCTCGCACTTATATCGTCATGCGCATGCGTGGCCAGGACTCGGTTATATACAACGGCCTCATTAATGTACAAAAAAAATCGTGATATACAATGGCCTGGTTGTGATGTAAAAAAGGATTCGTTGATGAACAACGTTCTCGTTGATGTATAAAATGATTCGTTGATATACAACGGCTTCGGTGATGCATATAAAAGGACTCCCATTGACAGACAAACGCTACGTCTTTACGTCTTGACCAATGCCGTGCACTTTATCGGTGGAACCCGATTCTTTCAATCTTTCGAGGACCGCATTTGCTTGACGCATCGACGATTCGATCGAATCTTACGGTAGTGGTTTGAATTTTATTGAAAAAAGAGTGTTGTCTCTCTAACTATTCTAAATTTCCAGCTATTCAGCTGAAAAATTCTGTATAAAAATAGACTAAAGGACACAAGGATGTTTGCCGTTGAGTTTGGAGAGAATCGATTCGGATTTTATGGAATTCCGAACTTTTTGAATTATTCGAAAAAAAATCTATTTTCTCTCTAACTTTTGTAAACTTTCATCTTATCGAATCGAAACTTGCTATAAAAATTGGCTAATGGACAAAAATATTTGTTATCATGTTTGTCACAAATCGTTCGTGAGGTTTACATTTTACGAAATGTTCAATGTTGGGGTTTTTATTTTCGTGATTCTAAATTTCGGGAGTCTGTTCATTCGTGAAAATATCACCATCGAAAGGTGACCCGTATATGGGAGACTGACTTGCGGAACGTTCTCGCGTTCGCAAAATTGAAAAATCGTGATTCTGGCTTTCGGGTTATTGGCTACGTCGGGATTCTGTTATTTGGATTTCGTTGCAATATGGTATCGGATATGTAGTTGATAGTTGTTCCAATCGGGAAACTTTTAAGAACATGATGTGATATGTAGCCAATAGGAACACTGGAAACTGTAGCACGGCTACGTATCACATCATGTTCATCATGACGAGAAACCCGCGTTGTATTGTCATGCAAATGTACGCGCTCAATTCCATTATTTGTTATATAAAAACTAATATAAGATATTTCAGAATAAAGAAAAAAAATAATAATTAAAAAAAAAAGTCGTCTCAACGAGACGCGATCCAGCGACCGAGTGGTTAAAAAGCTGGAGTGCTACCCGCTGTGCCAACGGCGGGTCATATCGATTTGTTAACGTACCGATATATCAACAACTCGTAAAACTTCTCTCTCGCTTTTATCGAAAACGATTGAGACGTGCGACCACGATCAGACCGTGGGTGCGACTTCCTGCTTGCACAGTATATTGTCCTAATGGATTACCACAACTGTGTGAAGTTTGAAAAAAATCGGTGTCCTGAAGGTCTGGCCCTTTCCTTGTCAGTATTTTTTTCGAAGTAGGATTTCATTAATTTGATTGTTCCAGGTTTTTGAGGTAATTTTTGAAGGCAGAATTATTCTCATGTATTATTATTATTTCTATTCTTTTCTATTTCCCCTTTTTTTTTTTGCACAGTTGATTCATTTTCTTCAGAAGGCTTTGGGGGTATTGGAAAAAAAAATCTTGTGCCAATTTGTACTCTCTTATTTTATTTCTATATCTGTTTTGAGCCTTTTAAGGTGTCTGATCCGTCTGTTCATGATTTTCAATGGACTTTTGATAAAGAAATATTTTCCTGTCTGAATTTTTACATCTTGTCTATGTTCATACATTTTTTTTTTCTAATTTATCCCGCGTCTGACTAACCCATACGGTAGGTCACTGTTTTAAAAAGCGCAAAAAGAACGACAAGGACGCGGTGCGAGAGTCTACAGTCGGCAAAGAATTGTTATCTGTCGGTAATTAAACTTCGTCGTTAATGTGCGCCTCTCGCGCTCCCTGCATAAACTAACATCGATGCTCGCATACCAGGCGTGATTTCCGGTTCAGTGGCAAATTCAAACATTTCTGACGTCTATAACATCATATGTAACCATCAAAATTACTCCCACCTTTATCGCTCAAAACTGATCAATACATTATTACAACAATTACCAAGGTAAGTCTAAAATGTCAGTATCATTCAATCAATGTATCGATCTCAAAATAATGTACAATGAAGAAGTCATTGTTAGTCATTTCTCATACATCCTCACCCTCCATCGCGATATCCGGTATTGCGCCTTATTCGATGCGCACTGGCCTGCGAGAACGATCTAGTCGGGCCAGGGGCAGTGTAGGAGCGGGGGGGGGGCATAAAAATTTCCCAGTTGAGGAAAAGAATTTGTAGTGGAAAAGTCGAGACGTAAGTAAACAATACTAAAGTGATACAAAGTTTTTTCGGGAGTTGTGATTTTTACGATAAATCGTCGGAGAGTGAATGACGAGACGCCGTGGATAAACCGTTTTATCAAGAGATTACGGAACTTTGGGAGGTTGGTCGCTAAGGTTAAAATCGCACGCAGAGTTGCTGGGAACTGCTGGGAACCCACCACCAACGAGAGAGACAGATATAGATAGAGAATGAGCGAGAGAGAAATGGAAGAATAGAGCGAGAGAGAGAGAGGTAGAGAACAGAGAGCGAACTGGCAGTCAATTTGTGGTTGTGTGCTCGTAAGTGTAACTCGTTATTTCCCTTCCCCCACGTCTCTGTCTCTCCGTCGTTTCAACTAACCATTTGACTTACTCCTACAACTTGGAGGAAACGAAATAACCAAAAAGAGTATTAAAGTTGCACTCAACTTTTTGACAATCGGGATATTCTCTCATATCGCTCGAATTTCTGTTCTCAGGAATAGCAACAAGGATATTACTTAAGCTGGTGTGCGTGTAGAGTGAACGGTAGTGAACGGATAGAATGAGAAAGAAGAATACGATATACGTACATGCGTCCGTGAGAGAGGGAGGTGCAGGACCTTTCTCTGTCTCTTTTTAATATGTGCGTCCTTTTCTATTCCTCTATGCTTTTATGAATAAGAGCAACAGAGACAGTGCTCGTGAAACTAGGAACGTTCCTCGATTTTCGTTCCATCGTTCCTTTTCTCTCTTACACACGCACACACCAAACACACCAACATGCTGCGTGCATCTCTCGTTTTCGTTTTCACGACTTTTAGTTTCCTTTTTTTCGCACTTCAAGGCCCTAAAAAGCGTCCATCAGTTTTTCGAGCGACTATTGAAATGTTTTAGCTAGAAAATCTGAATATTTCACACTTTTTCGATACTTGAAATGATTGAAGCGAGTCTTTCTCTCTCTCTCTCTCTCTCTCTCTCAGCGTTGACTCTGACGTTTCTCTCGTGCACGGGGGGCTGTGTATACATGCACGTATGTGTATATATATATGTATCTCGCGTCACAGGTACGCACACTTACCACACACACAACTTCGCTACTGTCTGTACTTTTCTTCGCCACCCTACGCACGACAGCTGTTTCGTCGAAAAATCGCGTTTTAACGATTTCTCGTGACTAAAACAATCTCGCGCAAATTATCAACGCTAACGAGGGTGAAGAAATTTTTACCAAAAAATCGAGAGAATTTTTTTTATTTGTAGGTTAAAAAAAAATATTGTTTTTTTTGAGGAAAAAGGTAGACAAGAGCGGATACTCATTCGTGGGAGTTTTTTTTTTAGGGTTGGTGTGGTCGTCTTCCGCGTCCTTTGTTCATCTCGTGGCGCGCGTCACGCGCGATCTGACAGCTCCTCTCGCCCTGTCATGATATTTTCCTTTTTTCGACGATTTCTTTCGTGAAAAATAAAACGGTATACGAGCATTTTTTTTTTTTCCGTTTCATCTCTTCCTCGACATTTTAAATAGTTTTTCGTTGCGGTCACGGTGTTTTTATGCTGAGCATTTGAAATAAGGAACGTGTCGCGTTTCGTAAGCTATTTTGCCTTTTTTTAAATCAATTACGTTAATTTTTGGCTAACTGGATTCGCGTGATATTTGTGAAAGTATGGGCCCTTTTTTTTGCCAGAATTCCTTTTATTTGGCGATTTTTTTGGAATTACCAAACCTTTTTTGGTTTTTTTTTCGATTTTTTGTGAAATTGCCTGATTTGAAGAGCATATGAAAATTTTGAGTGCGAAAGAGATGGAAGACGAATTTTTTAAGCATCTTCTTTGTTTGTTTGGAATTATTGAAATTTTGAGCTGAAGAATTTATTTTTCGATGAAATTAAATCATTTTTGATGAAATTTTATTGATTTTCTTTACCGACCGTCGGTATTTTAAATCACTTTAAATGACCATGTTAAAACTTTGTAAAACTGTTAAAAGAATACATTTCGTGTTGATCGAAAAAAAAATAAACTTTTTTGTTTTATCTACTAGAATTTTTATATAATTTTGGATACGTTGATTGATTACCACGAATTACAAGAAATGGGGAAAAAATTGATTTAGAAAAAATTATTTATCAGTTTTTAATTTTCGTTTTTTTTTTTTTTGTTATTCAGATTGTCAGCGATTCAGCAGCTCTTACGCCGGAGTCGCAAGATCGATCGGGATTGTACCAGGTACGAAAAATTTTCGTTAAAAAAAAAATAACGATTTTTTTTGCCAAATTTCAAAGTTTATTCATCCAATTGTTTTCTTTAATCACTGTTCAACTTGTAGACCCGAGGAAAAATAATTTTTTTAAAGTCTGTCGACTTCGCGCTCGTTGACGATAATAGGGCAGGGAAAAATCACAGGAGCTTTTTTTTAGAAGGAAAAAAATAGGAAGGAAGGATGTCAGTATTGAATCAAAGTGGCGACGAGGCGGTTGAATGCCCACTTTGCATGGAACCCCTCGAGGTCGATGATCTTAATTTTTTTCCGTGCACTTGTGGCTATCAGATCTGTCGCTTTTGCTGGCACAGAATTCGCACCGATGAGAATGGACTATGTCCAGCTTGTCGAAAGGCCTATTCAGAAAACCCTGCTGATTTTAAGCCCCTGACGAAAGAGGAAATATCTAGGTAAGTTTATAAATAAATAAATAACATCATTTTCTATTTTTTCAATTCTTGAAAGTTCTCAAGAACGATTCAAAAAGAATGTTTGCACAAAAATTGTAATTGTTATTTTGAATTGATTATTGGTATTTTGAATTTTTTAAATTGTGACGATTTTTTAATTCGAAAAAATTCAAATAAAAAGTCACTCAAAAAAATTTCATGACAAAGTTGTGAATAATTTTTTTTTTAAACACAAAAAATGAACTGGGTTCGAAAATATGTAGGCTGAAGGCTGAAAAGAGGCTCAAGGATCAGCAACGAAAGCAACGTGTCACGGAGAATCGTAAACATCTCGCGAATGTTCGTGTTGTACAGAAAAATCTCGTTTTCGTGGTTGGTTTGCCGATGCGACTTGCGGATGCGGACGTGAGTATTAATTTCCTCAATAATATATATTTTATGTATACATTTTATATATATACTCATAGATAACGATTTAAATTACTCAACGTATTATAAATCCAAATTCGTACTTTTATGTCAATTTTCTGTGAATAATTTTATGTCTCCTATAAAATGTTGTTAAAATATGATTGAAATTTGGGTGCAACTCGAAAAACACAATCTCACTGACGACAAGTATTCCAGGTACTAAAGAGGCACGAGTATTTTGGAAAATTTGGCAAAATACACAAAGTCGTGATTAATCAGAGTACGTCGTACGCTGGCTCGCAGGGCCCAAGTGCCTCGGCTTATGTTACCTATCAGGTAATCAAACATTCGACCAATCTCATTTTTTACTGTTAATTAATTAATTAATTAAGAGAGAAAGTTAGACTATAAGGCGATTAATTGATTTAAAGATTTCGATTTTATGTAATTTTTTTTTTATTACGTGATTTTTTTTTTTTTATCGTTTTATTTATTAAAATTTTTAATTTTGTTCGTTTAAGCGCCAGGAAGACGCATTACGGGCTATCGAGGCTGTTAATAATATTGTGGTTGACGGTAGAACAATAAAAACATCATTAGGCACGACCAAGTATTGTTCACACTTTATGAGAAATCAATCGTGTCCAAAGCCCGATTGCATGTATTTGCATGATCTTGGCGATCAGGAGGCGTCATTTACGAAGGAGGAGATGCACCAGGGCAAGCATCAGGATTACGAGCGAAAGCTCGTCCAATCGCTGCACGCTCATGCGTCAACGACGCAACGGTAATATAATCATTAGTAGATAGATTATTATTTGTTAATTTTTTTAGCTAACGGCGTCTCCTGCTATTCCTATGCATGCGATAAAAGACTACTACCTTTTACCACATAGATTTGTTGTTTCTGATATTCCTAACTTCTTCATGCTACACTATCCAATGTACCCCCGCTTTATCCTGCCCTCCATTCGTCCACTCACTTTTTCCCATTTGCCTCTAATCATCAGCCTCGCATTTTCGCATATTCAGATATGATGGGGACTTATTTCAATCCTCCTTTCTACATATTCTACAACTATTCGGGTCCTTCCTTCCCGTTTTCTTTCCAACTTTGCCTACATTCTCACATCTTAATCTTGCCCATTCCTTTTTCTGTGCTCCATTTCTTTCCTTGTCCCAGTATACTTCTCTCTTTCCATTCTCCTCTTTATTTCTTCATAAATCACGCAGAATTATGATTTATCAACTCTCACCCAAACCCCACCTGTATTTCCTGTTTATCTCGCCTTTCCGCTTCTTTAAAAGCTTCCACATTTTTGCCACCTCCTCTCCATATTGCTTTGACGATTCGCCCATCTCCTACTTAACCCATTGCGTTTTTAAATTCCAATTCCCACTGTGGCGGATTTCTTTTGGTCATCTTCCTTCTTCCATTTGTAATATTTCCATCATGTTTTTCACTACACCAGCTTTCCTTGCCTCCACCTACACATTTGTAAACCCTCCCGCTTGTAATTTCCAATGTAAGCGAGTGTATTTCGTGGCACCTCCAGTTAGATAAACTTTTCGCTCAACTTTTCTATTACGTCTCTTCTTTTCCGCTCTCGTATCTCCATTCTATAACGGGTGCCCATAACGGTAGTAATTATTTCAATACTTGAACATTTATTCTTACTTGAAAACTCAAATATTTCAATTTCTTTCACCACTGGTAATTGCAAATTTTTTTTTTATGTAAAAAAAAACATAAAATACATATATTTGTTTTGACTACAAAAACTATAATTTGATCATTTTTGACGATACCCTAGAACACGATTAGCCATTTATTTCAATATATGTTAGTTTTTTTATCTTTATTTTATAAGGAAACCGACGCCTTCGCCTCCCGTGACAGGGACAGCAGTTCGGGAAAATGGCACGGCGACTTCTCAGATCAAAGAAGCGTGGCCGTCGTTACAGCCCGGTCAGACGAACAGTGAGTGGCCAAAAAAAATCCTATTAATTTGATAAAATTTAACAGGTTGTTTTTTCAGATTGACTAATTATTTTTCGTGAAAATTTTGAGAGGCTTAATAATGTATTTGAAGCTTTAAAATATTCTTTAAATCCTCAAAAATTATGTCTCAACTGAATTATTATTTATGAAAATTATTAAGAACTGTTTAGCCTGTCGTTAAGAATTTTTTAGCAATTATAAATACATATACGAAGTTGCCTAAAAATTAAGCCAAAACGTCATCTATAATATGGTCGAGAATATACAGCGTCTACATCGCCTATAAATATTGCCGAAGTATAAAAAACGTCTAGACCATTATCAAAATTAAACACTTCAAATTAAAAAAAAAAACACATTTGCCATTTGTTTCTCTTAGACTCACAGACAAACAGCAAAGAATCATCGCCCCCAACGCCGAATCCCCAACAACAACAACAACAACAACAACAACAACAACAATCACAACAAAGCGGTGTTTTGTTATCAAACGGAAGTTCATCAAATACAAGTAATGTTTCGACGAGCTCACAGCAAACATCACAAAATAACAACAATAAGGGTGAGCTTGGCATAAGCAGCACATCCTCATCTTCCTCGTCGTCGTCGTTGTCGCGACGAGGGAAGAGTAACAGCGAGAGTAAAGCCCAAGCTGCCCGAAATAAGCACAAAAATAATCAGAACAAGGAAAAACATGGTGCTCAAAATTCGACTCTAAATACCGCAAATAACACTCTAGTTGGAGTTTCCGGTACTCGAACAACCTCCAGATCAGAATCATCGAGTACATCATCGTCTCAGAGTTCCCTTGCTCCTCAATCAAACGGGCATAAAGAAATTCGTGGGTTTTCTGATAATGAAACATCGAAGCAAAATGGACGTTGCAAAATTTCGGTAAATTTGTTATCAAATGATCAGGTGGCAAGTAATTCACGAGAATGTGGGAAAAATTTGCAATTGGATATTGAGATTGAGGATAAAATTGGTGAAAAAATAAATGGGGCGATTAATGGCGAGAGAAGCCAATCTGAGAGTGAAAGCGATAATCCACGTGAGGGCAGCACACCGGCGAGTACAGTTTCGAGCTCGGAGGAATCTTTGAGCGCGAACGCTAATCAGCATGCTGAGAGATTAGGGGGTGGCAGTATTGATGAACAACAACAAATTCGTAATCATCAGCAAATTCTCATTGAAGAGAGTCCTGTTGCCGTTTTGGGTGAGTTTTTCGCTATTGCTATGGTTGGTATTTTTTTTTTTTATGTGTTCTAGTGATGGACAATGGTTCTTCTTAACCAATACATTTTTTTTTGTTTTTCTTATTAAAAACCTGAATTGTTGATTAATTGTGTAGGATTTACGTTTCGTTTTGCTTTTTTACTTACTCGTAAAGGAACCTTTGTCATCGTGATTTTTTTTTCCCAACATTTTGATGGCCGCGTGTGTGTGTGTGTGTGTTTGTGCGATCGAGTGTGTGTGTGAGTGAGATGAGCTTGAAAATTGTAATATCTCGAGAAAGGCTTGACCGATCTTGTTGAAACTTTACATACTCGTCGACAAACCACTTCGGTTTGCTACTATTTTTTTCAGATCGCTAACGGGTTTCGTATTTTATGGTATGTAGTTTGAATTTTTCAAAAAATGTAATCGCTGCAACTTCCGTAAATAATCCGCTATTGAGCTAAAACTTTCTCCAAAAATGGACTAGAGGACAAGGATGTTTGGTATTGAATTTGGCGAGAATCGATTAAGGTGTTCAAGATTTATGAAATACTGTTTTTTTTTAATTTTTCGAAAAAAAAATATTTTTGCTGTAACTTTCGAAAATGTTCACCAATCAAATCGAAACTTGCTACACAAATTTGCTAAGGGACAAGGATATTTTGTATCAAGCTTGGCAAGAGTCGACCAAGGAGTTCAGATATTATGAAATTTCGAATTTTACTATACTCAATTTTTATTTTTTCGAGGAAAAACGTGTTCGCTCCAACTTTCGCATACTTCTCCGAATCTGTTGAGCCGAAACTTACAGCATAAACTAACTAAGTAACCTTGTCCTAGGAGACAAGGATACTTGGTGCTAAGTTTGGCAGGAATCGATCATACGGTTTAGATTTGATAAAATTTTGAATTTTACTAAATGTTCCATTGTTCGAAAAATGGTGTGTTCGCTCCAAGTTTCGGAAATTTCCACCGATCTAACCGAAACGTGATCCACGAACTGGCTAGGGGAAAAAGGATATCTGGTATTGAGTTTGACAAGAATCGATCGAGGCGTTCAGATTTGATGAAATTTTCATTTCGTTTGAAATACTGAGGTACATTTTAATTGTATGCACTTCCCGTGATTATCGTATATTCACAAGAAAAAGCTTTCTGTATGAGGTCGCTAACATTGAGAAAACCATTACCTATTGAGCAGTATGTCTATGAGTGGAAGAAAATCACGAGGAATCACTGGGCAAATGTCGAATTGGCCAGCTTTTTTTTTTTTTTTCAATTTTCCCATGAACAAATTTGTTAAATTATCACGACAATCGAAATAAAGAGGATTTCTTTGCTAGATTAACAATTTTTGACTTTTTTTTTCATAATGCCTCAGGTTCGTCACAAAATGGCGGTACCAGCTCTCGGCAAACTCCACCACCGGGTCTTCATGGATGTCCACCCAACATCTCAAATGGCAATTTAACACAACAGATGCAGCTCAATCATCGTTCGATCTTTCAGACTGACAACAATAGTTTCTTCAGCTCCAATAGCTTTCAAAAAGTTTCGACTATCGTCACAATGCCCCCAAACTCGCAAGCAGGCAAGTTATCAATCTATTTTTGTTATAAATACAAGTAGAATTAATTTTACTCGATTATACTTTGCGCAATTAAATTGATACAATTGTACAAATTATTATTGCTCTTTCCTCTTAAACATGACTATAATATTACTTGATTGAATATTGAATAAAATTATACATTTATAATAATAAATATACTACTTAATCATCTCAGCACACACTTAAATTCAAAATTGATTTTTAACACTCAGTTTAATCTCATGTTTGAATCCATATAAACGATTGAATAAATAAATAAATAAGTAAATAAACTTATCCAAAAATTAGACAGTTTTGGAATCAATTTGATTTTTTGCTCATTCTAATTTAAAAACCTGCAGCAAACGCAAATCTCGATTGGACGAATACATGCTTGGCACCAATACCAGATTCGTTGCCCTCGGTACACTCGAGCGAGGATTGGCAAGCGGCATTTGGCTTTCAGCCGGAAAAATGTCGCATAACATCATCGAATCATCATGCAAAAAAGCTAAGTCCTCCCGGCTCGCCGAATGTTCCCTTCAATCCCGAAGATTTCATCGATGAGGATTACATGAATTCTCAATATGCCACAAGTCCTTCAAAAGTATCGCGAGTATTTGATCCAAGTCATCTTGCAAATTCGCCAGCATCAAAATTTATGGCGGATTTTCAGCAAAATTCATTGCAACAGAGGCTCGCTTTACAGGTAAAAATATTTTATTTTTAAATAATTGATTGAATATAAATTGTTTAATAATTACAGCAACAATATTAATGGTCAATTAGTACCAGTTGTTTATTTACATGCATACCCTTTCAGGATTCTTCACATACATATATATATATATATGTATATATATATATTTTGTAATTATATATATATATATATATATATATATATATACCCTTTCCCGTCTCCCTTACAATTCCATTTTTCATTGCCTTATCTAATTTCATTATAATTTTTTTTTGCCATCGTCAAATCATGTTCCATGTTAATGGTCATTTAATAATTTATTAATTAATGATGCACAAAAATGGAAGGTAATGTAGGAAAATCATTTTTTGATTGTGCAAAAGACGCAGCAGAATCAGGAAAATTGTGAATATATAAAGCAAAATGGTCACGGAGGTGCGGAAATTCCTCCCGGTGGTTTTGGCAAACAATCGCATGATGGAACGACAATTGGTAACAGCGCAAATGCAGAAATTAAACCCGACGATGATCTTGGTTTTGATCCATTTCACGAGACTCAAAAAGCCCTTGCTGAGCTCATGGAGAATGAGATGCAGTTACAACAGCAGAGAATTTTTCAACAACAGCAACAACAACAACAACAGCAGCAGCAACAACATCAGCAACAGCAACAACAGGCACGGGATCGGGAGGAGCAAAATAGAGTTCAACAACAGGGACTGGCATTAGGACCTCAACACTTTACACAGGTAATTTAATGAAAAAAATGAAAATGTAAATTATTCAATAATTCACTAAAAATCATATTTACTTATTAATAATTGGTAATTCGCCAAAAATTAAAAAAAAAACATTTTTGAGAATATTGTATTAAGAATTACAATCTTCATTTTAAAAATGAATTAACCATTGATATTGGAACTTGGGTACTTTTTATATTTTTTGTTTTGTGTTGTTTTCCGCTTTTAGGTCGCTCATCTGGCGCATCTTCAGCAACAGGCGACACATTTGCAAAATCTTCACGTTCTTCATCAGTCGCACAGCCTGCTCTCTCGTCTTCCACAAAATATGATGCAACAACAGCAGCCGCAACAACCACAGAATGCAGGAGGTCAAAATGGTGCAGGACAAGCACCACCAATGACGTCAACAAATCTCGGCCAACGAAGTCGACTTCCGCCTCCTGGATTTCCCGGCTCGACACCAAATCACATGAATTCCTTTGGTCTCGGAATTCCAAGACCCGCGCCTGCGAATAATGCTCTTGCCGGTTCGTATTTCAAAAATTGAAAAACAAAAAAATCTTCAATTCTTGGTTTTGATATAGATTTTTTCTTGTCTTGAGTCCTTTGATCAAATTTTGGTAATTTATAGCTCACTTGTCAATAAGCCAATTTTTAATCGCCCTTTATCTTATTCTCTAGTGAATATTTAAAGGTCATTTTCAATTATTCCAATTATTTACCCTAGACAGTTCGACTTTGTGGGTACGCCGAGAAAGTCTAACTGTCTAGGGTTAACTTGAAAAAATGAAAAACTTTTTCTTCATATATTACAACAAACAAACAAAATTCTAAAATTTAATTCCATAATTTCTGTAGAAATTATTAACGACAAAATGAATAATGGTGCAAAGAAAAAGAAATTAAATTCTTCAATTTTACTCCTTGCCTCGTACTCGTTGCTCTGCCCAAATATTCATGATTTATGATCGGTCGTGAGTCACAATTTCTGAGTGTCCTTTATTTTATTGCAACTGAATATTCAAAGGATACGATATTAAAAATATATTTTTTTTTTTATCAACAAAATTATAATTATATATTGTTTTAATTCATTTAAAATTATAAGTAAAGAATGAATGATTTCAGCAGCACAACCACCGCAACAGGTGCCGTATCTTCCGAATGGCAATCCTCTCCTGGCCTCTCAACGTAAGTCCTATTTACTATTTCATAATGAAATATTTTTATTTTTAATTATTAAAAATTTCGATTGTATTGTAAAATAAAAATTAATCAAGGTGTGAACAAATGCGCAGCTGACGCGGTCTACAGCCTTAAAGATTGGTGCGAGATTAATGGTCAACAACAGCAACACCAACAACAACAACAGCAACAGCAGCAGCAACAACAACAACAATTTCATCATCAAGGATTGCATCAAAAGGGTGGATGGAATAATTTTGGTCCAATCGCCGATTGGACCTCGATTGATCCGGCAATTGTGAGCTCTTCAAGACCATTACCTTTCCAGGCGACGAGCACGTGGCAATTTTCACGAGCTCATCCGTCCCATAGTGTGCCCCACAATGCGCAACAGGTGAACAATTTTTTCAAATTTCATTCAATTTTTTTACTTTCTCAATTTGATCCTTTTAATAACGTAAAAATTTTCTAAACTGAGCAAAAATGATATTTTCACGTAAAAAAAAATTGCATGTGATTTATAAAGAACCGATGTAATGGTAAATTGTTGGGATTGAATGAAGGAACAGAACGCACCGGCTCAGCACTGGGCCATGCAACCACCACCTGGTTTTGGTGGTCCAAGCATAACAGCTCAGATCAATAGCCAACAGGGGAATTCAGTCGCACAGCCGCATACGGGCACCAAACTCATCTCCGCGGGGTCGGAAATCGAGAGTGAGCAGTCTTTTCTTTTTCCATCTATTTCAACTAACCAAAAACCACCAAGATCGTTACTTGAGTACAAACTCGTTTTCAAGACTTTAAGACGGGAATCCTCAGTTCGAGCTTGAATCTTAATTCAGGTTCGAATTCAAGCTAACTGTAATAAGATTGAAGTTCAGACCAAAGATTGAATTCGGGATGAAAATTGATATTAAAAATTATGGGCGAAAAAAAGGAAATTGTTGAAACAAGTCAAAGATTTGAATCGGAAGTCATGAGCATTGAGTAGAAAAGTAAGTTCAAGCCTACTTCTAAATTAACGTTTTTACTTAAAGTCGATTTGCAACGTAATTACCAACGAATCTAAGCACGTGATCAAGTTTATGCTTCGACTCAGGCTTCAGTTAATGTATACCCAAGTTTATACTTAACTCTGACTATATATACCTGGGTTTTGCGGACTCGGTCAAATGTTGAAGGGCACCGCGGAGTCCATAACATTATAGACACGGACCCGTGTCGTAAAAAAACACTTTGGTCTATAAACTTGCTACGAGGCAGTCTCTCAACTCAGTAGTCTCCCAACTGCGAAACTGCATATCGAAAAACAACTTACGATCTACTTGACCTCTCGAGGTTCCGTTATAACGATCAAAAATTATATCGCCCCTTTTTACTTCAAGATCCCCCATCTGTTCTTTTAGAATCAGCAAAGAAAATTGAATTCTTTAGATTAGTTCCAAAGTTATGAATCTTAAAAAAAAAAAAAAACTAAAACTAGTGTTTTTCGTCTTCAGCACAAAAATTCTATCTATAAACGGTTTTCTTGAGTAAAATAGACGTCGAACCCATATTTCATAGTCACAGATGTTTCCTTAATAGCCTCCGCTTTAATAATAAAAAAACAATAAATATTACAAATAGTCGTAATTTTGTGGAAACTGCAGCGTGTGGAAGTTGGTCGGATTTCAAAGAGGCAGTGTGTGTAAACAAGTAATAAAAAATATGTGTACATAGCCACGGTTAAATTTGAATTTTATTGTAGGCTTGAACAAATACTTATAGTCGGAGAGCTGGCAACCAAAACGGTCAGGTAATTTTATAGTCAATGAAACTCAGTATAATACTTACCTGAAGGACCTTTTTGCGAGAATAGTCGATCTGGCAGGCCGCACCTGGTGGGATTAGATATTATGGGGTGGGGGAAGAAAAAAAAAGTATCGTCTTCAATTTTTGTTGCAAACAGTTCTGCTATACTCACAATACACAAAAAAAAATCGATCGGTTGGTAGAAAGGGGTTGCCAGCCTTAATTATAATTGAACAAAAAATTATAATTTTGAGGTAATAGTATCGTTCGATTTGATTTTTTTTTTGGGTGTATTGAAAGTATAGCGGAACTGTTTGCAACAAAAATTGAAGACGATACTTTTACCTTATTTCTTGTTTCTTCCCCCACCCCATAATATCTGAACCCACCAGGTCCGGCCTGCCAGATCGACGATTCTCGCAAAAGAGTCCTTCAGGTAAGTATTATACTGAGTTTCATTGGCTATAAAATTACCTGACCCTTTTGGTCGTCAGCTCTTAGATTATTCAAGGCTACGCTCATACGCTTGAATTTGAGGTTGAGAATTCAAGCTCGCGATGATGACGATTCAAGCTCGATAACTTTTTTGTACTGACAATTTTTTTAATTCAATGAGGAAACGTTACTTTGTTTTTTGTTTGTTTGTATTCTTCGTTTCCTTGAACTGTGCAATTAACTTTGTTTAATTTTGATTTTTTTCTTGAATCCACAGATATGTAAAAAAAAAAAGTGCGAAACACAAAATCGAGAAAGTAGAGAAAAATTGGGCGGACCGACATGTGGATAAAAATTCGACCAGCAAATGAAACTCTAGATTGGCTCCGTGCGTGCCTGCGTGTGTGTCAGCAAAGAAGACGGAAGCGTTAAAAAAACGGCCAGAAGTGAAAAAGGAAAACGAGCAAGCAGATTTTTTCTTCTTGATTCACTTTTTTTAAATTCGTTTCAAGAAAAAAAATTTCCTGCTTCTCTTACACTCGAATTGTCTTCTCAGTAGACATTTAAAAAAAATGTCAGAATGTTTTTGCCCGACTGAAAAAAACAATCATTGCCTGTGTAACTTAAAAAGAACAAATACTGCAAATTTTTTGTAAAAATACGAGAAAAAAAATGATTCGTGTCCGTGAATAACTGCGAGAGATTTGTCGTTTGACTTTGCAACATTTTTTCTTTTCCAACTTGCACAATCTTCGGAGGCGAAACTCATGGAAAACCTGCACCTGGAGAAAGTCAATGGAAAAAACAAAAAAAAACGTAATTTTCGGAGCAACAAGGACATTTTTTCCACCATTATTCCGTGAACTTAACGTGACAATTTTTTTTTTTTGTTTGCAATTTACCAACGTATGGCCGTGAACTATAAAAAAAAATTAATGAATTAGCAAATGAACAAAAACATCGCGAGAATTAATGCCATCAATTGCGGGAGTTTTTCATCAAAAATTTCCTGTCGGGAATTTAAAAATGGCTATATTGAAAAATTTGCGCTTTTACAGGTAGGACTACGAGAAAAAAAATATAGTAATTGAAGCTTTCCAGGATTCGTCTGGGCTCGTGCGACGGGGGAAACGAACTAAAACAATTGAATGAAGAATGAAAAAAAAACTGTTGTAACAAAAGGTGAATGGAAAAAACGAGTAAAATAATATTGATGAATAAAAAAAATATATTGAAAAAAACTAAGTAAAAGGGACTTGATCGACGTAAAAAGAGAACGTGAGATAGAGAGAGAGAGAAAATTGGGGGTCGGGGGTGCTGCGTTCAAATTGTTGAAAAAAAAACACATTTTCCTCGTGGGAAAAATGTCGGCAGATTATTATTGATTAGTTTATTATTATTATTATTAATTATAGATATACATGCTGCTGCCTCGAGGCGAATTTACGAAGCAGGACGCATATACATACACATATATATACAAAAACCACACATACCCAAAAAAAAAAAAAAAACGCGATGAGAGAAACAATTGAACATACGATAATTATAAAAAGCTGAAAAAAAAAAAAAAATGATTCGACGGTGTTCGAAATATACGATATGCGAAAGAAAGTATTTATCTATTTATCAACATTTTTTTTTTGCTTTGTGGGATTTTTTTTTTCTTTCAGAGGGAAAAGGAAAATTTTGAATTGCACCCGAGACAGAAAGGAAACTGAGTAAGAAAAAACTTGTATCTTGTACAAAACGGACATAATGTACTACATATACATATAATGCATACAGTTCGATATAAATCAATCTCTCGGTAAGAACATTTATAATTGATTTAACGAGGATCTCGTATATCACGGCGCAAAAGAAATTTATGTTTTTTTACTTGCTGTCTTTCGTATTCGAATTTTAATCCTCAATTTCAATTTCACGTTGGCTCAATCTTAGGCTCGCTTTAAACACAAATTCATAGATTTGTGCGTGAGTAAAAAAAAAATTATACTTTTTCGCCTGCATGCAACGGTTCGAGTCAAAACTTGAATTTTAACATAGATTCAAAACCAAAAAATGCAAATTAAGTTAAAACTTGAGTTATAACTTTCATTGAAACTTGTGGACGAAATATTCGGTACCCAAATTTCACTCTTCAAATCTACAATATGAAACTTGAGAAAATATTCAAACAAGTTTGTTGGCTTTCTGTTCCCTAAATCTTCATCATTAACATCAACAAAAAATGTAATGATTTTCTTTCCCGTTCATTCTCGTATGATATCAATACGGAAATTATCGATACGCTGACGATCATCCTCGTCATCATCATCATCATCATCATCATTATCATCATCGTCATCATCGTCGTCGTCGTCATCATCGTTGTCGGATTCGCTCGGAAAATCATATCGCGTTTCCTGCTCAACCGTTTCAGCGATTGGCGAATTCGTAGAGCTCGTCTCGGCATTCGTCATGACGGAATATTGGCGACTCAGAATGAGATTTTTTCGCGTCAAGCCCCAAAAAGATTTTGGCTTTAGATCTTCATTGACAGCCTCGAAGAGCCAACCTATGTGAAAACTGCAACCGTGACAACACGCAATTGTCCAGGCGTAGCTGAAATCGCATACAAGCAAAGACTTTAGTAAACATTTTTATCGTGAAAGAGAAATGAATTGATAATTCAATAGAAATTCAATTTCCATAAAACTTCATCAAATTTAATTGTTTTTATACGAGGCTATGGCGCTAAAATTATTTGAAATAAATACATAATAATAATTGATTAATTAATCGATGGATCAATTAATTTTTATGATCTATAATTCTTATTGTCACTTTTGAGCATTTTTCAACGGCCGAAAATTATTTCAATTTTTTTTTTCCGTACCCAGGGAACCAACTGCAAACAGTCGAGGGTGGTTCAGGATTGAGAATGACGTTGCTCACTTTGGAGAGCGTCACAGTCTCATGAATCGCTCCTGCCGGATTGCAATATGCGGCTTGCAGTCCTTCCTTGTTCATTGGCACGATATCTGTGTGCTTGCCGATAACAGTACGACAAGTACTGCACATGAATTCTTTCCCTCCAAGCTAAAATACAAAGAGTAATCAATTAATTAAATAATTAAAAAAGTAATTTAAAATCAATTATATTTTCGACTTGATATCATTATTATTATTATTATTGTTATTATCATCATGATCATCGCATTATGGTTACTGCAGAAATTTTACCATCGATAGAATTTTTTCCTCATACTGAAGACGCGAAATTGCACAATTGTACTGCAAAAGAGCGATTTTTGCTGTATCGTTCATAAAGAGATTTTGAGCTAGCCAGAATGACAATTCAACGGGATCTTCTGGTATTTTGCTGCCCCCTAATCATTTGTAAAACAATCGCAAACATTATTCAAAACAATTTTTCATTGTTTGGGCAATGATTATCCCTTTCATTATTTTCAAAGGCAAAAAATTAACTTGCTTGATTCGATGAATCGCAGACGTTTGTGAATCTTGATGGCAAGTCTTCTCGCGTCGTACTGACGATAAACCCACGATGGCCATGGAGTAATAATGGACTCACGTCTAGTTACTCTGTACTCGAGTTCTTTGGCTTCCTTCTCATTTTTCGGAATATTTCGCAAACGATCAAGAGATACGAGACGCTCGTCGAAAAACGGAGGACCAAGAGTTATCTCTGGCAATATTTTAACATCAGCGACTATTTGGCCGTGAGCCTGTACCGAAAATTGAGCTTTCAAATATGTTAAATTTTTCGGGATTCAATAGATTGTAACGGAGTTTTTGAAAGTTGGATATTTAAGTATCATGAAAATTAAAATAAGGTGGATATTTTTAAACATTCTGTTTTTTAAATCTTGCATACAAAAATTAGATTAAGAGTTTAAGGGACACCAACTTACTGTCTTTGCTCTGATTATCTTAAATCTCTGTCGTCCTCTTGCTTTTATTCTAAATCCATCTGGGTCGTTGTCGGAATATTCATAAATCTCGGCAGTTGTGCCAATCATTACATCTCTCTTTTTTCCCGTGCGAACGACCCCAAAAGTTCGATCTTTTTCCACACATGAACGAAACATGTTCACAATTTGTGTACTGTACTCGACCATGGGCAAAGTTTGCCCAGGAAAAAGTATTACCGATTTTTCAAAAAATATCGGCAAATTCACGTAAACTCCATGATCGAGCAAAGTTCTACCTCGTAAAACTTCCAAATCGTTGCCCAAGTACTTTTTTCAGGAGCAGAAAATGTCAATATATTATAATTGTTATTAAATGTTTTTTTTTTTCTTTTCAAGACTTACCAAGTGTGCAGTAGTCACAGCAGGATCGAAAGTATTGTCTGTAGGGCTCTCGACAATTCCTGCTAATACATGATATATGTACGAATGTATTATTATTATTATTATTATTTCGAGTAGGTTTCAAATCAATTCTCTTCCACATTCCACTAAAAAGTATAAAAATTGTAAAACAAAACGTGTCCTATCGCACTTTTTCACCTACATCTTGAGCGCTTTATCGTACCTATTACGTTTCGGCAAACTTTTTTTATCGTACAAGAAGCTCCGCCGGCCATAACAACAATACATAACCTCAAAATATTAAAAATAATCTCACACATTTTTCGCAGACATTAAAGACGTTTTTAATATTTTAAAACGTTATACGGGTATTTATAGTTACCATCAACAATAGTAGATTCTTCTGACGACTCAACCACTACGTCCATCCTCAAATATTACGATGTTCGTCGCAGAGTTCAATAACACAAACGAGATTATGGTTAATATCCACCATTTTGTTAGGAACAATCACGTGACCGTACGTAAATTGACAAAATCAGCTGTAGGTATACAAGACTTTTCCCGTGATTCGTTTGAATTTTTCAAGTTTCATTGTCAAATAATTTTCCGACAATCGCCTCGTAATTTCAAACGATAAAATCGTCCTTTGTGGAAAGGAAAAAATGGTAAAAGCAGTAAAAATTTCATTGCATGACGATGGCGAAGTATAATTTTATTGTCAAGTACAATCGGAGATGGCTGACACTGCAGGATCAGGATCCAATGGAAAGTTTCATACCCTATGACCTTTCTAGTTTCGCCCTCCCTTCTCGTCATTCAATAAAAAGGCACAAGGGGCACCTTTGAACTCGCAAGGTTGAAATTACTTTCCCTGAATTCCTGAAAAAAGCAAGATGGCAGGAGAGGGGCTCATGACAAAAAAACCTGAAAAAGAATCATCAATTCGTGCGGAAACCTCGTAAAAAAAAAATTGCTCGATAAACATCTCTCGGAAAACAGAAAAATAAAAAAAATCCGCGTTTGTGAAAGCGCGTATGGAAAAAATCAGAGCAGAAGGGTCGAAAAGTTCTCTGTCTCTCTTTGCTTCGATTGTCCGTCGTACGAACCTGGTTTGCCCTCACATATTATGTGTCTACCACAACGGACAAACTCTGTTCGTTCACCGTGCTACGAGCTACCTACGGCCTACGGCGAAAAGCCACAGCGCCACGAATGCGCAATGCGATTTTGCAGTGTCGTGAATTTTCGTTCATATTCGGGCAAACGAACGGCAGCGCCACGATACGCGAATTATCAAAGTAGTGCGGGCAGGGGAGTGGGAACTAGTCGCAACATCTGAAAGTGCCGGAGGGAGAGAGACACTAGTGTGGAGTGGGGGCAATTTTGAGGCACTTGAGTTCAATCAGACTACACGAAGTTAGGTCCCTTTAAGTAGAGTTAAGACAAAGCTGTGCTTCTTTTGGATTGGCTCCGCCACATTCCGGTTTGGTTTCGCGTACAATAAGTGAAGCTGTCCTTCTTTTGGATTGGCTCCGCCATATTCCGGTTTGGTTTCGCGTATAATAAGCGAAGCTGTCCTTCTTTTCGATTGGCTCCGCTATATTTAGGTCTGGTTTTTGCGATTGTACTGAATATGATGACTTCACTATGGTATGTCTTGACCGTGGTCTTGACTCTACTTAAGAGCGTCGCGCGCGTGCGTTATGATCTCGCGGTAAAACTTGTGAACTAACGAGACTATCAAGCTCCGAGAGCGAGCGTTTGTCTCTCGCCGTTCTCGTGGTGCGGCGCGGCAAGCTCCTGTAGAGCCGATACAACTCTATTGGGGATGCACGCGCACTTTACTTTGCGTCGCGAGGCGTAGGGGAGAGGGCATGCGGCGGCGGCGGTGAAGAGAAAAACCGAGAAAGGACGGTAGAGGAGCGAGCGTGAGCCAGCGACGAGAGAACCAGCACGCAAACCACACACCACAGTTCAGTCGTCGTCGCCATTGCCAGGCTGGCCCGCCGCCGCGCTCCCTCGCATTCGTGACACTATCCTCGGTGTGCGCGGATACGATAGACACACGACCAAATTTATATTACGAAAATATTTAAATAAAACAAAACCAATAAATATAACAATATAAATAATTTGATCCCATTTTTTTTACAAACGTAATTAAAAAAAAAATAGAGAGCAAGATAAAAAAATCGTTCGAGGCTACGGTTGTATTTGAACGAAGGGAGAGAGCGAGAGGGGGCAAAATAGTCCGGCGTTATTAATAATACTAGAAGCAAAGAAATAGAGAATTAAAAGAACCAAGAAATTTCTTGAAAGTACAACGATTTTGCGAACAAAAAAAAAAGAAAAAATATCAGCCAAGAGCAAAAGAGATAAATATATACATATATATATATATATATATATATATACATATATATATATATATATAGCGAAATAAAAAGCCTCCGTGTGTGGTGGGAGAGTTAGGAGGGTCCCACCGATGCAGAGATATTGCACCGAGCTCACCGAAAGATTGTTGAAATCCCTTGACAAGGAGTACAATGTAAGTAACAACGATGAGGCGACGTTTCAACGAGACAAGGAGCACAATACAAAAGAAAAAAGAACGAAAAAGAGGAAAATGTGAAGAAAAAAAAACGCGTTTACGAGAAAATTAAATCAACGGCAGCAGGAGGACCGAACTCCTCGTCGCCGTTGTGGCCACTGCTGCTTCACTTGGCTCTCCTAGTCCGACCCCCTTTCCCCCCTTCGTTTTCCCAATCCGCCCCCCTGGCTCTCCGCTCCTCACGATTACGCGCATTCCGTGCTAGACAATTTTTAACACCACATTGTACCCAACACAAACCTACCCTATAATCGCTACCCTCTAAGTCAACCTTTAACCATTTTTTTCAATTTCTCAACTTTTTTTTATGATAAATAGGTTCAAGTTTGCTTTATTTCGTCCATTTTTTTCTAGATCGCGACTCGTATGATGTTCTCGCAATGCCCCCTTCCTCCGCCTCTTTTCCCCCTTGGCCCTCTGTCGACCAGAACGCGTAATACGTTAGACGAGGACGTTTATGATGCCCCACAAAATGAAACTGCGCTTATTTTTATATTGCAGAGTTCCAAATTTACTGGCTCCTTTTTTTTAATTGATGAAAGCAACGCAATTTTTATTTAGACCGAGAATTACGTGGTCCAAAAAATTTGTCCCATTTTCGTGTTCTCGTTGGAGACGAAAGGAGATTGAGAGAGACGCGAATAGAATATTCCTTGATCGTTTTGGGAGGATTTTTGGGGTTTTTGCGGGTTTTGTTTGGGTTAAAAATTGGAAGAAATTGGGGTTGTGAGTGAATTTATGATTTTTTCCCGATCTCTTTCGATCTTGGACGATTTTTCGCTTGACACGTATTCAGACACGCACACAGAATGGGCTCATTTTGCAGGATGCATGGAAACGAGGCGCGTTTCCGTCCCTCTCCCCCCCACCCTCCTTTTCTATCAGCAGACCCTTTGCGTATATAACCTCAAAATTATTTAATTCGAGAAATCTATTTCCAATCGTTCACGTTCCGAATGATTAAAAGTCTAAACTTATCGATGTTTGAATGTCTTTTTCCTCTTTTCTATTCGTCGATTGATTTTTCCGCTGTAGAAAAAAGTTTATGCATAATTTTTGAGGATGGTCTCCAGCAAAATGTTTTCGCGAATTTTCTCTGCACGAGGCAGCGGTTTCGGGATTTGAGGGTATTTCGAGGAGGGGAAGATTTCTGTTAAATTTACATGACTAAGTTGTAATTAGGATTTCTAGGATTATACTGAAACAAGAAGTAGCCATTTTTTCTTTTTTTGTCTTGTTATGCTGCAAAATCAGTAATGTTATTTTCCCCAAGTTCAGATGCTTGTCTTTTTTCAGGGTTTTGTTTGGAATTTTCCGATTTTGACAAGAATATAATTGATTTAGTTCTCACGCTTTGTCGACGTTTTTCTCAGTCCCTTGAAAATAAAATCATTGATCCGGTTTTTTGTTTTTATCTCTGAAGCTTGTTAATATTCGGGCTTTGCAAATGAAATCCTTTCTTTGCTGCTTTACTTCTCCTGTTCAATTCCCATTTTAATGTCTCCTCTATTGATCGAAATTTGCCCATTTTTGACAAATTAAATGCCACCTGATATATTTACTTGGGTTCATGCAAGAAACGTTTTTTTCTGTATGATTCAGCCATTTACTTTGATTTCCCTGGGAAGACAACTGTCTTTTTTTTGGATATTATAGTAAATTTGAGGAATCACACATGAAAAATACGCTCGACTTCGAATTTGCATCATTTTTACAATTTTTAGAAATCATTTTTATTATTGAATCATTTCATCAATAATTGAATTTCTCTTAGTCAATTTTCGAAAACATTCTCATCAAGCTCATTTCTCGTTTTAATAAATTTTAGACCTTTGGGAAGAAGACAAAAATTAATTAAAAATTATATTTATAAAAATAAAGTATACAATGATGTTCTAATAATTGTTGTTTTATTTAATTTACTTTATTTTCAGGTCGTCGACATGGGAGCTGTTGTGGATGTCATCACGGCACTGGAGAAGACGACGATCACCAAAGAGGTGCTTGAGGTAAGAAAAAAAAAAAAAAAAATATTAATATAACCTCAACGGCAACTTTTATTACAATTTATTGTTCTTTCAATGTTGTGCCGTTTAACTTGAATTTAAAGCGATGTGCTAAACCCATGCTGTGCTCCTATGCGGAACAAATTGGCCTCCCTACTCTCATCGCGACTTTTGATTTTTTGAGCAAAGGGAAAATCGGTTTTCGTGTAGAATTAACAGAAGCATGAAAACCAGTTTTGCATTTGTTGAAAATATTAACAGTCTCGGAGAAAGTAGGAAAGGCAATTTGTTACCATTCGTCAGTTTGTCACATTGCCTTGAATGCAATACATATTATTATTATTATTATTATTATTATTATTATTATTATTATAAGATTCATGTCTAATAATCATCAAAAAGTAGATTGGAAGAAAATGAATATAATGAATGGATTTTTTTTGTGGAAAAAAAGATTACAAGGCTTGGCAAATACATCAATGAGCTTCGGCGTAAAACGAACAATGATGCATTGGCCAAACGTGCCAAGGATCTGGTACGCCGATGGAGGGACATGGTATTGCCCTCGGCTCATACTCAACCACAGCCTACACCGGCCGACACGGCACCTCAGGCCCTCAATGGAACGAAACCTCAGAGTCCGGCTTTTCGGGGTCTCAAACCCCAGAGTCCAGCGACATTTCGTCCTCTCAAGCCTCAAAGTCCGGCGCTCAAATCTTCTCTCAAGCAGCCTCATAGTCCCCTCATGCGAGATACGACATCCCTCAAAGTAAGCACGTTTATTCTTTCTTGTTCATAATTTCCAGAACGTACAAAAAATCGTAAAAAACATGTCAAGTATTAAAAGCAAGATCATGAAAAAACGGTGGCAATTTTTCGGTTTGAAAATTCAAAGTCCCTTGATTTGAACATACAATTTTACCTGAGTACATCAAATATTAAAAAATTGTGAAACTTTGTCCATTGATATTTCATTTTACTATCAGTAATTATATACCTGGGAATTGAATTGTATAATGGGGAATCCCGTTATATATTTTGTATACAATTTTTTCAACTGTGACAAGCTGTGGACGGAATTGCATAAATTACTGGCAATAATAGCCATTTTTTCTTTTTTTTTTAAATAAAAATTGCAATGACATGAAAGAATTATAATTTTTCACACAAAAATTATTTCTGCCGCAACAATTACGATTTTAATTTCGAATAATACTATAACGCAAAAATTACAATTGTACCTTGTAATGACGATTTTTGTCGAAACAAATTACCAATATCTAACGTAAATCTATTTCCAATAATAAAAAAAGCAGGTGCTGAGTCCAGCATTGTCACTGCACAGTGACCAATCACGTTCGCCGAATCTTCCTTCCTCGAAGCATCATCAACAGCCAGCTGTGGCTCAAACAGCATCAACAACGACAAACAACAGGCTGCTCCTAAATTCCACAATATCACCGAAAATTGGTCCAATATCGGCACACAATCACACGGTCGAGGCGGTTCCCCGTACTCACAGTTCAAACAAACGTTTGCGAAAAGACGAAACGACCTTGACCGAAAATTGCCCACTAACGCCACCACCGCTATCTGGCGGAATTTCTCTTGTCAAAACAACGTCGTCATTATTGTCGTCTCAGGATTCTCTCTCGGGCCGTTTGGAGCCGAGCTTGAAGCGCCAGCGTTTAAATGGCGAGAATCCGCCAAACTTTCCAATCACCGACACGACAACAACAACAACAACAACAACAATAATGACAACCACAACCACAACCTTTCCAAAAACATCAACAAACAACATCATCTCTCGAGGATTGACGAATTCCTCAACGATTAATCAGCAAGTGCCTAGCCAAGCGGAAACGGAAAAAACGGACGATCGTGTCCCAGAAGTCCCAAATCCGACAGAATCTTACTTATCGACGGTTGGTACAGACCCAGCTCTCGCAGTACCATCTGGACCGAAAAAACGTGGCCGTAAAAAGGGCAGTAAATCCATCAAGAATCAGGCGCTTCCGGAGGATCGTGTAAAAGAAAAACTTGCCTCGATATCGAGAAATCCAAAGCTCAAAACGACCCAAGAATTATTGGCTGATCTACAAGCGCGTGGCTCGTCGGCAAGCAGCCGTTTCGGCACTGCAATACCGACAGGGGTTCCCTCGCGATCGACGGAACCTCCCAGTACCGAAGAAATTCTTCGTAATGCCGCAAACGACGAACGTCCTTTATCGTCTCGTTATTTGCGCTTAAAACGCGAAAAATCGGGGAAACCCACCGATGATGGAACGAAAAAACATCGAGGCAAGAGCAATGCTGCTGGGGTTGGTAAACGTTGGGATAATTTGCGAAAATCTGACAATGATGATGATGACAGTTCACAAATTCCTCATGAAGATTCGGTCGATAACAATAGAACAAGAGAATTAAGCGTTGAGGAAATTCTCGCAAAACTTCCCCCGCTCGATCGTGACGCGATAAGTTGGAGTGATTCTGATGAGAAAGTGGATGAGAACAAGTGCGAGGAAAGAGAAAGGAGAGAAATTTGCGATGATGATATTGAGAGATTACATAGCCAATGTATCGAGGGTTTGAATGGAAATTTTCAAGAGATAGTTGTTGATTCAAAAGATGGAAATGTAACCACAATGACGGCGACGGCGACGGTGACGACGACAACGATGACGACAACGACAACGACAACGACGTTGGACGAGAAGGGTGCCAATGAGGTGAAAATCGGAGATATCAGAATTGAGGAGAGCATTGACGATGTCAAGAGTAAAAGTGTCTACAGAAGGTTGGGGGAAAAGGAGAATAATCGAGTTTTTCGCGAGTGGCACGAGATGCTCGCGAGCCCGAGTTACGACGGTCAGATTCTTCACATATTGCCTTATGTTATCATTGATTAACAAGAGCTGCGCGATTCTTGTTGTTGTTTTTTTTTTTTTCGTTGTTTACCGCTCTTTTGTTTATCATAGTCTCTTCTATATTTTGTCTCGTTTTCTCATGGCTACCAGTTATGCAGCCAAATTCAAGAATCATCCGCATTCCGACTTCGATTTCGAGTGTAGGTTGATACTTTGAGTTGAAATTTCAATTACAAGTCGATATCTCTTGTACGTTTGTACGTAATTGCGAAATTTATTACACCATCAGGTTGAAACTTGAGTTCGTACTCAAGTTCAGGCTTACGTTCGTACTTGAGTCCCATACTCACAACCCAACTGAAATATATATTTGATTCAAGTTTCAATTTCAACTTGACTGCTAATTGAGGCGTTAAATCAAATTTCAACTCGAGTGCAAATTTTTGTTTAAATATCAACCCATAGATTGAACTTGAGTTCATGTGTCGAACGTTGATGAGAATGAAAGACAATTTTTTTTTTTTTCATTTACATGCTCGCCTCCATTTTTTCTAATCAAGATCGCCCAATAATTCTCCAGCGAGAAGATTAAACAAAAATAACAACAACAAAAAGAAACTATTTGTATTAGAATAATTATTTTGTAACAGTCGTTTCTCTCCCGAGACTCGTTATCATTGAATGTGATGTCGTTCGAATGTGAATTCTTTGTTATTTTTCCATACTTTGTCGTGTTTATTCGAGCTCATTCGATTATCAACAGGACGATTTGAGCAGCTCAAGAGCTCCTAAAATCGTCGTGAAAAGGGAAAAAACGCTACTCGAGCACGAGAAGAATGACAAAAAAGTGAGAAAAAATTGAATCGCGTGCATGTCTTTTTGGGATATGGCAATTAAGAAAGTTAGCCTATTTAGACTTAGTTTTCTCAATTGTTTTTCTCTCTTTTGTTATCCTATTTCTGTTTCTGCCTCTTATTTTCGCCCCAACAATGTAAATAATAATTGACGCGCGGGAAACTTTTATATTATTAGTAATATTATTAGCAGCTTTTCTCGTTTTTCCCCATCTTTCGAAGGACGCAACCGGAAACGTGACGCACTATCGAACTACGGGAAAACCCGTGAAGTGAGTATAAAAGCGAGTCCTACTACCGATAATATTAATGTATAAAGTTGAACGTGATTTTTTTTTCCTTGAATACGAAGAGAAAAGGAGAAAAAAATACATCGAGTAACCGCGGAGAATACTCGGGGCTTCAGAAACTTTGTTTGAAAGATTAAAAAGGTAAATTTTTTCCGTCCGTTTTCAAACATGTGGTGCCTTTATTGCTTTCGCCATTAAATGTTCTGTTAATCGATTAATTATCAATCAGTTCAATGCTGATTTTAATCGCTGTGATTGTAATTCCTGTTTGTAAGACGGGCAAATTTTTGTTTTAATTTCCGTTTCTTTTCCATTATAATTTTCATACCTAAAGAAAGTATATATATATTTTAACCACGTTTAGAGCTCGGTTTACTGCCATTTTTCCAAAGTGTGCTGGACACGATTCTCTCGAGTGGCCAAGATATTGACCAAGCTGCGTTTTTTTTTTAATTAGTTTTTCATCTTGTTAAAACGATATATCAAGCGGATGTTATTTCCGAATTATCTAAAGACTGAAAGGAACAAAAGTGACTCTTCAATTTCTTACGATGTTAAAGAAAAACAGCTCGCTAAAAATTATTAAAATATATACATAAAAAATAACGGACTTTGTGTTCGCTATAAAGCATATCTCCGAAGCTCGAAACGAAAGTATTATTCTCCGCGGTCTTCGTCTTTTGCCGATCTGCAAAATGCGGAATACAAAAAAAAAGCCGTTGCGTTGATTAATTATTATTGCGTCGATAATTGGTACGCTTGTCAAAAAACGTTGTAGTTGGTACGATCTGTAAAAGCTACGATCATGTTGTTCCCCCCCCCCCCCTCCCCAAAATATGACAGGAAAAAGAAACGTGCGACGTGCGATTTCCTGGATTTCATTCTTGAAAAATTTGGATAGGGATGAAGAAAAATAATATCGACCGCGAAAAAAATACTTGTGTCGCGAAAAATCTTACGAAGATTTTTATATCTAATACCGAAAACACGAGGAAAAAAGTTAATAAAGAGGAACTCTATTATATATATTACAATTACAAAAAAAGTGTGTAAAATAAGAGAAGCTCTCAACTCGAAAAAAACCCGTGCCTTTTGTGCCTCTAAACATTTAATTACGATTTGGCAACAAAGGAGAGATATAGGCGTGTGTCTGTGTGTGAGTGAGTGCGTGATTTTGTGCAAAACCGAAAGAAAAAAAGACCAAATTAGTTGCAAGGGCAGATAGAAGAGTGAGAAAACTCATGAGGACGACGACAAATTAAGCAGGAGAGCGATATGCAGGAGCGAGTGGAATTATCCTATATGACAAAAAATAAAGAGCTGCTGCAACCAACAAGCATACGAAAAGAAAAGAAACAAATATTGCCAAGTGGAAATTGCAAAACTTTGTAGATCTTAGTTTGAATTCTATATTTAAAAAAAATAATAAAAAAAACATGAATGAGCGAAGTGCACGAAAAAAGTCTCTCGAGGGAAAATTTCCATTCAATAAATGGATTTTTGCTATTTAAGAAAGTTGTTTTAATCCTCCGATATGTGTAAAAAATAGTTATTTCATTATAAAAATGGGACTATATAACTGTAATCTTGACTCCATGCGTTCAAAGCAGTTCAAAGTTTATTGAAAAAGAACGTGGCGCCATCTATGAGGAAAAAACTGTCCAAAATAGCACATGCCCTCTGCGATCCAAGTTGACAACAATTTCACAGGTGGCGCCGACTACGGAAGACCGTGGCACCGACTACTTTCCATCCCCCAAACGATCTCTTAACCTAAAGTTTTCGTCTATTTTGTCGATAATGAGCGATTTATCTTGGACGAAGGATGAAATCACCACGGAAATACCAAAGGAATCATCAAAAATTGGTCTTTTTCTTGTTAGCTTGACAGGTTTGTCGTGTTATGTCTAATTTTTTCGCAAAATTTTAAAAAATTATCATTTCGACTTTGTTCCCTCCATTTTATCCATAAAGTATGAAAATTTCGCAAATTTTTCGTGTTTTCCATGTATTGGTCTCGAATAAATTATAAAACGTATTAATATTGTTATCAGGCGGTATCGGCGTCGCACTTAGCATTATTTGCGTTCCTTTCGTGAGTCCTGCATTACGAAGAATTTGTTTACCTTACGTTCCTGCAACTACACAGCAAGTTGAGAACGTTTTGCTGGCACTGAAAGGTCGTTCGGGCTCTTTAATTGACTTGGGGAGTGGGGATGGACGATTGGTCAGTTTTTTATTAAACCAGTTGAATAAGTTAATGATTACTATTATTATTATTGTTGATGTTTTTTTGTAGAAATAATGATAAATCAACATGTGCATCTAAATAATTAGTTGTCCTAATTTTTTAGGTATTTGCGGCTGCAAAAAATGGTTTTCAAGCGAGTGGAGTTGAACTCAACACTTGGCTCTTATTGTATTCAAAAATGATCTCGTTAAGTCGTGGTTTTTCCTCAAAAACAACTTTTTACAGACGAAATCTTTGGAAATTTAATTTGGAACATTATGACAATGTTATTATATTTGGAGTTGAACAAATGGTACAGTGATTATTTGTTCGTGGGTTATTATAATACGTCCATTTCCATGGACTGCTTTCTCGCTTATAGTTCTATTACATTTCCTCCATTTCGACCCTCTTATCCGTGTTCGGCACGATTCATTAACCATCCAGCAACACTCTAAAAATAAGGTTGTTTTTGCCAATTTTGGCAGACTTGTTCTACATTCACGTCTACTGTTTTACAAAATTAAAACATTGCGGGATTTCGGGTGGACTTCCATAACCGTATTCCTGACACTCTGACTCTGATTTCATTTCACTACTTAATAGTTGAAAAACAAGCATTAACACATGTTGTATCGATTGCATAAATTATGCGTTGCTGAACAGCAAAGGTGATACAGATCAGGATACCAGGAAATGGTGGTCCTCAGCGGGTTAATTCCATATTGGAATTTTATTTTATTGAAAAAAAAAATATGTTGCAAGCTCATTCAAAATATTTGAAACTTTACGAAATAATATACGGTTTCTTGTAGTTCTTAAATTTTTGTGTACAAAAAATATTGATTTTGATATTTTCGTAGATGGAGGAGCTCGAACGAAAATTTATTAACGAACTGAAGAAAGACTGCAGAATTGTCGCATGTAGATTTCCCCTACCGAATTTACGGCCAATGCGAACGATCGGCCACGGTGTCGACACAGTTTGGGTCTACGAAATATCATCGGGAAATCACTAATTGTTCTATAGCGACTTTTAACAATGTACATACCGACACCTGTATATAAAACATGTTGGACATTTTTTCATATTTATACAGCTTTTTATTTTATTCACGCATAGTAAATTACAGTTATGTCATAAAAAGTACAAAAAAATATTTATTTAATCATATCTGTGTACGTAAAATAGTATAATAACAATAACGAAATGTCTCTTTTTTCGAATATTATTTGAGATTGACTAGTCCAGACTTGTTCATTTTTTTAGACATATTGTATCCGATTTGCCGGGTTTTTTAGTTTCAACTGACGAATAATTGACCCACGAGGTTAGCTGCCCCGATAATTGGTATGCTAAGATGAAGTATCGTCGATCGTATCGTAGCTTCGCCTTTCTTGCACATAATTGCAAGGTGCAATAAACTTGGTAATGTAAAAACGTAAATCATCCCAGTTAGTGCTCCTGTGTATCTTATCACAGTGCCAATATATGGCATAAATCTCGCAAATAAAATGCAAATTGAAACGACAAAAAGATTTACGATAATTACGTAAATTTTTCGAGTATTCGCATAGGGCGATAAAAGCGATAAAAGACGAATTCTAAGCATGTAATTTATCAATGGATAAACGGTCAATAACTGGCAGAGAAGAACTATTCGGGCTCCAGCGGTAAGTGCGTCCCATTTTTGAAAATTGTTTAAGAAATTCTGAAAGAGAACATTCTTTTTAAGTGTTGTTGTTGGATTACAGGAAGAAAAAAGAAAATGCACTTACATCTTCGATGCAAAATTTTGTGAGAGGAAAGCTGATGTAAAAAGTTGTTCCAACGATGAAATAGGTCAGAGTAACGAGTGTGTAAGCAATGGACAGGTCTCTTCCCTGAACACAAATTAATATAGTGAATTATTGAAAAATTGCGGAAATAATAATGTTTTCAACTATTTAGTTGGAGATTTCAATCTCACGTTTTTGCTCTGGTCACGATTGTGTTGCATTATCGTTATAATAATATTGTGAATGAAAAATGACATTGTCAGCATGCCAGTCAAAGCTGGAAATGTCGATTGGAGTCTCCAGCTATTTTCCCAAGCTGTTACAGACATATTTATTCCCCAACTGGCTGATTTTGTTAGAACGAAGCCGATGAGGTAAAGTATTGCAGCTGTGCCTATTCAAAAACAAGAAAAAAGTATTATCATTATTAATAACAAATGTATGATTATTATTTACTTGGTTTATTATCGATGGTGTCGATGAAAATTGCCAATTAGCTTACCGAATGAATTAAATTTCGTGAAAAACGTCGGCGTATTAAAATTCAACAAGGGAAAAATAACAACTGCGAGAAAAAGTGGTACAGTTTTGTAAAGATCCCAAACAGGCCCAAGATTATCATAAGACGGATCAGTCGGTCTCGCATCAGCCGTGTAATTATTAAAAATTTCTTCCTTCGGGCAAAGAACTGAAACAAAAAATTAATTGGTTAAAAACCAAGATTGATCATTAAAAGGTTGCAAATTCGAAATTTGCACATGGCCACGCGATCTTCAAACACCCACAGATCATCCTCTTATGGGTGATCTTTCTCAAAAGTTCATAAAATCTGAACTCCTCGATCCGTTTTTGTCAAACTCATTACCAGATATCCTGGTCCCCTTGCCAATTTGTGTCGCAAGTTTAGGTTTGATAGGTTTGATAGGTGCGAAAGTTGGAACAAGAACGCTTTTTTCGATAAAATGAGTATTTCGTAAAATTCATAATTTCATAAAATCTGAAACTCTTAATCGATTTCTGCCAAACTCTATGCCAGAAATCGTTTAGCCTTTCGAAAGCCTTTAGAAATCGTTTAAGCCCGAATTTTGTAAAAATGTGAGTGACCACGCAATTTTTCGAAAAATCTAAATTTCATAAAATCTAAACCTCACCATTGATTATTGTCTTACTCGAAATCATTTTTTTTTTGTCTCTTGCCTAATTTCTGTAGCAAAAGGCTTCGCGATTCGATAGGAGAAAGTTTTGAAAAGTTGGAGCAAAAATAGATTTTTTTCGAAAAATTAAGAAAATTCAAAAACTATAAAATCTGAACGCCTTGATTGATCCTTGCCAAACTCTATACCTACACCCTTGTTCCATATCCAATTTTTGTAGAAAGTTTTAGCTTAATAGCTGAACATGTACGAAAGTTAGAGCGATCAAATTATTTTTTGGAGAAATTCAAACTACCATAAAACGAGACATTTGTCAGCAATTTCTGCATCGAACCAAGCTGGTTTGCGGTCCAACTTGTGTGCAAAGTTTCAGAGAAACTTTCACGAAACAAAGCTTTCTCTATGTGGAAGCGAAATAATTGATGACATAACCTATTTTTGGATAATGAAGAAAAACAAAAGATTATAATGCAAACCTTCGGGAAGATGCGTCACATTGTTGACTGTACGATGGTCATCAGTTATTCCGGCAATATTATCTGCAGTATGATGACAAACATTACACAATATAAATAATTAAATATAATTATTAAAATATGAATAAATATTTTTCTTAATCGTACCATAGAAAAAATTGACGGAATTGTAAAGGAAATTTGACATTAGGATCCAGTAAGCAATATTAGCACCAAATAGCACAGTGACGCTGAATAAACGAGCTATGTGATCGGCAAAGGTGCCAAGATATACTTTGCACAATTCGGGTACTTCGATTCCCTCGTCACCGCCTAGAAATTAATACAAATTGATTACTTGATTCATTGATTTATTGATTGTTGAATTTATTAGCTAATTAGCTAAAAAAAAATACATATACAGTGAGGGGCAATTGAAGTGGGACAAAGTGTTTTTTTTGGCGATTTCAGCGAGACTTGAACCAATTTCGAAAAACTAAAAATGTACTTTCGGGGTAATTTAATTATCGTCCGAATGAAACTAGTTTTATTAAGATGCTGATACGAATTGACCTGGTGCAAAGGTATGGCACGATCACGTGTAAATCGGGGCTATGCGACCACACGAAACTACCCCCAGAATTCATATTGGAGTAGTTGAAACTTCCTTAACGATGGGTATCAGTCAAAAGGGTAGCTCGTGGCGATCAAAAAACACCCCTAAAAAATTTCGACTGGCCTACTCCAGAAGAAGCTACAGTCCAGGAAGCAATTCTCGGTTTTTGGGGACTTTATCGGTAATTAAGCGAAAACGAGTCGATGGAATTGATTGAAACTTGTCGTGTAATCTTCTTTTGTAGTGCCCTTACACCTCAAGTGATTTTTTATTATGAAATCTGCTCCTGTCGATGAAATCCAGGTGTGACGAGGTTACATTATCTCATGAATCAACATTTTTCGTACTGAAGCACTGTAGTGTCAACATTATAACCGAGTGCATGATAAAGAGGAAGCTTTAACGATTAAACTGAGTATTGATTCAATACCGGAAACTCTCTTTTATATGCCAAGGAAATCGTTAAAAAGTTAGTAGAAAATCGCGATATCTCGAAAATTCGTTCCCGGCAAGCACGGCTGGGTTTGCATGCTTCGCTCCAGGGCCGGGCCTGGGAGGTGGTCCCTACCAGCAGCAGTAGCTGTCGTAGTTAAATTAACTTGGCGATATAAAAATATTTCATAAGAATGTTTAATAATAAAAAATGAATCCTCAATGATTAATAATTAACAATTAATAATTGTATATCTATTGTTGATAAATTCGATAATTAATAATAAAAAAATGACAATAATTATTAATTGTTAATAATTGATGATTCATTTTTTATTATTAAACATTCTTACGAAATATTTTTATATCGCCAAGTTAATTTAACTACGACAGCTGCTGCTGCTGGTAGGGACCCCCTCCCAGGCCGGCCCTGGAGAGAAGCATGCGAAGACAGCCGCGCATCCCGGGAACGAATTTTCGAGATATCGCGATTTTCTACTAACTTTCTAACGATTTCCTTGGCGTATAAAAGAGAGTTTCCGGTATTGAATCAATACTCATTTTAATCGTTAAAGCTTCCTCTTTATCATGCACCAGGTTATAATGTTGGCACTAAAGTGCTTCAATACGAAAAATGTTGATTCATGAGAAAATGTAACCTCGTAATACCTGGGATTTCATCGACAGGAGCAGATTTCATAATAAAAAATCACTTAAGGTGTAAGGGTACTACAAAACACGATTACACAAGAAGTTTCAATCGATTCCATCGACTCGTTTTCGCTTAATCACCGATAACGTCCCCAAAAACCGAGAATCGCTTCCTGGACTGTAGCTCCTTCTGGAGTAGGCCAACCGAAATTTTTGAGGGGACTTTTTTGATCGCCACGAGCTACCCTTTTGACTGATACCCATCGTTAAGGGAGTTTCAACGACTAGAATATCAATTCTGGGGGTAGTTTCGCGTGGTCGCATAGCCTCGATTTACACGTGATCGTGTCATACCTTCGCATCAGGTCAATTCGCATCCGATCATAATAAAACTACTTCCATTCGGACGATAATTAAATTACCTCGAAAGTGCTTTTTTAGTTTTTCGAAATCGGTTCAAATTTCGCTGAAATCGCCAAAAAACACTTAGTCCTACTTCAATTGCCCCTCATTGTATATGTATTTTTTTCTAACATTAAATTTAAATTATTGTTCACAGTCATGACACTCACCATGATATTTGTGAATTTTGAGAAGACGATGAGCCGTGTAGAGACAAAGACCACTCATTGCTATCAACATAGCTAGTCCTGGCACGAGACCTGCCATTAAAATACCCCATGGCATCATTAGCAATGAAGATCCCAAAATCGTGTTCCATATTGAGAATCTATGATGGTATAGGACGAATATTACGCTTGATATAAGTGAGAAAAAAAACCAGAATAATGGGCAAAAAAAAAATGACTAACCATTATTTTAAAGTGAACAAAATTTTCAACGAAAGTTCAAATAACTAGAATTATATTCGAATATGTTAATCGATGATTGAAGAATTTGAATTTCATGACTGTAATTTCTGATCAACAAAACATGATAAAAATTTACGTTAAAAATTTCGAATTAATTTTTTTTTCTTCAATCAAGATGTTCTTGCGTGTCTTATCCCTTGGGTCCATAAAATGTTGATAGAGAGAATTGAGAAATCGCGTGCGCATAAGAGGCAACATTTTCGCTGATAAGGCATACTTCTCAGTTATGTAAGAATAAGAATTTTTTTCAAAACGTGGCTGCACATAATTAAAATGCGCGTGCATACCACGCGCCTCGAATTTCTATAAAAATCATTAACACTCGATAAGATTCTGACGTTTGCGATACGCGGAAATGAGCAACAAAAAAACAAGAAGTACGATTTATCGATGGATGAATTATCGACCTGATTCGAAGGGGAACATTTTGGGTGATAAATGATTACAGAATATTTTTTGCAGGATAAAATTTGTTCGCAAGGAAACCATTGTTGACGACGAGAAAAAACGTAATATAATAATAATAATAACAATAATAATAATACAGAAAATGTCGTCTGATGAATATTTTTTAAATAAATAACAATGAAGAAAATAAAGGAATGCTAAAAATACTAGAAAATAATAATCAAGCTAATTAATGCTGCTATTAAAACCGAACAAGAAAAAATAATAAAGTAACCCCAAAGCGATACATGGAAATTCGTAATAATTTTCTTATGAAAGTTGCGTTGATTCTGTCGTCATCCTAATAACGCTCGTACGATTCACGATAAGTGATGGGAGCGTATCTTTTTTCATTGCGATATGGTTTCTAACAAAGGGGGGCATAAAAAGAAAGAAAAAAACTCAAGTTGGCCCAATCGCACAATTGCAAAACAAGCAAAAATCATTTGATTACAGGCACAATTAAGTGGGTCATCCAAGGATTCTAATCTGGTAAAAGTTGCGTCGATTCTGTTGCCAGGCACAAAATTCTGTTTGCTACCAACGTTTTATTATTCATTTTTTTTTATCAACGATTAGCTTCTTTTGAAAAATAAAATGTATATTTATAGGTTTGTTTTTAGTTTAAACATTTTAAACATATATATTGAAACGTTTCAATATTTAAATAAATATAATGTATTTAGATATCGAAAAAAGGATTTTTTAGATCCTCTTTATTCATTAAGATGAATAGGATTCGTGTTCTAAACAGGCAAAATTATTCCTTTGGTTATTAAAAGTGATTTCAAATTTATTCAACAGCTTGGTATTCGAAGAAGAAAATGAATTCTTCTGGATATTCAAGTGTGAATCTGTTCATCACTAGACACGGAAGGTGATATAGGAAAGATTGAAAAAAATAAAAATCACAACAGACATTTTACGGATACACGTCAATTAAGCTGGGCAAGCTCACGGAATGGAGAACTTGACGAATATTACAATAAATGATGAACGTGAGCCTGAGCTGTGCTCAGAGGAAACTATACTAACGGTCAGCACAATGCTGCATCGTTGGTAGTAGGCCAGTCAAATTAGCTCAAAAAGTACCTAATATCTATGTATAAAACGAATTGTATTCTCAATTTTTTTTTACAAGCAGAGGGTCATAAGAGATGCCCAAAACCACATTTTTCCAACAAAAATTTCCTTGTGCTTCGTCCGCTATATTGAAAAACAGTTAATCCTTGATATCTCGGCTCCTAGTGGTCGGATCGCAATGATTTTTTTTTGTTTTGCAGGGAAAAATATGATCTACAACTTTTGTTGGAAGCATTTTTTAATATCTGTCAAGGAAAAAATGTTACAATGAATAAAACGCCATTAATCAGTGTTGACAAATGTTTATTGTCAGTTGTGTTGCTCCCTTGTAATTTTATCGATAAATTCTTCAAATACAACTTGTAGAGGACTCAATTCTCTACAATTTTTGTATATACGACTTTGCGATGACTCAAATATTAACTGAGATAGAAAGCGTCAAAGTCGTCTCTGTCCATTGTAGCTGTACAGAATTTTCAACACAATAGCCACTCTCTAGTCCAAGCATTCTATGAATCAATCTACATTAAATAAGGTAGTTTGCGTGATAGTATGATTTGTTAAAGGGGTGCATTCGGAGCATAATGCCGGATTTGTGGGGTTCCCCGAGTGTCAGTGGCGCCACTATCGCGAGTGACGCGTTTAATTCGATATCTCGTGAACGGCTCATTTTACACAAAAAACAATCGAAACCTTTTCTCTTATAAATTAAATTTGCTAACTTTTTTGTTGGAAACTTTTTTTCTAGCATCAATATTTTCCGAGTTATTTCGTTCGAAATGCACAAACTTCCTTATTTTCGTATTTTTTTCGCTGTTATCTCCCTAACCGTTCACTTTTCTTGAATTTTACCTAGTATCAAACTGATAGATCATTTAATTATCTACATCTTTTGTCTAAAACTTTTTTCTCTACTAACAATACTTTTGTAGTTATTGCTTAGTTTATCGATCGAACTCCGCGCTATTGTCGTTACACGTGTTCACGGACGCGCCGTTACATGTGTTAGTGTTAGGCTAAAGAGATACACATTGATGTCATATTGCGTTGATGACGCGGAGTTCGATCGATAAACTAAGCAATAATTACAAAAGTTAGTAGAGAAAAAACTTTCAGACAAAAGATGTAGATAATTAAATGATCTATAAGTTTGATAATAAGTAAAATTCAAGAAAAGTGAACGGTTAGGGAGATAACGGCGAAAAAAAGACAAAAACCCAAACACTGTAGCTGTCAGCTTAACTGTGAAGACATTTTTTGTTTGTTACGTTTTCCGTGAAGGATACGGTGTAGGTGAGTGTGACAATGAAATAATCTGTGAGTAGCCCCTTAAAGGCCTGTCGTTGTTATCAACAAAACGCGATAGAACGTGTACGAAACAGGGAGCGTGGGGTAATGTGGAGCGTGACGGTCGAGTTTTTATAGTCGGGCCTATAGACAAAAAATGTCAAAAATAAAAAGAACCCCAAGTATGAGCTCTTTATTCAGCTTGGGCAATTCTCTCTCTCTCTCTCTCTCTCCCTCCGTCTGTTTCGGCGTATTTCGCGAAGAAATGAGAATGTTGGTTCACGCCACTGAGGTACGATGGCGCCACAGTCGCGAGTGTCGGACGCGCTTGGGAGCGTGGGGTAATGTGGAGCGTGACGGTCGAGTTTTTATAGTCGGGCCTATAGACAAAAAATGTCAAAATAGGGAAGTTTGTGCATTTCGAACAAAATAACTCAGAAAATATTAATGCTAAAAAAAAAGTTTCCAACAAACAAGTTGGCAAATTTAATTTATAAGAGAAAAGGTCTCTATAGTTTTTTGTGTAAAATGAACCGTTCTCGAGATATCGAATTAAACGCGTTACTCGCGATAGTGGCGCCACTGACACTCGGGGAACCCCACAAATCCGGCATGCACCCCTTTAACAAATCATACTATTACGCAAACTACCTTATTTAATGTAGATTGATTCATAGAATGCCTGGACTAGAGAGTGACTCTTGTGTTGAAAATTCTGTACAGCTACAATGGACAGAGACGACTTTGACGCTTGCTATCTCAGTTAATATTTGAGTCATCGCAAAATCGTATGTATAAAAATTGTAGAGAATTGAGTCCTCTACAAGTTTCATTTGAACAATTTATCGATAAAATCACAAGGAGGTAACACAACTGACAAAAACCATTTGTCAACACTAATTAATGGCGTTTTATTCATTGTAACATTTTTTCCTTGACAGATATTAAAAAATGCTTTCAACAAAAGTTGTAGATCATATTTTTCTCTGCAAAACAAAAAAAAATCATTGCGATCCGACCACTAGGAGCCAAGATATCAAGGATTAACTGTTTTTCATGGTGGCGGACGAAGCGCAAGGAAATTTTGTTGGAAAAATGTGGTTTTCGGCATCTCTTATGACCCTCTACTTGTAAAAAAAAATTGGGAATATAATCCGTTTGGTAGATATTAGCAACGAAGACTAGACCTCAATCTTCGTTGATATTAGGTACTTTTTTATCTAATTTGACTGGCCTAGATGTATGTACGGAGAGCGACGAGAGCGTCACTACGCTAGCCGGCATTCGCGACCGCTGAGGGGATGCGCGAAAATGGATTTCTCCCTCGTGACGATTATGCCCGAATTTTCACGAAGAATGGCCGGGGATAATACTGTTTCGTTACAATATATATATATATATATATATATATATATATATATATATATATATATTCCCCTATTCAAAAATCCGTTGCAGTAGTATTTCCCAATTTGATATTCGATTGAAGCCGAAATAAAAGGGTCAATGATAAGTATAGAAAGACGGAACAGCGCGCGTGCAGGCGCGTCGCAAAGAACAGGGCGCGCGTACACTCGTGGCGATACTAGTGTATACATATGTATACATATTTCAAGATCGACAGCGATACGTAGGATACGCGGGTCGAATTCTTGGATTGGTAGTCGCTTACAGTCGCATGTTTGCTGTCGCATCGTGAATCGCTGAACGGGTCGGTCGACTTTCCAGAATCTGGTGATTGGATTTCGTATGTGTATGAATAAGTAGCAACACTAAATTTTGTCGAAAGAGTCGCGATTAAGTGCAGGAAAGTAATTGCGCGAGGAAAGAACAGAAAATAAAAGATTTGTAAAAGCACGCAAGTGTATACATATACGTTGGAATAACACAAAATAGTACATTGTGTACCAATGAGCAATGAGGCAAATAAGTTTCGGCGTCCGTGGTGCACACTATACTTTATATAACAAAACCATGTTTTCCGAGCTTTTTCTTGTGCAATTTATGCCCGAATTTCTTCACCCGGGTTTATCTGGCAGATACAATTATCCGCGTGGATTGCGATGATTTGATTGACAAATTCACTGCACGAAAGGTCAGACAAAAGACTGTTTGCGGGAAATAATGAAACTTTGAATTAAACAAATACCTTCTTATTTATGGCGTTATATATTTTTTCTTTCCAAAAACCCCTTTTTCTTAAGCCCTTCCCACTTTTCCTATTTTGGAGAGCACGGGCTATGGTTCGAAATTCGTTCCTGATAACAATAGCGTGCTTTGCAGCCACTCTTCGCTCGTGTGCGTCTTTCAATTTCGCTCATTTTTTAAAAATAGTAATCGTAAACAAAACATTGAAATACACGATACGTCGATTCGATCATTTGATCGTTCGATCTGTCATATGGAAGTGAGGTTGGAATTCTTTCCGTAATTTCTCAATTATAACGAGTTTATGGCAGCAGCTCTGCTCTACAATAAAAATATCGTACACAGTTAAATCATTAGTACAGTTATCGTACACAGTGTGCGGAGTACGAATTCGGGGACTTTTAAGTACTAGGAGTTGAAAGTGCTGCTCAGCGTACTCCCCACCATTACTTTGTCTCGAGCCTCGACCGTCGCTAAAACGCTCACTTTATGTATCAACCACATGCATGAAAAAGCTGAGGAAAACAAGGTTTTACGTTATATAAATATATAATTTTTGTCGAAGCAAAAATTAATATAGGAAGAAACATTTTTAATCGTTTCATGCCACACCTTTTTAGTAACTCGATTTACAATTTGATGAAATTCGGCACTTTGGGGGGTTTATGAGGTCGCTTAAGTAATAATATTATTACTAATCGAAACTCCATAACTTAGAAATTCCAAAAGGTGGACCAAAATGCAAAAAGTAATTTGATTTAGAAAAGATTCGGAAGCTGGGCGTTTTGGAGGTCACTAATTATGATTCTGAGGTCACAATTCAGAAATTCAAAGGCCATGGTGGATCCAAAAGGGTGAGACTAGAAATCGTTCATTTTTAATGTCTGAATTTTAACCTCAAATCCGCAATCAGCAATCCAAAAAAATCATGATTAATTGTAAACGAAAGCAAAATACTTTCTTCTTGCCATTTAGGGCACAAACAGTGAAATTTTGCTCACCGCTTTAGGGGCTTAAAATAATAAACAAGTGCAAGTCGAAGTTATGATTTTCTTTTGTTTTAATTTGATTTTGGTGTTTTTTGATACGTCACGTCAGTTAGGGACGTAATATTATATGATGCCAATTTTTTTGTAGTTAGAATATGCTTTAATCTTTTGAATGACCTTAATTTCTCTTCGATTGGTCAATATTTGTAGAAGTTATGGATTTTCAATGTTACAGGTATATGTATGTATCACCAGGCACGAAAGGATTGAAAACAAAAATCTTGGCAAATGTTGATTTAAAAATTTCTTGTAAAAAATTAGAGTTAACCGGGTAATTTTCTTGTATTGAGATTATTTCATCATTTCCTTGTGAGTTTTGCTGACACTCGTGTTGTTAACAAACAACAAATTGAGAAATTCCCAAATATTATCTCAATAATGGGGTAAAGTTCTCGCGGGGTCGACATAATCAGAAATCGTTTCTTGCCAATTGTCAATCGAGTGTAAAAGAATTCTCACAAAAATTATTTAATATTTATATTTTTTTTAAATGAAAGAAGAATTTATAATAATAATAATAATTGTTATTATTATTATTATTATCATTTACTACAATCGTTAATTTACAATAATCAATATTTGTTTTACTCACATAGTGACGAGAGAACTTTGTTTTGGTTTAGGATCGAGACATAAACTCGCCCCAAGCTCGAGGGTGCTTGACAAATTAATTCTGTCGTATCCTCGGCCAAATTCTCTAGTTGCGTTCTGAGACCCGTTATCCTCGTACTTTTCATACGACAAAATCTACCAAAAAGGTTAGAAAAAAAAGAAAAAAATTATTTAAATTTTTAAACTTTTTCATCACTAATTTGGTAAATATGATAAATTTGGTTGTTGTACCATTTCGGCGTTACGTATTTCGTAACATTTGTGCTGCACAAAGTCCGTTGTGGGATTCCCTGGATCCGCAATGACGAGAGAAGTCTCCTGAACGAGTGGTGGCAATCTTTTTGGCATTATCATCGTTATTATGGAATTAAAACTCGCAGCACCGATACTCCCGTATCTGTGTTTTTGAAAGATAATTCTATAATTAATAATGGATTTAATCATTGTCATTAAAATCATTATTGTTATAAATAATTAGGAAACAGAACGTGAAATTTTACGCTTTTTTTTTTTTATTTATCAAGATGAATTTTTAATTTTTCATTCATATTGAGTGTAATTCATATTCGCAGCCGGATATTTTTCATCAGCTCTCTTTTATCAGTTTGTGTAGAAAATTATGGATAACATTTTTCTAATTGTTTTGCTTCATTTTTCACAAAAACCTCAAAATATTGAAATTTCAAACAAAAGTTTAAGACTTAATTGTAATGTTTTACAAGCGCCAAGAGAGCATCTAGATAATGTCGTAATAGCATTCTAGGCAATCAACTGATTTTAACCGGAAATGAAAAACAATTGATTTTTTTTTTCAGCTTTTTTTGTACCTGGATGAATTGCCGACGGGACTTTCTTCGAGATCGCTCGTCTCGGAATTGGGAAACATAACAGGGCCGACACTTGCGTGAGAAGCCGATGATAATAGGGGTGCACTGTCCGATTCGCTGTCTTGTTCAAGCGCAGTTCTGCTTGTATCCCAGCATCTTCTGTGCTTTCTTTTGTACGGGCAACGTGTTACATCCTCTTTTAACGAGAGAACAACCAGAAAAAAACCACTTTTTTCTATTTCCAGTTTTCCATATCAATTTTTAAGAGTAAATTATCATTCACTCTCGAGATTAGGTTTATAATTTCTCACTTCAAGAATTCCCTTATATATATATATATTCTTGGAAGAAAATAAAACTTTTAATTTTTAAATTAAAAATTTATTTTATTAAGAAGAATTAATTCAAATTTAACTAAATGACAACTTGTAATTTCTTTTTTCCATCTTTTTAACGTTAATTATTCTTCTACTGTATATATGTATATGTATATAAATAAATAAAAATGTTTACCTTGATTTTCTGTAGGACTGTCAGTGTCATCAGGTGATGAGCATTTCCCGTCCGTTTCGAAATATCTGCCACGAACAACGTCAAAAACTCGTATCTCCGTTTCAAGACTTTTTGGCAATAATGGATCTTGTGTTTTTGGTGATAATTCCAAACGTGAGTTGATTCTTGTCAATTCACCCGTGTCCAAATTTGCTCTCGGTTTCGAATAGCAATCCGATGATTTTGGCAGTTTTTCACGTACAAACGGCATCACAACTAAATTATAATTGTCTTATTTGCTTAATTCGATTGATTTCAAAAAAATTGTTGAAATATTCTTTGATTAATTTTATTATCTATCATAACATAAATCTTATTTACATTTTTTTTTTGTATTTTTCTTTATTTTTAGATATCTCAAGAAATACGATATCGCTCTTACAAAGAGGAGGAAAATGGATGAAAAAAAAAAAATGATAAACAGACGGAAGGCGTCGCTCCGTTTCTATAAATGTGTCTCGCAATCGCATTTACTCCAATTTCTTAACTTTTAAGGCATGTCGGATGAACTCGGTGATTATAGGTTGTGACTCGATATAGTACCAGTGACGGTAATTTATTATTATTATTATTATTTTCATTATTCCAACGTATATCCTTTCGGATTTTCATGACCGTTAACGTTAATTTATTAAATATTAAGAAATTCTTGAAAAACAAAGAATGAAATTGACACATTGAATCAGATATTAGTATAAACCCTCTGCGATAAAAATTGAAGGCTTGACAGTTTTTTCTTGATTGTGCATGCTTCCTTTATAGAGGAAGCTTTGTTTTCGTAAGATTGGTTTTTTTCGAGATTTTAATATTGTGTTAATATTGTGATTTTAATATTGTGTTTTAATATTGTGTACTTAAAATGTTCCAAAATGTTGAAATATCATATTTCGAAAAATGTCCGTGTGTGCGTGCGTGAATGCGCGCGCATGTAATGTGATAAGCTTGGAAACTCAAAATCGCTATATCTCGAGAACGACTTGACCAATTTTGCTGAAACTTGGCACACAGGTTGGATCACAAACTGCTATGGTTCGCTGTATTTTTTATTCTGATCGCTAATGGGTGCCTCATTTTATGGTAGATTGAGATTTTTAAAAAAGGGTGTGTGATCGCCCTAATTTTCATAAATTTTTACCTATCAAACCAAAACTTGCTACGAAAATTGTCTAGGGGACGAGGATATCTGTTATCGAATTTGGCACGAATCGATGGGCGGTTTTAGACTTCATGAAATTTTCAATGTTATTTCAAATTTTTCAAAACAGGTGTGTTTGCTCCAACTTTGAGAAAATTTCATATAATATCGAGCCGAAACTTTTACTACACAAACGGGTTACATGGATATCTGGTATTGAGTTAGGCAAGAATAATCAATAGAGGAGTTTTTGTGAATTTTGAATTCATTTGAAACTATGACATTTCGTGTGTAGAACTTGTCTTAATTATTCCATAGACACAAGAGAAAACGTTCTCTATGAGGAAAACCCAAAATTGAGAAAGCCATTCACCAATATATATAGAAGAGAATCTGTGGGTGGGCGAAAGTTACAAGTAAGCAATGGGAAAATTTTAAATTTTTTCTTCAACTTTGTTGCCCTCGATAAAAAAAAGTGCATGCAATAATTTTAATCTAAGTTTATAGCCAATCGTAAATTGAAAGCGTCCCGGGTTGGTGCATATATCTCAAAAACACTGAAACGTGAACTTCTTTCGGTTATGAATAATAATAATAATAATAATAATTGCCGAACTGTTGTAAAAGGAATTATAAATAAATTAACTAATAAATGTTTGTACCTTAACTGAAACACAATTTTTCATACTCAAAAATGTTTATAATTATTCACTTCGATCCCATACTTTTTTTAACTTTTTACTTTATTATCCACTATATAACACTTTTTTGTTGTATCATATTTACAATTTACATATTTCTAATCGTATTTAATTTTATTTTTTATTTTTTAAGTAAAAAAGATATATTAAGTCGTGTTAAAAATTCGATTATCCGCACGTCCGAATTCAACGGAGTCTCCGATGATACTGCTGATTATAGTCAGCTATAGGAGAGACCGTAGCAGAAGCATGACCATAGAAGAGATTTATAATTACGCCTTCAAAAATGAGATAACACAAAGTCGCTAATTGATCTTTCCCTCTCCACCATTAAGTGAAAATATCTTCCCTCTCTTTTTCTTCGAAAAGCAATAATTATGAGAATCGTATTTTTATATTACTATCTTTCTCTCTCTCTCTCTCTCTCTCTCTCCCTCTCCCCCTGTTCTCTCTATATGTAGTTCCGTTTCGTATCTGTACTCAAAAATTCAAGGATAATACCGGGAACAAAAAAATTATTCGCATTTATCCTCCGACATTACATATAATACACAGTTATAGTTTAGAAAAAAGATTTAATTTGGCCACGTTCTTGAGTCGCGTAATGAGGAAAGACAACAAATGACGATAGACGAGCTCTTTTGACCTGCCATTTTTAAACTATGTATGCTATCGGAAATATGTGTCAAGGACTTTGCAACAAAGTGTAGCATTAACATTATTTGCCACTTTTGCGACAACTCCTACAACATTAATGTTGAGGAAACATTGTAGGTAATGTTAGACGTGATTAAAGTCGCAAAATTGCAACTCAACAATACTAATATGACAAGCAGTTGTTATTTAATTGATATTTAATAGTTTTTATCGAAGCACTTGCGGTTCTATTCCCGCCAAAAATTCAAATGTTTCGATAACTATTTGGACAATTATGTTAGAGTCCCTTTAAATAGAGTCAAGACAAAGCTGTGCTTTTGGATTGGCTCAGCAATATTCCGGTTTGTTTCGCATATAATAAGTGAAGCTGTCCTTTATGGGGGAAAGGTCACCAAGGATTTAATAGAAATAAATTCAAATACATACATATAAAAATAACTCATTTCTTTAATGATGTAAATTGATAATCTAAGGTATAAAAATTAATCGTGAGTAAAACTCGCTGAGAGCCAAAACGGAAGTAAGGTGTCGCTACGCCTATCCAGTGGGGCATCGACTTTGAGCTCGGAAATAGATGGTCGACTCTATACAGTCGAACGAGAGTCGTGGGAACGGAAAAGGTTGGTCGGTAAGAAGATTTCCTTCAGTTATCGGTATCCGCCACACTTTCTTTTTGGTTGGCTCCGCCATATTTAGGTTTAGTTTTCGTGGTTGTACAGATATGTTGTCTTCGCTATGGTTTGTCTTGACTCAATCAACGAAGTTAGAGGTCTTCTATCTTCGTTGACTCTACTTAAGGTAATGTGCTACTCCTCTGTTGGTAAAAGAGTTTCTGGGTAAGCCATTGTGAGTGCGAGAGAGAAAGCTGCTTTTACTCAGGTATCAAAATTTTCCTAAACGGTTGATCTTTCGGAAAAACTAAGAGAACCACGAACTGCAGAATGATTATACGCAGTTCGCGGTTCTCCTCGTTTGTTCCAAAGATCAACCGTTTAGGAGAATTTTGGTACGCAGTTTTTTTTACCGATAGAAGAGTAGCACATCGTCTTAAGGACTCTGTCCACGAAAACGCGCCAAATTCAATTCGAAAACCGCGACTTCGAATTCGGCCCAGCGATGTCCACTAGGATCTCACTTTCTCTTTTTCTAGTCTCGCTCTTTCTCTTTCTCGTTTCGCTTTTATTTTTATGGCCCGCCAGAGCCATTTTCGTACTTGTGTGTTTTTTTTTAAACACGTATGGCCATTACAGTTTTCGATGAAACGATGCGTCTCTTGTTTTCGAATTGCTCCGCGAGTATCATCCCTGCTGTTTTCGGGTCGGGTTGTCCCTTCGGACATCGCAATGGCAAAAACGGCGATCTCTCGTAAGCCATTTGCTCGTATGAATACAAGTGACCATAAACTTGTACTTCACACATTTGTGGAGTAAATTCTCTAATGTATATTATGAATACATAAATTAGAGCTAATGCTCAACTTCCGATTATCAACTCGTGGTTATTATATGAGCATTTGCTCTAATTTATTCATATACGTTAGAGAACTTGCTCCACAAATGCGAAGTAGAAGGGTTATAATCACTTTCATTCATACGGCCCATTGTTACTAGTCAAAACAATTGCTGCTATTGTAGTTATCGTAATTATTATCCAGCATAGTCGTCACGCTCTTTCCAGATCTCTCAGAGTGCATATTATGAAACTATAAACTTATCGCGACGACGTTTGATTCTCGCGCCTAGATTCGGATCCGGATGGTGCTGTCCCGCGTGGGTAATCCGCGCACCATATTGAGATTCGTCACACGCGCTTTATCCCCCAAACAAAATTACATATATTTCACTACCCAAGCTCAAAATAAAATAGTATGAGTGGCGTGCGAGCATGGACTTAGGCGGCGAGTGGATTATGTTCTGTATCACAGCGAACCAGAGGTCCATGCCCCGTGTCCTTGAATGTCATTGGCACATTCGCTATATCGTATGCTCAGTCTGCTATCAGCTTTCGGGCTGGCTGGTGTCTAGGGTGGGCTCTACTGCACATATATATTTATGTATATCTATATTTATACTTAAAAAGGCAGCAGCTTAGAAACAGCGATTCTGGAATTTTTTTGTAAAAATTCAAATATTTTTTCTTTTTCGTTTCTTTCCTTTCGGCAATTTTTCGAAAAATCGTATATACAGATAAGAAATTTCCTCAAAAAAGCGTAACAATGTCCAGTGTCGAAGTAATAACTACAAAAGTTTACGAGGGTCAAAAACCTGGCACATCAGGACTTCGCAAGGCCGTAAAAGTATTTCAACAGGAGCATTATACGGAAAATTTCATACAATCGATTCTCAACGCTCTTGGCGAACACTTGTCTGGCTGTACTCTCGTTGTTGGTGGGGATGGACGCTATTACTGCAAGGATGTCGTACAAAAGGTCATTCGAATGGCTGCTGCAAATGGGGCAAGTTTTTTTTCCTCCAGTACAATTTTTCAACTTTTTTTTAATTATAATCTGCTCCCGCGCTTTTTTTAATTTTTTTTTATTCGGCCACCTAATCGAGCACGAGAGATTCTCGCATGAAATCTCTATATCTGCCTACATTTATATATAACCTTGTCCTGGGGTCAAAGGTCAATGATACCGACCCGTGACGAGGCGCCTGCGTACTTTTTTACCCGCGATACGAGGTCATGCCATATCTTTCTTGACGATAAATTCTCGCTATAGTTCTCGTGTGCAGCGAATACATGTATGTACACCAAATGAATACCGAAATTTAATGAAAAGGGCGTATCGCGAACTTCTATATATATATATATATATGCATAGCTTATATTTCATTCAAGAGGTAGACCAAAGGTAGACAATCGCGATTGTACATGCATATGCATGCATATTGTCTGAGAACAATCGGAGTAAGCCGCAGACGACAAACAACGCATATAAATACAAAATGTGCGCATAGGTGGCGCCGATCCTCTCCCCCCTTATCCTCTGTTGCACACACGCCGCACCCTAAATTCCTCTCCCTTTTTTTTTGTAACAAATAAAAAACGCACACTGATTATAATTTTAAGTAAAGTTCTATTGAAAATAGAGACGATTAATTTATCTTTAGTTAATGGAATACGATAGAATACAAAAAATTAAAATTTTATTCGATTTAAAATTAAAGTTGCGATCACTTATTGAATGAAATAGTTAAATTTTTTAATTCACCTAAATATTTTACTAAAGGTAGGAAAGCTCATAGTCGGCCAAAATGGAATTCTCTCAACTCCAGCAGTCTCGACCATCATACGAAAGTATAAAACACTCGGTGGAATTGTTTTAACAGCATCGCACAATCCAGGTGGTCCAAATGCCGATTTTGGAATAAAATTTAATTGTAACAATGGCGGTCCAGCCCCCGATCATGCGACGAATACAATTTACGAAATTACGAAAAGCCTCAAATATTACAAAATCGTCCCTTCCATCAATGTCGATATCGATAAAATTGGCAAAAATGATTTAAAAGTCGATGGAAAATCATTTGTCGTTGATGTGATTGATTCGGTTGATGATTACGTCACCCTGATGAAGGAAATCTTTGATTTTGATAGCTTGAAAAAATTACTGCAAGGAACTCCAGATAGGCCGAAATTTCAAGTCCTTATTGATGCTATGAATGGTGGTAAGAAAAAAAAATCTATTGAATATAATTTATTTTTTCACTTATCAATATTTATCGATTGAATGATGAATAAAAAGTTGCCCTTACATTGGACTATAACAAAAAAAATCCATTAATTTTTATTATTATTATGATTATTATTGTTGTAAATTTTTCAAGTTACCGGACCATACGTAAAACGTATTTTTGAGATCGAACTCGGTGCCGACGCGACGAGTCTCGTGCGCTCAACACCGCTCGAAGATTTTGGTGGACTTCATCCTGACCCAAATCTCACTTATGCTGCGGATCTCGTGAATGCCGTGAAAAATGGAATTTACGATCTTGGAGCTGCTTTTGACGGCGATGGCGACCGAAATATGGTAATTTTTGTTTTCTTATACAAATACATTTTTTGTTTGTTTATCAAATCATAAAAATTAGACTATTAACTGATTTAAGCACAAAATTCAGTTGATTAACCCAATAATTTCCTTGTCTTTTTATTATAAAATTATTTATCAATATAATTATCGATTTGCAGATTATTGGCAAAGGGGCATTTTTCGTCACTCCTTCCGATTCACTCGCCGTTCTCGCCGAGCATCTTAGCGTTATTCCCTATTTCCAAAAAACAGGAATAAAAGGTCTTGCAAGGTCAATGCCAACCGGTGGTGCGGTTGACAAAGTAGCCGCAAAAATGGGAATCGAGTGTTTCGAAGTTCCAACTGGCTGGAAATATTTTGGTAATTTATTTAACTTTTTCATATTAACCCTTTCCGTACAAACATGGATCTTTCGTGTCCGGTTGATTTAATTTATCTCCTCAGTTATTGATTATTCGTCGATAATGATACCAAACTTATTTTTTTTGCAAAAAGACGTTGAAGTATGAGATAAAGTCATTTATTCTGCAAAGTTCAAAGTATATTCACAAATTTTTAAGGATTTTTTGAATCACTTTGAATAGGGGAAAAAGCCGTCAAACTCGAAAGACTCATGTTTGTATCGATCAGGTACCGTTTTTGACATGATATGGAAAGGATTAAATTTTCAGTTGAACTTTTTTTTATCTTTTTTCATTTTGTATCAACTTTTTTTTGTTTGTTTGCAGGAAATTTAATGGATGCTGGACGTCTCTCGTTGTGCGGTGAAGAAAGTTTTGGTACAGGTTCCGATCACATACGCGAAAAAGACGGAATATGGGCATGTCTTGCGTGGCTCAACGTTGTCGCAAAAATTGGCAAATCAATCGAAGACATATTGAAAGATCATTGGAATAAATTTGGTCGTACTTTTTTCACTCGTTACGACTATGAAAATTGCGATTCTGAAAATTCCAACAAAATGATGACAGAGCTGGAAAATGCAATAACTGATCCTGCCTTTGTGGGCAAAAAATTTGGCTCATACGAGGTCGCAAAAGCTGATAATTATTCGTACAAAGATCCCATCGATGGTAGTGTCACGACGAAACAGGTAAACAAAAAATGGCCGTATTTTATTTTAAAATAAATAAAGAAATAAGTGATAATATATTTAATATATTTAATAATATGTACGGTTTTACAAAAAAAAAATAGTTAAAAAAATGATAGATAAAATTGACAATAATTTTTTTTTCAGGGTCTTCGAATACTTTTCAAAGGAGGTTCGCGTATAATTTATCGTTTATCGGGTACCGGAAGTTCCGGTGCGACAATTCGTCTGTACGTCGACCTCAATGAGACAAATCCAGAAAATTTCCTCAAAGACGCTCAATTGGTATTGAAACCACTCGTCGAGATTGCTCTCGAGCTCGCATTGCTCAAAAAATATACAGGTCGCGACGCACCAACAGTAATTACGTAAAAAAATATCCTACGAATCCTACGTAAATTGAGGTATTTTATAACGTAGATTTTTAGATTTTCTCGATTACGTTTTTTTTTTTGAACGTTTTCGAAAAACGTACAAATTACCTCTGCATCTTCTTATTGAGACGTCAGCCCCATTATACCAAAATTTGTTATGCGATCAATCTAGATTTCGTAACGAACAATAAATAATGAGTAATATTACCGATTTTTCTTTTCATAAAAAATAGAAATAAAATGAAAAAAATCATTGATAAATAATGGATTTTTGATAAATTGATAATAGAATCGAGTTAAGATTTTTTTTTTCATTTGCACCAATAGTTTCGAATTAGTTAATGTACGTAACGAACGACGATTCAACGTGCAGAATAGTGACGAAATTTCCTCAAATTTCGAAAAGGAACATATAAAAAATAAAAATGCTTCCGTCGAAAGCTCAGATATGTAAAATCATCGTTTATATGTGATAAACGATTGTTAAAGCACTACATCGCATAAATTGTAGCTTGTAAGTTCCAGTAGTTCTTTTATAAAATCAAATTTAACGTGAATATAAAATACCAACGATCGTATAAAAAAATGACGTATAAAAAAAGTTGTGAAAAAATCATGAGAAACTATTTTTACCGAAATAAAAGGGAGAAATAATTTAATGGAGTGACAAAGAGAAAAGAAAATGTTTGTGTGCGAGATGAGGATCGAGAGTCGTTATAGTCTTAAGATGTATCACAGTGTTGTTTATAAGAGATTGTAAAGATTTTCTTTTTCATTGATGCGAAAGGTACGAGATGTAAAATTGATTTCCTGGCGCAGAATGTACGGTGTTTTCGAGCCGACAGGAAGGAAGCAAGTTTTGTTTTTTTTGTTTTGTAAATAATGTGAAAAATAATGTGCATGGAGAATTTATTACTTGGGGACCTGAGCCGACAATCGCGTCCCGTATGATTGGCGATTTTGTTAACGATGAGCTGTTATTTCGTTTGTTTTTTTTCCATGCTCGGAGATAATAATATCGTTAATCGTCATGTGGAAGCGATGTCACAGACACCAGCGTTGACTGCCGATTGTACTATAAAAAATAATAATAATAATTAAATTTGTAAATCTATGTATATTTGTGTATCGAGGATAAGCAAGAAAAAGAGCGAGGATTAAAAAGGGAAACTTGGTGTGTTTAAATAATGAAAATAATAATATGTCGTTGTTAGGTGCATCTTGTAAGCGAATTAACGATTTGTTGCAATGATAAAAAAATAATTTCATTACAATTTTTAAATCTCGAGATTTTGCTGCAAAAATGCTGTACTGAGATTGTGAAACTGTTGAAGGCCCGAATCGAGCATACTCAACACGAACTTGAGTTGAAATTGGTATTTAAATTTGAGACAGTGAGAAAAATTGAATCAAAGTTAAATTCGAACGTTAAATTTTGTGTTCTAGTTTGAACTTCAGTGAAAATTAAAAACTAGGAACAAAGTTCTCGATTGCATATAAATAACATCAAATAAATCAAGTTTTTTACATTATTGTAAACTAAAAGCCAGAAATCAAGTTTCAACTTGAATTCGTTCTGATCACTCTTGGTACGAAACTTGTTAATTCAATTGCAAGATCGGCTCTTTAATTGGTAATTTTTTTCATTACTTCAAAATCAATTGACAAACGAATTGACGAAATTTTGAACTTTTTTCGAATATTGAGGAAATTTCGTCAAATATTGTGTAATGATGAAACGCTGTTCGTGCGGTATTTCGCGACTCAACCTCCCTATAATAAGCTTGATATTAGACAAAAATTAACTTATCCAGCATATTCGTGTAGTGAAGAAAAAAGCATCCAATAAACAAACAAAAATTGGTCTTGCACTCTTTTTTACTTGTATTGGATCAAATTTAGGACTAAATAATTCGACAATTAGTTTTTAATACCCCATCAATGTTATTTACAGAAAACTCGTAGTATTTCACAAACTATACATATATATTCTTTTGTACTATTCTGCACTTACAAAAAATCCATAATGTCTACTTTGTACAATTATTGAGTGTTTTTTCCAAAGACTTTATGCTTGTAAAGTAATCACGGAGTTTCGAGGGCTTGAGATTATTTCCTCAAATTCATCCTCAATTTTCCTATCTACATTTGCCTTTGATACTTTTACATTGTTTTCATTATTTCTTATTTATTTCCTTCACACAAAAAGAGATCCGTATCTTGAGGTAACGAGCGAAAAAGTTGCTCAAATGTTTTTCCACCATCTCATTTTTATAATTCCATCAAGATTTTATTTTTCATGGTTTTGTTTGTAGGTCGTGAGGAAACGAAAATTCATTTTTTTTTTCTCATTGCATTTTGTCAATTTCGGGCTCTACCTTGTTGGTGAAAAAAAAATAATTTCAAAACAAAACAAAAAAAAAATCACCATCAATGATAACAAAAAATAGACAACAGATTTATCTTTAATTTTCTAGACGGAAAAACTTTCGCCACATCCGCAGGTGCCTTTGATATTTGGATTATTGAAGACAAATTCAGAACTCAATTCTCCTTCTACGTAGTCCATTTCGGTTCCTAACAGCGATAGTTGAGCTTTTCGATCAATGATTACTCGTACCCCATCCTGAATTACTTCCTCGTCGAGTTTGCTCTTTTCTTTGGCATAGTCTAGTGTGTAACTCAGACCATTGCAACCTCTTTGTCGTACACCGATTTTTAGCCCAATCTGTAGTTTTTAATTTTTATAAAAAGATATTTTATTTTGTAATTTTTTCCAACATTATGAGACTCAAATTTCTTTTTTTTTTCAAATACAGCTGTATCAGCTTGCGATTAGACAATATTTATATAACCATTTTTTTAATTTACATATGTCGTAGAAAGTAATATCATCATTACCATAGAAAGTAATATCGTCATTTGAACTAATTAAATTATTATTTTTGGCAGTTATTATTATTACTGAAATATGGCCAGGCAAAAAATGATTAGATTTCACCTCAAAATTCAAGATGACCAGTGAAAATGACTGAACAAATACATATCTAACGTAAAAACATCAAGAAATTCAGCAAATAATTTTTAAGAATGTTATTTCATTCTAATTTTTGGTAGTTCATCATTGTAACAATCCAGAAATAGCTATTTTCTTGTATAAAAAGCTGCATATATACAAAAATGTGTCATAATTTTGAAAGTTTATTGCAACGCAATAAAAACATGAAAATATCGATACTCACAAATTCCGATTTGTCGTGAAGAATCTCTTTAATTTTCTTGATTGCATTTTGTGTCTGAAAAAAATTATCTTTTTTTAACTCTCCTCGGAATAGATGATTTCTCCTCGTTTCGAGGTTCGGTTTGTCATTTCCTGGTTTATCTTTTATATTTCGGATAATTGACCAATGTCGAAATTATAAAAATGTATTTGTTCGTGTGGACGGAATGATTTTTCACTCACGAGAACTAAGGCTGCCCTTGTAGGAAGCGATCTTTTGCCTTTGACAGCCCGAACTGTAGCAGCAGCTGCGATGCGCGAAGCCATATTTTATTTAACGATCAACGAGTAATGACGTCACGCACGCAATCAGCGATCCTGACTCTACAAGATCAAAATAACATTCGACAAAAGCCACGCGTTAAGGTCGTTTGCGGGCGAACTACAAATTCATCGGCAAATTGCCAGTGTGGGTCGAAAATTTTTGAGAACAAGAATGCGCGAGGAACTATTTCCTACTCGTGACTTTCCTCTCAGAGTACAGAAAAAAGATTGCACTGGTTGCGCAACTCTCGTCCTCATTTTTAAAATTTTTTTTTCCTCATTTTTCCATCTAGACTCTCTTTCTTTCTAGTCTTGAGTTCACCGGGTTTTTTCCTAAATTCGCTGTCGCCATCTCGCGACGGCTTGTGTGACGTGCACTCGCGTCCCCATACACGAGCGTTCACACATGGTTCACACACCATTTGCATCAATATGAAGTTGGCTGCGAAACTTTTGGGATCATTATTATTATCCTTGTTAACTATTAGTATACACAAATAGTCTACACAAATAGTGGGCATTAATGTATCTTTAAGGGTTTTCGATTTTAGCGGTCATTTTTTACGCAGTGAGTTTGTTTTTGTGGGGTGGTAAGGTCATTTTCCCATTCGAAAATCCCCGCAACATTCGTCGTCACGCCTTGGTCTCGCCGTCGCCGTTGCCAGCAATTAAGTACAATACATACAAGCAAAATGGCGAGACTTACCGCAATCAAGGAATCGCTTGAAAAAGCTTTGCGAGACGAGAACAAACCATGGACCAAATTATTCGCCATGGCTGAAATCAATAGTGGTGTCGACCGACTCTACATTTTCATAGGTCAGTTGAATTTTGTTTACTTTTGTATATTTATTGGGAACCGTTACTGAATGTTTCATTATTTTTTATAGGTTAGTTCGACAGTTTGCAGCCTCGATCTTTTGACCCCGTATATTGTAGGAGCCACTTGTCATTCCCATTACGCAGCCCTAGATATATTAGATATATGAAATACAAGATACTTGTTTTAATTCCATTGCGGCGGGGGAGCAAACAATGTTTATTTACTACATCTGTTTATATTTTCGTCCTTACCATGACTTGACTCAATTAGCTGCACGCACACACACAAAACCACTTTTTCTTCACTTACATATAATTATTATTACTTTTAGCAACTATGGGTATTTTGGCTCTTTACCTTGTAATAGGTGTGGGCCAGCAGTTAGTCTGCAATACCATCGGTTTTATGTATCCGGCATATTGCTCGATGAAAGCATTGGAGAGCCGAACTAAAGATGATGATACTAAATGGCTCACTTATTGGGTAGTTTTTGCCATTTTTACAATCATCGAGTTTTTTTCGGAATACATTGTATGCTGGTTTCCGGTTTACTGGCTTTTCAAGGTCAGCCATTATTATTATTATTATCGATGTCAGTATTGCTGTATAGAATCCATTACAGTGTAGTAGAGATATAACAGTTTTTTCCAATGTCCAATAGTGTCTCTTCTACGTGTGGCTTATGGTACCTATAGAGTACAATGGCTCTCTCATTCTCTATCGTCGTTTCATTCGTCCACTATTTCTCAAGTACGAATCGAACGTTGATCATTTTATATCCAAAACTCGTGATGCTGGTGAGTGAATGCAACTATTGTTTTTTTTTGTCTATTGATTTTTCATGGACTAATAATACTGCATGAAAATTGTATCATCAACAGCAATCAAAGCCACCTCTGATGCCATTTTAAACCAAAAAAAGGATTGATCGATAAACTACCTCGGTGACAAAGATTTTACGAAAGAGCAGCAGCAATCTTCGAAAGCTTGAATTACATAGGAAATGGAAAGGGGTTTTGGTTGAAGATGTGAGCTCATATAGAGGACTCGATGAGAAGAACGGCATCGGGTTGCCAAGCCCGGAAGATCATCTTAAACTTGGACATTTTTAGGTGTCAATTGCCACATTAGCGTTCGCTTTGTTTCATTGTCATTATTCTGATCCCAATGCGCGCATCGTGTCCGTTGTCTTTCTGGCTACTAGTCTTATCCATGATTACGCGCACTGTGACGATGCATTTATGGATCGTGCATACAAGAGAATTAAGATAAAAATTTACAGATTAATCCTAGCATGCAATTTGTAGATATTGCTTGGTGCTTTACATCGAGATATGGTATTTTGATAGTATAATTGTCGATTCGCTCAAATTTTCGTTACTTTTTGATTTATCAATCGTACAAATTCTTTATCTGCCCTATTGGAAAAAAAAATTATCCGAGTCCTGATGGGTTTAAAATAATTATGTGATTTAGTGTTATTGCCTTTTTGGTTTACGGTTCGGTATTTGTGAATAAAAATACATGGTCTTTTATGGAGCAGTAATTCTTTTCAATTCCACGATATTTTATGCCAAAGGAAGACGAAATTCGGCATTGACAATAATTTATTGAAGGGTCTGACTTTTTTTTCCCTTTAATCGCAAGTGTATGAAAATATTGTCTCTCAATCTGCATTTCCTATAATAATAATAATAATTATTATTATTGTGGCCGTCCTCGTTGATACCTATCAGGCAGGATTCGATGGAAGTCCCATGGACCAAGCATCGAGCAACGTTTGATCATGTGGTCCGGCACCTAAGCTCATCATGAGTCCAGAAAGGTCACCTCTGTGTCCACGTCCCCGCATTGCGTGCAACACCTTTGCAATACTGCAACAACATATCAACTACGTTTGTCGCGATTGTCTGAGGTTTGTTATGAACTGTTAGGATTGTGAAAATTTACTTGGCCCATTCTTCCTGCAAAGCGGCAAAATATGCCCTCAGTACGGCATCCGACATTTGTTGATTGTCCAGAGACTTTTCTAATTTTATCAATAGAGTCGGTAATTTCATGGGTAAATTACCGGCCCATCTAACAAGATGAGAATTCGGATCGTTCTCGCTTCTGTGCGGTTTAGCAATAATTTCTAGCCGGCAAACGTTCGAACAGGGTAACGGCGCTGCAACCGTAGTCTCTACCCCTGAAATATAATTTTTTATATATATATATATATATATATATATATATATATATATATATATATATATATATATATATATGCCCGATGAAAATCGAGCAACTTGAAAGAATCTTGCAAATTGGTCTTACCTAAAAAATTATTGCATCCCTCAGAATCTGTGTACTCGCTGGCGCTAACTTTGACTCTTCGACAGGCTCTAGGCACAAGACAACTCAGAGCATAGAGTGCCTCGAGCCTCTCGAGCTCGGGTCCACGTACTAAAACTTGAATTCCGGTCAAGCTCGCATAGAGCAATTGTCGTAAATCTTGTGTACTCAGGTACGATGCGATCTCTCGGAGAATGAGCGTTGGGGTTTTTTCGTGAGATATTTCGGCAAATTCTGGACTACATGGTGATCGTATCATTTCGGCATTGTCGAATCTACTAATTCGGTCGGTTGTCGTTGTCATGTCTAAACAAAATGTCGATCGTACAATGACGAGAGTTGAACGCTATAGAGCCACTGGCGATATACACGCTTTATACGCACCCCCATTTGAATCAAGTGTATGCATTGTACATTTTACAAATTTTTCATATCACATGAAGGGTGGGAGCAGTTGTGATAAAAATTGGCAAGTGCCTCAAACTTACCCGCCTGTATTACCTTGTAGCCGGTGTAGTAGGCCATATCCTCCGATTGTTCATCATCCTCATCAATTTTTTTATTACTAGTCGCGAATTCACAATTTGGAAATATCTCAACAAAGTGTCGGCCCCCCGCACTAAGGATCCAAACGAGCCACATGTGAATTCTGAAACAAGAGAAAGAAAAAGAGAGAGGGCAATAGCTCGAGCTGCTATCGTGAGGTTCTTCTGCTCGTTTGTTACCTGACAAAAACATGTTTTTCATTGGTGATTTCGCAAAGACCACGTGGACTTCCTTTGCTAGCATCGCGATTTGCCGCTGGACCAGCATTTGCACTGGCCAAACGTGCTGAACGTTGAGGATTCTCCGCCTCATCGGCTTTGTACTTGACCTCGGCGTATTCTTGAAGCTCACGTATAACCTCGCGCAAGTTATCGACAAGAAAGGGCCACATGTTTAAAAGAAATTGCTTGTCCCTCATAAATACAATGAAACTGCAGGATCTCCTTATACCCCGAGCCTGCAATCGAGATATCGATCAGTGAAATCGCGAGTATGTTCGGTCCTCTAATCTATCCCACACGCACATCAGTATTATAAATCTTCCAAGAGCACAGGGTGCTTTTTTCATCATCTCACCTGGGCATCTTTGAGGGTAAAGGCATGACTGAGTACATGACCGCGATGTTCATCTCCAAAGTAACAAACTCCCTCCTTTCCTAGATGTACCTCGCAGCTCAAGCTTCTATGCTTGCGCGTTAAAGGTTTATTACAAAAACTATTAATATTATTACCATTATTATATCAAAAAAGAGATGATGCATCAGAATTTATCGTCAATTTATATAAATCGAGAATATGTGGATATATTATATTTCAGGGGTGACCATGCTGTTTACTCGGGCCAATTTCATCCTGGATAAGAAGATCCCGATCCAAAAATATCCCTGGTCAAACATTCGAGTTAATTACATCCTGAGATTTTAAATGTCGTATGTATACGTCTAATTGCTTATTACAATATGTGTGTCTTCTATTATGCTCGAACTTATAATATGTACTGTATTTAGTTACAAGGAACAGTTATGTGTCCCCTTCTGATTTCATTGAAACTTATATACGTTATAGGACTTTGAAAATTAAGCGACACCATTTTTTTTTACCTGCGGAAAAACGGATTTAGGGGGTGAATCCACCCTTTAAAGTTAGCGATGTCAAGGGGTGATCATACAGTTAAAACTCGCTTTTAAAAAAATACAAACAAACATGTCAACTTAAATTTTGTTTCTCCTTCAGAATAATAGCTTTTTTTAAAATCCGATGAACAATATTCGAATGTACAATGAGCGAAGAAAAATTCGAGGGGTGGTTCATCCCCTCAAACACGCAATATTTTTTTTAGGTGAGAAAACGTCAAATTGAAGTCGATATTAATATTTTTAATCTGCAGATACATTGGAAACAGAGAGGAGATAACTCTGATATGGAAATTAGAGTAAAGGGTAGTTTACCCCTTAAAACATGCTTTTTGAAAAATATGCACGTCAACTTTAATTTTATTTTCCCTTCACAATTGTACCAGTTTTATTTAATTTGATTTGCAAGTTTTTAATGGAAGATGCGAAAAGGAGAAATTGAGAATTAGCTCACCCCGTTGTTTTTTTAATCTTTTTACTATGTACCTAGTGGATTTATTATAACTTTGAACAAACGTTTACGTTTTTGTTTCATTCAATCGGTTGACTGATTGCCGGTGAAACTGCATGATTTTGACATGCCTAACGTTGAAGGGTGATTTCACCTCTTAAATCCGTTTTTCCGCAGATAAACAAAAAAATGGTGTCGCTTAATTTTCAAAGTCCTACAACATATATGTGTTTCATCGAAATCGGAGGGTGGCACCTGATTGATGTTCTTTGTTAGATATCATTCGAATCGCTCCCATCAGACACAATTTGTGCTCAATGCTAAGCAGTCATAGATTTTAATTGAATACACGAAAATGCAATTAAAATTTATAGAAAGACAACGAGACAAATCGCTATTGATGCGTATTGAATACATGATGAATAAATATTGAATATGTTCACGTTACCACATACCTAATTCTCGGCAGATACACAATATTGCGCGGGTGTTTTGTTCAGGGATATTTTTGACTGAATTTTTTTGCCCAGGCTCAAATTGACCCCGATGAAGTGTACAGGAACTATTTCAGGTACATGTTGGATATATATATATATATATACATACATATATATATATATTAGGCTCGAAACATAAATCTCTCGTTATTAATCCCAATATTTTCGGGATATAAAAGTTCATTGAAAATATATTAATGATAGGCATAATATTTGATATATATCTGTAGTGTATATACTGCTATATATATATATATATATATATATATACGCATTTCTGTAGGTATAAAGTAGATGATGTACCTGATACAGGCATGTTTGAGCAAATTTGCCATGTCTTCGGCGAGTGCTTGACGTGTCGACAAAAACGATGTACGACTCTCGTGCTCGTTACTAAGATATTTGACATTACCCAGGCTCTTACAACCGTTACAATCGTTTCTCGTGCTCTGCTGCTCTTGTTCCATCTGTACTCTGGAATCACTCTCGTCTCTCCTCATTATCTCTTTTGGTCCATAGAATCGTAATTTTTTCACACCCTTTTCGTCAAACGTGCGATACGTTTGAGTTGTAAATATCACCCGTGGCCCATGCACCTCACAAAATGTACACATTGCTATCACCGCGTTCATTCTCCGTTTATCTTGCTCGCGAATCCGCTCGACTCGCATAAACGCCGATTTCCCCGGTGTGTGTATTGTGATTTATATTCTTCACCGTTAACTTAGTGTTTATATGTACATAATAATATACCTGATAAATATAATATTATTAATCTGCTGCTCCAATAAAAGCCTTGAAATTTTCATTTGCGGCATTTTCTTACCACCCCTAACCACCCAAATATGATGTACACTCTCGTTGAAATGTTATTTCTACTGCACATGTCCCATAGGCCCATTTACTTTTTCTCTGTTTGTGCGTTGAGAATGATATATTCTTGTTTGACTACCAAGTCTCTATTGAAATATTATACATGTCTGAAACAATCACGATATATGTAAGAAGTGTTGTTTCATTTATCGTTGTCTCATCAGCTGTCATAACCTCATTGTTCACTCTCGCTCATCTTTTCTCAATAGAATCATGAGTTCAAAGAATGAATTGTACTCCCTGCTATGGCTCGAGCATGGCGACTCTAGTTTCCATGGGCTCGAGGTTCGCTGCTATTTTGACCTTTCGTGCACGTAATATATATGAAATTGGCCCTCTGTTGCACAACAAAAAAAAAAAGAGTTAAAGGTGCAACCTATCGCGCGCACACAAAACTCAAACTTGGATGTTATGACTTTTTTGTATTAAGGCCATTTTTTTCGCAAGCAAAATGAACGACACACCACTAGAATTATGCGTGTCCTGAAAATTAATATATAGTAAACATTATCAGCGTGTTTTAAAAAAGACATCCTATGCTCATATGTATATAGATACCTATGTAAGAATTACACGATACATATAAGCATAGTAGGTATACGAATCAATCAGATGCAATTTTTTTGGTACAAAGATTTATATATTTATACTCGATAACAAGATGCGTTGAGTGTTGTCACACACACGTTCAGTAATAATATATATTTATATGCGAATTATTGCATCACTACGTCAAACTATCGCGAATCGTGTCTCGCACGCGCGCACACACATATCAGCACAAGCGTCATTGGCTGATCACGGGGAGCAGCCCGCGAGATTCATATCTTATATCATAGAGTTCGAAGATTTTGGTGTACCTACGCATTATTACCTTACTGCATATTTCATTTGGATGAGAGCAGGGACCATGGTAGCTGGAAGGGAAGTAGTATGGATGGACACTCTCAGTGTCTCCGGCTAATCCACTCCTATCGTTCGGCGGTTTAATTTATCGATAAGCCATTAAGCAAGTGGCTATAGACGATATATAGCCGGTAGAGGCCAACATTCTTAAAAATATCAGTCTACGAATGTATACTAATTATAAGTAGCAGAGTAAATTGCTTATTGAATTATTTCACCAAACAGCAGACAAGGCCGTATCACGGATAACAAACAAGGGTGTGATTTTTTTTCTGGTTTTTTTTTTTTTTTTTTTAATAAAAAGTTGCCATTGCAACTGAATTATATTGCACTGCGTGTGATGCGAAAACGCATTTTCTCCCGTTCATTCGCTCACTCTCACTCGTTCTTTGTCATTCTCTCTTTCACCTTCTTTTTGTATGTGACATAGTATGTACAATTTTTTATTTAAATATACGTGAAAAGAGGCCGTTGATTCTTGGCGCGGTTCTTCTATTACCGTCAGCCATGTGTATGTACATATTATATTAAATTCTAAAGCGGAGCAAATTGGATAAATCTCCCTCCCATCGAACACTGCACCACATTTAGAGGCTGGTCTCTGGAGTATGACAGATGGTGAAACAGTTTTTTGTTGTTTCAATGATCAACAATTACGGGTAAGATTCATCGTTCGAATATCGACTTTAAATTATTCACAAAGATTTTGTTATGTTGTTGTACAACCTCTTGCCCCACCATGATTCCAGGTCAAATGGTTTAAAATCTGCAACATAATGTCATGCCAAGTATAACGTTCAAGTAGTTTAAGTTTTTTTTTGTACAGTCTCGATGGGGGGTCGCTGGGAAAAGCTTCCGCAAGTTTTTTTTTTTTTTTTAAATAGTATTGAGGATTATTATTGTTGTATGTGCTTGGGGCTGGCTCTGGAAGTCGACTAGCGACCATGCCATATGGCCACGTCTATTATTATTGAGGATAGCCATGCGATTTTGGTGGTGATACAATAAACCATGAAAATGGTGTTTCCATGCGAAATTCTGATGTAATTTACATCCATTTCCGATGGCCATATTTGTTTGTAGTAGTGGTACTCGGTGATTCTCGTGCGATATTATTTATTATTATTTTCTTATCCCATCTATCACATATACATTCTGAATGCTTTTATTATTATTCTTACCCTGAAGTACACCATTGGGTTCCCCGTCGTTGTAGTAAAGCGATGAGGTGGACGATCGATCCGAAACACGTCTTGTTTCTAGACACTGAGGATCTACCAAAGACTCCCGGTTTATCACACGATTCTCTACTTGGCTCCATGCTGTACGGAATGATAATTTGCAAAAATGTTCAGATAGAGCGATTTATATTAATGCAGACAAGAACAGAAAGACGACAAACAATAGAGTATATAATATATCAATATAGTTTATTTGAATATATAGCAACTCACATTCATAGACAAACTTGATGAGTTCTTCATGCTCCGGTGTTATCACCTCTTGTATTCTGTGTCTCTGAGTACACAATTTTGATTTGCCATTTACATTGAAAATTGGCTTTGGCAATACGTGCCTGTGGTGACGAAATATGCATATACACAAAAACGAATGTTAGGTTATTAATCGTAGAGTACGCGAAATTCACGGGGAGGGAATGACGGAGGCAGGAAGAAAGCGCGGGAGTGGGGGAAGTAGATCCAAAGGGCAAAGCAGAGAAAATACTTACGGGATTAGCTCGTTATTCTCTTGTGGCTCGGCAGTTTTTCGCGTAAGATCTCGAAGAGTCTCTAGTCTCTCGAGATTTTGACTGATTCCTGTCGAATGACGAAGGAATAATAATTCATTTTTATGTAAAAACGCGAAGCAGATTACCATAATGTTATATGGTAGAGTGGGGTAGCGGTAGGTAGTTAAGAGCCGCCAAGCGCGCTTCACGCTATATACATATAGTACGATCGCACCCATACATACGACCAGGGTGCTCTCTCGTAATGCCAATGCAAATTTTCCATCATTACATGTTGAGTGTAATCTTACCTCTTCGAGTTTTAGCGACAATCTTGCTCGGACCTTTCGAAACTGTGTACATCTTTCAGATTTATTCGTAAAACTGGTCAAAATACGTTATTGCCGTCGTGTTCAGTGGAAATGGAACAAAGCATTCGCACGCGCGCGCGCGCTATTTAAGCAATGTTATCTTTTTGCAAACACTCTGATACTCGTTAAGCGACGATTGTTTCTCCCTGACGTAAACTGTGTGCACGAATCATCAGCGCGAACAAATTCTAGAATTGCACGGATTTTTTCCCATTTAACTCGTATCCTCGTGTTTATATACCCCCTACTGCTTTCTACAGCTGCTGCCGGCTGATTACTGAAGCCTCATAGCATGGAGACTAGAGTATCTCCATGCCTCATCACTCGAAGCAGGCCTCTTTTATATATGGAAGTATAGATCGTTATATATATTTTTATTAGCAGACGACGAGGAACGTTGACGAGACTGCCACGAGAGGGCAGAAGCAAGCAAGGGAGGGACCGAAAGAAAGAGAGAGAGACAGAGCAATTGTCGGGGCGGGTTCCGTCGTCGATTATATGAATTTCATAACACATTTTTTTTTCTTGTATCATCTCTTGCACGGAGTTTGTAAGCAAGTAGAAAGAAAAGGCTATAAATTTTCCATCATAATATTACACTTTATTCGAGTCTCATCGACGATGAAGCTGGGTATGTAGCTTTCTTAAAAATATTTTTCAAATTTTCACATTTCATGCACGTCCCTGTTGCTTTGTTTTTCGGATTCTTTGGATCTCTCTCGAACCTTATATCAACCCTATTAATATATTCGCCCTATACCAATTATATTCAATATTTATTTGTTTGTTGCAATACCAATAACTGCAACACTTTAATTAAAACACGACAAAACAGCATTCGTGGCTCACTCTCTCTCTCTACACACGCATTATATGTTCCAATTGGCAAAATAAAACGCGCCTGAATGCCGTACTTTTTATTGCCTATGTTCAGATATACACCGGCTGCTCTGAAAATCTATAGTACGAGAGATACATATTGTCGATTTTGAACGCTGCCGGTGCATACCGGAACAAAGCCATCGATCATTTTATAAAACTTGTGCCTTGTGCAATGTGAAACTTTTTGAATCTGTCATTTTCGTTTCCCTGTAAAAATGTGTTCGTTGAAATGTTTCATTTGGTATTTTCTGGGTCTTTTTCAGATGTACGCGGTATGCTATGCGCTTGCAGGTATATAACTATTAATTAATCAAGTAGTACGTGCACCACACAGAAGGTAGTGTAACGTAGAATAGAAGAGAGAGAGAGAGATAGAGTTGTAGTCTATATGTCTATAATATAAAGTATAATAGTAGTAGTGGTAGTAGTAGTAGTAGCCGTGGCGGTAGTAGTGAATCGGTCTTTAACGCGTGAATTATACGCTTTATATACAATACCATACATTAGCGTCTTAAACCTACTTTTCTATGTAACTAAATGCGGTGCTTATGCCAAGATGACGGGGCGCGCGCGCACGCACATAGGTATACATATATCGTAATTCCTATTATAGAACTACATAATAATAATAATAATAATCAATTAATTGTTTATCGATCGTAAATAAATTTCGCCCTTATTACGTATTAACAATAATTCATTTTCTGTGTTTGCCTTGTGGTGTGTGAGTGTCTCTAAGTACGTAACAGCAAAAGGCGACCGAGAATGGATGTTTAGGGAGGATGATCTCGATCGACGCGCGCAATGGAAGCTTCTATTAGAGGGCAAAGAGGGATTTGTCTTGGTCCTTGTTGATCTGACGTTGGATATTTGAACTTGTTGCACCCGAGACTGGAGTTGGGCTTGATGGTGTTGCTGCCACTGTTGCGGTCACTGTAGGCAATGTTGGGAGTGCCTCAGCAGCAGCTGCTCGTTCTGCCAAAAATCTCTCAAACTCAGACGACGTCAATGACTCGGAATCACCCCGATCACCTGGCTAAAAGCGTAAAAAAATACACAAATTGACGATCAATTATTAATTATCCCAGGAAGCCTCATAATATACAATTATTCGTGTATTAGTGTTGAAATAATAACAATAACAACAAATTATTTTCAGAAGCACGATGAATGTGATGAGATATGGCCAACACAAACTCACCGTATGATCTAACCAGGCGGCCATTTCGCTGAATTCGGATTCTCGGCTCGGCTAACCGTTCCAAAACAAAGACAAACGATAAGGAGATATAAACAAACGGAAACAAAACAATAACAAAAATGTGACGATAATAACGTTCAACATAAAGATTTACAAAGCCGTGATGCACAAAGGGCGATGGAGACACATAATAATTCGCATGATTGGCGCGAAATAATACGAATTTTATAAGAATTTGCGGTACACGATGATTTTTACCTATAAATATAATCCTTGACTCTGTTGTTGAATTTTTGACAAAATGTCTATTTTTCATCTTAAATATATTTATTTATGTATATACTTACGTTAGCAGGTAAAGATGCACTCGAAATGAGAGCAACACCAGTTGCGGATGATGAGCTTTGATGCTGCTGGCTTGACTTGGGATTTGTGCGATTGAGAATTGCGGTACTGAGACCGACTCCCTCGCTTACTGGCTCCATATTGTCCTCATATTTGCTACCACTAAAATATATATATATATATATATATACACACACATGGCTCATTGCATCATCAACCAAAAAACTTTTCCGGGATCCAAATTTTAATTCGACTGCCGTTATCACATCTTATTCTGCATGAAAAGAAGACATTATTTGACAAGCTTCAGGCCTTTAGCTCTACTGATTTTTGAGAAAAAGTTATTCAATTATTTGCTTGGACAGTAAAATACGGATTACACTAGATTTTTCGATTGTACTGGCCACTAAAAAAAAAAAAAAAAAAAAAAAAGAACCCAAAACTATGCTTTGTCACATAAAAAAGTCAAAATTTCCTGAAAAATGTGATTTCGTTGTCGGGGTAGTTTCCACCCCTCAAAAGGCTAGTTTTTGATGAACGTGACTCGTTTCGAAGTTCCGCAAACCGAAAATGACTTTTTCGAAGGGTTTTTTGGTTGTCCGTGGAATGGGCCATATATATGTATGGGAAATAGCAATAAATTATAAATATGTAAAGAGTATATGAGCGTATATGAGCAGATGAAATTGAAAGAGAACCTGTTCTTTGTTGTTTCATAGGTAGCATTTCGAGACTGGGCAAACATATCAAACTCGTCACTGTCGAATTCCTTGCATTGTCCACCAGGCATCATAATACCATCGCTCGCTGCAATCGTTTCATTTCCAGAAATACCTGCAATACAATGCAACATAATATAATATATACTAGAGAAGCAAAGTTGAGCCGGTTGCACAAGTGGTTACAAAAATACTTGGTTGTAGTTGCAGACCTATAGCGGAAATTTGACTAGCCAGAGGTTCAAGTCCATCCGATAAATCAATCAGAGAATCAGCCACGGTACGTTTAACCGAAGTAGAATGTGGAGCTATGATGGCAGTTACTGGAGTACCTCCAACAATCCCTGGATGACTGACAATAGTCTGTGCGAGTATGGCACTCGCTGCTGCTTTCGGTTCTTGTCCACCGACCATGTTTTTTGTATAACGCGAGTAACGTAAAAAAAGATTATTGAGCTCGTCATTAATTCGCAAAAGTTCAGCAGTCATTTCATCATCGACCAGTCTGCCAATCAACTCAACAACACGTTCCTGCATGGCTTCGCAGGTCGTGTAGAGCTGTTGCAATAATTCAAGATCAGCCGGTTCGGGTTGTCGATTAGTGACGGTTTGTTCAGGGCTTGTCAGATGTGCAAGCATCTCAGCCAATACTCTCATATTGCCCTTTACGACATCGAGTTCACTCCGTAATTTCGCTATAAGCTTCTCGTGAAGAGGCATTGCGAGATGATGTGGCATTGCTCCGCCAGCCTGGCAGTCAACCGGTTCATGTCCATGCACTGCTGTTGGAGGCTGTTCGTGATACTGATTGGCTGGATCGATACAGGTCGGTTCGGCCTCTTTTCCTGGGCTCATCGAGTGCATCAATGCTGCTTGAACGGCCGAAGGTGTTGTTTGTCCTTGTCCCATTCCACCAATTGGCATCATTCCGACTGACGATTGTTCTGTTTCTGGTACACTCTGCAAATATAATCATCATTATCGGTCATGGGGATAAGTATATCGGATATAGATCCCAATTATTTACCCTTTCTGGTGTTATAATGGGGGCCATTGCATCCAAATCAGTTATTGGAAATTGTATTCCCTTTGCTTTGAGCTCTTGATAAATTTGGCAGACTCCCTGTGCATGTGGCTGATGTCGAAATGTATCGGCCCATGTGCGAATAAGACTGAGTACTTTCTCCTGGACAATGGTAGGTGGTTCATTTTTCGGCCCTATGGTCTTGACCAATTCTTGGACAAAATCACGTGAGCAGGCAAGTATGTGAAAACGTTTGCCACAATTTTTAACACATGTCTCAAGGACTATGAGGGTATACATGACAACAGTATAATTTTTACTAGCTGCCTGACTGAGTCTGCGTTTGATAGCTTTTATCGCATCTCTTGGGCCATCGTCTGTCTCGTTAACAATGTCACATATCTCCATGTTGAGGGCCCAATTTTCACTCGGTAAACTACCATCAGTTGCTTGTTCTGTAAATTATCGATAATTTTTTTTCAAGGATCTTATTTCATTAGCATGATCTAGCAGTATTTGTATATGTATACATATATTTATCTATATATATATAAAACACATATTCAATATAAGCGGGTTGATTTTTTTGAGTCTATTAAATTAACTTGTTTTTCCATTCTCAACAGGTAAGATTTAGAGAGTGCTGAATTATTTTATGGCATATGGGATTGATTATATATATATACAGTTTATGGTTATAAAAACTGCTTTGCCCTGGCATAACAAAAAAAAAGTGCAGAATGACATTAAGTTTATTATGGCTTGGCAATTTTCGTGATAAGTACATAAAAGCTATGTAAACTCATTTGAAAATAACACAAACATATATATATATATATATATATATGGCACTACAAGAATGTTCCAGAGGGTGGCAACTTACCGATTTTCTGGCCTACAGGAGTGGAAAACGGATTAACGTTTACTCCAAAGAAAGACATGTTGCTCGTTGATCGATTGTTGTTGTTGCTGCTATTATTATTCTTATTTTTTTTTTATGAGGCACTTGAGAGTAATCTGTATGAGATATATTTGGAACTGATTATGACAGTAGCACGGAGCCTCTTTTTATGTTGCTTGTTTATTTGCAATAACGAAGCACGTAAGCTCGATGTTTTTTTTGCTCCTTGCCCAAATCATATGACACACTCTGTATATCGTGCTGTTGTGTTGGTCGTCGGAGTAAAATTTATCACACAAAAATTATCAATTGTTTATACAAAAATTGTGCTATATGCGTGACGATGGGAGGCTTACACCAAGTACAATCGAGACAAGTGGGATAGCCGGATGGAAAACGCAATTATGATAACCGGGGAGTGAGAGATAGGATGACGTTACAGAGGCGAGGAGGTGGAGATCGACGTTTGCGCTACACACTCGCGCACGGTGTTTGTAGCTGTATTAGCTTACATTAGCCGAGTTACCTGCACTCACTGCACTTTCGCAGTATATAGTAATAGAAAAACCACGCAATATGCAAGAAAGTGTGAACAATAAGAGCAAACCAATTTATATTACACTTCTATGCGATTTAATACGCATATGTATGCATGTGATGCATGCGTGAAGTATACCGCAGAGAACGCGCAGCAGGGGATGAGGGATCTGTATGAGTATATATATATATGGGCTGGAAACGTCAAAACTGCGCCAAGTCCACAAGCTGTAAAGCTACGTGAGAAGTTCGCACATAAAAATACGCACTGTAGCCATAAAGATCTTCACACACATCAAATATAGTAGGACGTGTCCGTATCTGTTATCTAATGAACCAATCACAACCACGTATTGCCGAGAGTCCCTTTGACCGTGATCTATTGTACAATCAGTCGAGAGATCCAGTTTCTTTCTAGGCGATACGCGGTTGTGATTGGACCATTCGGTTGCGGCTCCATGGCGCGTACCTCGTCGCGTTCATGAATTGTCAGCCAATTGGAGTGCGCCAACCAGCCACCTATTTACTTTTCAAGTGCCTTTCCGCGTTTCAACACTGTCAACATTTCTTGATCTGTACGGGGATTCTGTAACTCTTCTAACGACGCTATCATTACGTATCATTCTGTAACTCTTCTAACGACGCTATCATTAACTAGCGACAGCCAATGAGATCTGCGCCTTTCTCCAGGATCATCTCTGCTATTGGCTGCCGCTAGTTAACGATCGCGATAAGCGTCGCTAGAGAGCACGGTCGTATACACAGGTCTGGGCACTTCGGCTGTAAAACCGTGCTCGAAAATGAAGCCGATGTTGTTAATTTTCGCCGCTAGCGCTCTCTAGCACGGTCTTATATGGACTATGAATACGGGTGTCCCCCGTACGGACCCAATTCTCGAGGTCGCTCGAGATTGGGGGCTTTCCATTTACACGACTTTTGGGTCGACTCGTGTCGACTCTTGAAAACGAATAAATGGAAAGCTCGCTTTGCGCAAGAGTCCATGCGCACTGAACAGTGAGGTTAGAATGTAAAACTGGTGGCAAATTTATTTTAAAAAAAAGTTTAATCAATGGCCAAATGATCATTATTTGAGAACTTCAACACGTTCTTACGGAGAACTGAGTCGTACATTTTACGAAAGTCGTTGGTATGATTGGACGAGAAATGTTAATTTAAATATGTGTAAGAGCCAACATATTTTAAAAATGTATCCTAAGTGTAATTTAGTTTTTCTTGAAATTCTATCTACACTAAGACTTATTATCCGCACTTCTATTATAAATGAGAAAATGAGTTTATTTGCACGGCTACACTGTCTAACGGATTTTTATGAATTTTGCTCATTTTTCTAAAATTGTATTATATTAATGTAAGTGGTAATTTCATCACTCTGAATGAATTATTTTCCAAAACATGTACGGAACTTATTTTAATGGAATCGTATAATTAAAAATAAATAGCCTATATTTGCCAGTAATTTTATGTTGTATAATTATCGGTATTAAATAAATTAAACAGATTTTGTATTAAAAGTGTTTTTATTTTGTCTTTGGAAAGAAACAATAATATCGACTGTTTACATAAAAACTTTGGTTTGATGGAGGTAATTGAGCTAAAATTATCAATAGAATACGCTAACTTATAAAAGTATGGTTTCGATCCAAAATATTTTTTAGAATATTGGACTTTTCTCTTTCAACATTAATTTTTTCCCGATGTCTTTCCATTTTTTTTGCCATTTTCATCTTTTCAAACCGTAGTTTTTTTCGCTTTAATTCAAGTTTTTCTTATTTTAACTGTAATTCTTCTCCTTTCCGCTTATTCTCGTTTTCAGTCAGTAACGTTTTTTCAGCCTTCTCTTCTTGTACCATCTTAAGATGCTGTAGCCATTGCGTCTGCAATTCTATCTTCGTCTTTGCAATTCTTGAACCAGTTCCGTTAGTCGCTTTACGTTTTTTAATATGAGAAACATTGTCACTAGCTTCTGGGAAAGTTGAAATCTCAGTATGGATATTATTTGTATCCGTGTTTTCTCTAGATTCATTTGTGTTTTCATTTTGTTGTTGTGAAGTTTTAACGAAACCCGACATTGGAGAATTGAAAAAACTGCAAACGGGATCATCGGCACCTTTTTTGTCACCTAGGATTTCTGACAGACGTTCCTCAAATGAATCTAAAGATTTTGGATCGTTGCCACTCCCACGGTTATGATCTCTTTTTTTATTATATGTTTTTTTGAGAGATGCAAACTTCCAGCATGTTTGATCGTCAGTTATCTATAATAAAAAAAAAAGGGAAAATATCGGGATTTTCTACTAACTTTTTAACGATTTCCTTGGCGTACAAGAGGGAGTTTCCGGAATTGAATCAATACCCATTTTAATAGTTACAGTTTCGTCTTTATCATGCACCAGGTTATAATGTTGGCACTAAAGTGCTTCAATACGAAAAATGTTGATTCATGAGAAAATGTAACCTCGTAATATCTGGGATTTCATCGACAGGAGCAGATTTCATAATAAAAAATCACTTAAGGTGTAAGGGTACTACAAAACACGATTACACAAGAAGTTTCAATCGATTCCATCGACTCGTTTTCGCTTAATCACCGATAACGTCCCTAAAAACCGAGAATCGCTTCCTGGACTGTAGCTCCTTCTGGAGTAGGCCAACCGAAATTTGTTAGGGGTGTTTTTTGATCGTTACGAGCTGCCCTTTTGACTGATACCCATCGTTAAGGGATTTTCAACGACTTCAATATCAATTCTGGGGGTAGTTTCGCGTGGTCGCATAGCCTCGATTTACACGTGATCGTTCCATACCTTTGCACCAGGTCAATTAGCATCTGATCTTAATGAAACTAGTTTCATTCGGACGATAATTAAATTACCTCGAAAGTACTTTTTTATTTTATTTTTTCGAAATCGGTTCAAGTTCCGCAGAAATCGCCAAAAAACACTTTGTCCCACTTCAATTGCCCCTCACTGTAGTTTTATGTTATTGACGATTTTTCATTGAATCCATAAATCTAGTTCGATTGAGTCCATTTTTTAACTTACCAATTTATGCATGAATAAAATAGATGAATACTTTATTTAATAATTGTAGATACAACAAAACAGGCAAGGATTACGATACATTACAAATGTGTTTATTGTGTATTTGCCTCCGACGATCTCCCAGTGTTGAAAAATTATTTGAACGAAAGTGTCCATTGTACAATTTTGGAAACATCAACTTTTTTGCCTGAATGGATTTATAACGGTTCAATGATAGTCGACGTTTATGTTGTAAAATAGAAAAAAATCTGTCCGTCAAAGGTTTGTCCGGACATTTGCCCTTAGGCCATAGTCTAAGCATTTGCCAATACGCACAACACGTGTCCTGCAGAAATACGGTTCTTCGGTATGAATCGAGTGACCATAAGCGCGCGGAGCGTTTTATTGCACGTACCTGAACCCCTGAATATTTATATCAAGAATAGTTTGAACAGAGTTTCCGTAGATAGCTAAACAAAATCTGCCTAGTAAAAAACACATGTTGTCACGGCTCCTTCTTTATTATAACGGTTTAAACAAGTAGTAGCGTGAAAATGAAACTGTGAAGGCATTTCTGTTTCGACTACGAACGCGTAAACAGTGAAATTTTGTACGTGTAATACCAGGGAAAGTGTAGCAGGAAATTATATTAGTGAAGAGCAAAAACACTGTCTCATTGCATTAGTGAATAGCACCCGTAAATTGATTTCCGGAAAATTCACAAAGTGATTTTACAAAAAACGATTCGCAGCAGCTGTGGGCTATGATCAGCAACGAATTGAATAAAGTGCAAAGAGCAGTGAATCCCTGGATGAAATGGCGTATAGTAAGTAGTTGCATCTTGCAACACTTTTTTACATTCGACGAATGTTTATTTTTGTCACTTGGATATAAAGATAAATTTTACAATTTATTAGAGAATTATCAACATATTATTCTTTATTATTCTATGTAACTAAAATCAAATATTAGGTCTGTGGTTTCGTGATTTCTAAATTCGCGATTATGATTAGTACTCGAGAAATTAATTGTATAATTAACTATTTAGTGTTACCAAGACATGAGGTCCAACGCAAAAAAAAGCTGCCAACATCGGATGTTACCAACGACAAACTGGAGGAGCATCGCTGTGCAAAGAAATTTTTTCTGAATTCGACGAGTCTGTGATAGCTCACGTGCCCCAAGGGAGCATCACAGGGCACAGTAACGTTCCTGAAGTGGGACTTAAATTCGTAAGTCCAACAATACAAAAAAAATATTTCAAATGTGCACAATAGATTAAATAACATTACCTTTAAAAAATGTTTCTTAAGTTACAGGATTTTGGGGACACGTAAGAACTGGAGTACCTGTGTGAACATGTTCTTGTTCTTTCCAAGACACTGAAGCAAGAATCACCAGAAAAATTAGATATGTAGCAGCCAACTAATTCTTCTGTGAAAATTTCAAGCTCGTCTATAATGCAGCAATCGGGTGCCAAGCGCTGACCTGACGTCAGACAATCGTCTATTGAAATTCCAAACAAAAGGAGACGACTTTCATCATCAATCAGACTCTATTCATCGGGAGCGCGACGTCGGAAATCTCTAGTCAAGATTGTCCAATCTCTTTTCCATCAACAAGTGGACATTATGAAAAATCAAGCTGATGCTGTAGCACAAATAGCGGCGTTTGTAACATAAAATGAAGGAATTGTTATGTATGAAGACATGAAACAAAATAATGCAATATTATGATAATTTTAAACAATGTAACATTTTACTATCAAACGAATAAAATAAAATATAACAGTTCATGTAATTTTTAACGTGGTTGATACAAACCTTACATATGCAAATGTCGTTGGTTCTACAAATATTGAACAATTCTGTTCTGCATTTGTCTCCTGACCTGAAGATCAAGATTATTATTCACACTTTCTGGCAAGTTATCTTCAGAGCCTTCTACACCAAAATCTATGTTAGCATCTTGCTCTTCAGCTTCAGGCTCTGGCACGTTGTATTCGATTCACATGTTGTGTAATACACAACACGCATTTATTATTGCTGAATAAAACTGCGGGCTGCAATGAAGAACTCTGTGTTTCAGCAAACATTGGAGCCTCATTTTTAAAAATCCATTCACTCTTTCAATAAGTGATCTAACTGTCGTTAATCGATTGCTGAGATATTCCTCTAGAGATTCTTCAAGAGCGTGCAGCACTGGTGTCATTAATCACAGCCTCAATGCGTAACCAGAGTAAACTATAAAAGATGAAAATTTAAACCGATTTATCAATTTTTCATAACATAACTTATTGAATTTCTTACCTATCAGAAACAATCTTTGGTTTATTTGATAATTTCCTCGCATGATGGGTAAGACGTTACAATGATTCCAGATAAAACAGTCATGTGTACTTCCCAGATATCAGGCATTGACATTTATGATTCTATAATCAGCATCGCAAATCTGAAAATAATACACTTAATGAATGCGTTTGTTTTGTGAAGGAGGTGAGTCACCTCTAAGAATCTTATTATATATTTAAGTGCAGTCCAATGAAATATTTTAACTATACCAGCTGAACATTAATAGAATGATATCGTTTCCTATATTAACATATATGCGCCAGATAATCTGCATTGTTTCCGGAAGGTAGAAATATAGCTACGTGAGTGCAGTCAATACAGCCCACAACGTTGGGAAAATGGTATTTTTCCCAAAACCTATATTAAATTGATATTTTTGTAGCATAGCGAACTTGATTAGTAATTGTTTTCTATACAACGTATTTCTCACCTGTCACGAATTTGGTGCATTTCCTGTATTAGGTACATAATTTCTCATCAGTTTGAACCATCAACGACCTGTTTTATGCTTCTGCTTACATAAGACTGGCTTATTGCAGTATATATATTATGCCCAATATCTAGTTCATAACTTCCAGCGCTGAAGAATTTGAGGGCTGTCAGTGTCTACACATTAAAATAAACAGAAATTATTCAATTCAGGAAGATAATATTGAAAACTAGGCAAAATTACCTGTGTTGTTACATCTAATGCCCGTTTTTACTTTTTTCGGTGAATTTCCATGAATGATCAAGTAGATTTTTTTTTATGAGGCCATCACTTATCTATATAGTACACAAAATAATTTTATAAAGTTTGTCAGAATTTCAAATGTCAATGGTATATTGCAAGCTAATCATAGAGGGTCTCTTTTCAATAGGCAAAGAATAAAGAAGAAACTAATCGACCGATCAGTGTAAAATTTTCTTGTTATTCCACATAATATTGGCTCCCGCTAGAACGAGAATAACCATGTATATAAAAAAAAGTGTACATTGGAACTTGCACAGTGCATAGTTCTTATGATTTTCGCTCATTCACGGAGCATTCACGGCCTGTATGAGTAAGTGGCTTTTTCAATTTCAGCTTCTTCATAGAGGAAACTGTGAATAAACAAAATGCGCGAGGAAGCATTGTACAAGATCCAATTTGGACGTTTTTCACTTTTGTCTCCAACAAGATAGCCTAACATTGAGTAGGTACCAAACTTTCAAAAATGAGAACACCGGCACCACTTTTGATCAAATTTAGTTAAAAACATTTCGCACATCATTGTATCTAGGAAGCAAATGTTATTTTAATCATTTAAAATTAACTAAAGATAAGAAGGCTGCAATCATTTTTCATGAAATTTGAAAATTCATAAAACTAAAAATATTATGAAATCTGAATCCCTTGATCGATTCTTACTAAAGTGAATATCAAACAATGTCGTCTGCTGTCCCATTATCGTAAAAAGTTACGGCTCTATGGATATAAATTTAAGAAATTTACAATAAACAAATCAATATTTTTTGCAAAATGAAAAATGTAATAAAACTCAAAGTGTTATAAAATCTAAACGCTTCCATCGATTTTTGCAAAACTGAATATGAAACATTTTGGTCCCTTGCCCCATTTTTGCAGAAAGTTTCGGTTTTATAGGTAGAAATATAGGAGCGTTGCCTTAATCACAGACAATTATTAAAAAATTCAAAATTCAATACCATTGTACATTTTTTTTAAACATTTCAGAAATTGTTATGGATGTCTATCGCATTCATAATGGCTTACTCAAAAACTATTGTACCAACAGAGTAGCAGCACAGTGTCCTAAGAATATCATGAATGTTTCATTGAGATAATTGATTTTTCACAGAGTTAGTTTAGTGAAAATTACAATAAATGTTAAAAACTCTTCAAAGTGGAACTATTCTGTTCTGACATAGATGGGATTATTTTTCATAATCTTCCAAGGAAATTCTAATTTCTCAGCAACTAATATTTCCAAAACTACACATGAATTTGTTAATAAATTTGGGTGGGGGTAATTTAGGGTCAGTATGATAATTCATAAAGAAAAACAAATTTTTTGAATGTTTGGTCAACACTTTTTTACTTAATGTATTAACAACCTCATACTGCTAATATTATTGCCACTCAATATTTTTGGTAATTAGGTAAATGATTTTTTTAAAAAATTTGGTTATGATGCATTACTTTGCAATGGAAATTATCTATCTGCAATACAAACTCGAATATGAAAAAAAGTACAGCAATAAAGGAAATGACAATTGTCTATAAGAAAAACCATATTTTATTCTCATATTTTATGTGTGACATCCACAATATCTTGACACAAATACAAAAACGTGATGTGTTTTTTTACATGTTTTTTTTCTACTAATAAAAAAATATTTAATTATAACGGCCTCAATGTCGTCTGCTGTGTTTATTGCGGTGTTTACTAGACTTCTCGATGTCTCTGTCACGTGTACGACTGCGTGATCTATAACGAGAGCGAGAAGATTTGTGGCTTCCAGATCGTCGTCGTTGTGTTTTTTTCTGTTTATGAGTGTGTCCATGGCTGTGGCTTCTTGATCGGCTTCTGCTTGTGTGCTTCTTTCGCTTGGTATGCTTGGTACCTTCTCCCTTGGATGGTGAGGTACTTGTAGATTTCGAGCGTCTTGGTGATTTTGTTCTCTCAGGGACTGCATGGGTACCACTACGACTGATGAATCCACCCCAAGCATTATGATGTTTCGGAAGTGGAGGGCTCGGTGTGTGACCATCAATGTCGCCACTGCGTGCCTTTGATCTCGCCTCCTCGTACTGACGGCGAAGTTCTTCCACCTTTTTTTCCAGTGTTTCAGGTTTGACTCTCGGACGGCAGTACAATCGCAAAATTCGACGACAAACATCCCTTATTGCAGTTTCGTTGACTTTAAACAGTGAATACCAGACAGGCAATGTTGGCAACGGAAGTTGAAGTTGACGAGCACCCAAGTAAATACAAGCACATGCCACAGTTTCCGGATGATACCGTAAAAACACATCGGAGCGCAGTGAATCGTTCATATAGTTCCAGCATTGCTGCATTAAAGTACGATTTTTCTCATAACCCAACACTTGGAGATACATGACGATTATTTTGTGTGGATGCTTTACATGGACGCAAAAACCCAATTCCTTGAGGACCCTGCGCTCTGATTTAATGACTTGATTCTTGAGACTGACGTAATTCTGATCAAGAACCACAGGTTGTATTGACTTTTGACCACACACCTGTTTTATATGATTGAATACGTTTATGACATCTCGTATGCGTCGTGGAGCTTCCTCAATTTTACTAGCCAGGCAGATGCAACCCATTGCAGTAATTTCCATGTTGTGCCTGACCAGTGACTTGCTGTAGTAGAATCGTTGAAAAATCACTTGACCCGTTGCCATTGCTACCTGTGGTAACTTGAGAAGAATTCCGGCGGTTTGAATCAGCTCGCATCCCAAAATTCGTAAATCCGTTTCCGTCTCGGCATCCAATCCATCCAAATACGAAGGGGTCGAATTGAGTTTGTCGTCCGGTAACAGACAATTTTGCAGTGTTAGAACGATTTTTCCATAACATTTGGAATTATTTACCGCATTGAATTTTGGGGTAGATGTGACTGCTGAATTTTCTTGAGTACCCATTGCATTATTCGAGTATTATATTGATAAATTTCAATACGACGTATCGTGATATACTCATGAATAAAGCGTTCGCGGAGACATAGGACAGAGGCTATACAGAACGGACAAAACACATCTAACCTCGAAACGTGTTCCAAATTTCGCGTACACGCTACGTAACCAATTCGTACAGTGGAAATAATTTGCGTTCTATTTGTCGTGAGTACGGGCTCCTAGGGCTCTTGCACACTGAGCGCATTACGCATCGTGTCATTCTCAGCAACCAATCGGTGGCAACCTCCCTTGTGAACCTTTCACGCTTGTTGCGACGACGTCTAAGGTTACGACCACGGTCGACCGTGGTTACAACCAACGAAGATTAGACCTCAATCTTCGTTGATACTACCAACGAAGATTGTAGACCTCAATCTTCGTTGATATTATCGGTCAGAGCATTTTACGGTACCGAGCCGTTGGTGATGTTACACGTGTATATATTCACGAAAGAGCATATATATGAGTTTATCACATAGTTGTAACGAATGTGGTGCGCCACTAGAGGGTGCGACTGCACCGTTGCAAAAATGCGCTCAATTCAAATCGTTTATATAAAATTTCGAATAAATGTACCCTTACCGAGAAACCCATAGGAATAAAGTATTAAACGGAAAATTCAGGTAAAAATTAAGGAAACTCTGAGAGATTCGAGATTTATATGTGCGGTGACCATAGAAATAAGACAATATGATGCAATTAAAATGTATAGATTTTAAATAATATATATACTGAAATTTAACAACATGCTATCTATGAAATTTCAAATGAATAACACCACGAAAAATCCGATTTGTTTAATCGATATAAAGTATACATTAGGCATTTTTATCGATTGACGGTTTCGAAACTAAATATATTTTTGTTTAACTTTGTTTAGCTTATTCTTTCCGTCGAATCTATAACATAAACGAATTCGGGGTATTAACCGTGTTTCAGAGTTTAAGTTACATTATCCTTTCTAGGAATACATATCTATGTATAAGTATACATAAATATATATATATTTATATATACATTGATTTCGATCTCGTAGCGTTCGACTACGCGTGAACTATCGCTGTTCTTTTTGTTTCATGTGAGAATATAGAGAAACCGGAGGAAAGCTGCGTGAGCACCGTCATGAGTGATATGAGTGAAAGAAAGAGTTCTTGATTTAAAGCGTGCGAGCGTGTTTTGTTGGTTCTGATTGGCTCAATGCGTGTGGAGGGAGGCTCGCGTAGGACTCTCCGGCGTGAAGACAAAAATGTGTTCTGACAAAAAAAGTGCAGAACCCGAAATTACAGGACATTATTGGAGCAATCCAAATTTCGCGCCGAATCACGCTAGGAAGCGTCACATAGTTGGGCCAGTGGCGCCCTACCGGGAGTATTCTAAGTACGCGCCACGAATCCATCGGAATTCCAAACAAGAGTGCTCTTTGATCGCGTAAACTTTTCTGCAAATCAGTTTTGAGAAGCATTCTAACCTATTTTTTATATCATATACATACTTGATTATTTATTAAGTTATTATTAGACATTTGATAAACTTTACAAGCACGAATATGTCCGAAAACGGTAGTCCGATTAAATATTTTCTAAGTGGAGGATTTGGTGGTATCTGCACTGTTGTGACTGGTCATCCGCTCGATACTATAAAGGTAAAGTGTGCTTCGGGTACACGTTTCGTAATTTTTTGATAATCGACCATTGCTGTTTATGATTTGAATTTTTTTCGGAATTATTTACTCTGTCAATAGTGATTCTCGGTAATACACTTCAAAAATTTTCCAAAACATTTTTTTAAATGTCACTGAAACCCGAAAATCTCTGTACGTCACTTTGATTCTATTCGGATTTCGAATGCTTTCTTTTTATTTTTAAGGAGAATGAAGTTTTCTCTCATCTCCGTGGCAACAAAATTCGAAAATTCTGCAGCTGCAAGATTTATGGATTCCTTGGTTTTTTCCAACTCTATACAGGTTGAAGAAAACGGTGCTATGATGAATGTGTCCAGGTAACCAAACGTGCCATTATATATTCATTGCGCTTTGGTTTAACCCGACATGCACCATGTGCTGCATTTGTGCTGACAGCATTGTGCTCTTTCTCTATCTCGGTATATAATGTTGAATATACATCTTGACCCTGAACTTGACCAATTACTTTAAAAGATTTTTTCAATTGGGAAGTACTAAAAAAAAATAAAGGTCTTGTAGTATGTTCCTTTATAGTGAAGCTTTATTTATGTGATTTTTTTTTTGAGATTCTCTTGTCAGATATATCTGTTGCTTACAATATATGTCTGAACATGTGTGCATTTAGTGGTCTCAAAAATTCAAATATCTGTATTTCAGAAATGGCTCAACCAATTTTGGTAAAACTGCACAAAAGTCTCCGAAGCAAACTGTCTTGGCTTGCTGTCTTTTTTATCCAAATAACGCATGTGCTCTAGGTTTTATTCGATTTTGAAAGAAAAAAAAAACTGCTGTAACTTTTGTCATTGTTTATGTACCAAGTTTTAAGGTAGCTATTACTTGACTTTGGGTAAAACAGAACCTTGGTATGTGTTTTGTATAGGTGATACATGTAAAAAGTACAGATTTCGATAGTCATTATGTCAACTTTGGAATAGTCAACTTGCTGAAATTTCACAGGTATTTAGATAAGATGATAATTATTACATATATAAAGTTTCAAGAAAATGTTAATAAAGTGATATTACACGATATCTACCTTATAGTGATCTGTTTTTCCGACTGAGTAGTAACTCCGTCGACAAAACAGATTTTGCGTAAGCCATTGGGAGTTCGAGAAAGCTGCTTTTACTCTGGCAGCAAAATTCTCTTAAATGATTGATATTTCGCACAAACGACGAGAACCACGAACTGCAGAATCGTTATATGCGGTTCGAGATTCTCTTTGTTTGTCCGAAAGATCAATCGTTTCAGAGAATTTTGGACAGAGGAGTGGCACATTGCCTTAAGACATTGCGTTACTGCTCAGATGATAAAATAGTTTCTGGGTAAGCCATCATGAGTGCGAGAAAGTTGCATTTACTCCAGTGCTTTTTTTACTCCAGTAAATGGTTGATCTGTTAGAGAATTTTGGTACACAGTTTTTGTTACCGACTGAGAAATAGCCTTAAGGTGATGTGCTACAGGTTCTCGATGTGTCTTGCTCCTCCATGACCGCCAATTGCGTTATCTCCCTTGCACCTCCGCAAACTCCAGCCTGCAGCACATCACGTTAAGCCATAACATCCTACACAATTGTGCTAGGGGACCAGGATATTTCGTATTGAGTCTGGCAAGAATCAATAAAGATGTTCAGATTTTATTAAGTGCAGGGGAGGATACTTTAATTGTGTTCATATGTGATATATTCATGGTACAAAGTTGATAAATTTGTTGTGTACATTATTTAGTATTGAAAAAAACCTGGAAGCACAAATTTTATTTTAAAAAATCGAAGGATTTAAAAATAACTTTTTTTTCATAAATTAAAATATCGGCAGATTCGTATGTAATTTTCTTAAACATAATGTAACACGAATGTAAAAAAAAGTTTCTGCCGAAAATATCGTAAATTGTGGGAGCAGTTATGAATTTCGAAAATTGAATGCACAAAATGTATACAAATTTATGTCTTCAAACCTATTGATGGTTACTATTATTATTGGATGGGCCCCATTATTTTACAAACTTTTTTTTCATAAAATTGAATTTAGATTTCGAACAAAAAAATATTTACGGTAAGAAAGCCTTTGAAAACCTCATATTCAAAATGAAAAAGTGGAACTGCTCCTAAAATTCATAACATTTTCGGTTCAAATATTTGTTATGCTCTTGTCAGATCATATTCAAGACAATTTTGTATTTATTTGCCGATATCGCAACTTACAAAAAAGATAGAATTATTTAATCGTTCAATTCTGAAAAAAAAACATTTTGTCCTTCAAGAGTCTATTATGCAGTGACGACTAAAGTGAATGTGTCAGACAGCGACACTGTCCCAGTTGCAGAACAAGCCAGTATTATCCTGTACATATTCCCGATAGCTTTCTTTTTTTTTTGTTTGGATCGCTATTTAGTTACCAGCAAATGAAAATTCGGTTTTCTATTTTTCTGACCGGAAAAAAGTATTTATTACAATTATGGGAAAAATAAAAAAGGTCACCGTATCACACAATAGGAAAGAAATATCTAATATAAAGTTGGGTCGAAGTCGCCATAGCATCTGTCCAGTCATTATGTCCGAAAAAAGGCAAATAAATGCAAATGGACCGAGAAGGCTGATTTTGAGATATTGTGTAGGGGGGCGGGGCGTAGAAAAGCTTAACTTGAAATTGTCGACCAAGATTTCCTATGAGCTTTCGCCGCAATCTTGAAAAAGGGGTAAATTTTGTTTTATTTGCACAAAACCTTTGATTCAAGACATTTATGTGGCCAAGAAGAGAGCTGTTGAGACTATTTTAGCGGCGAGCGTGAAAAGAGGATGTGAGGAACATCAACGTATGTTACAAACTGTCGATTCAGTGAGTGCTATAAAAAATCCGGCAATGAAAGACTAGCGTCGTTTGCCTCTCGACGAAGTGAATCTGCATCGGAAGAACCGGAAGAACCCGAACAACAACCGCAGCTATGAGCTGCGGTTGTTTTTGATTTTTAAAATAAATGCTTATTGTGTGGAGAAGCAATCACGGATCAACTGAGATTGCCGATAAACAGACAGAAAAAAATTCATTCGGTAAAAGAAAAATCAATGAAGGAAAATATTGTGCAGCACCTTGCTGGACGCGACGATAAGTTTGCCCTTTCAATCGTGGAGCGTATTCAGCATGTGGCTGATCTCGTCGCCACAGGAGGTCGATACCATCGCGAATGCATTTCTCGTGTGTACCACTCACTATCTACCGAGGAGATTAAGAAAGGACGACCTACCGGGAACAAAGTAGACGAGGCCATGGAGGAAATTTACTCTTTTCTAAAGGAGAATTTCGAAGAATGTCAATTTTCTATGGATGAATTGATGAACCAAATAAAAGGAGAATTCGTTCCTGATATCAGAACGGTAAAAAAACATTTACAAACAAAGTACGGACACGACATTCTGAATAACGATAAACAAAGACGCGATTGCGTGATTTGTTTTCTGAATACCGGTTTTAAGATACTTTCGGAGAAATGGTACGAAGAAAAAAATAAGAGCTCTCGCGAAGAAAGACTACGAGTTATTCGCGAAGCTGCAGCGACTATCCGCGAGGACATTAGAGGTGTCATATACGATACAAATAATTACCCCCCATCGGATGAATTCGTGAAAGATGTTGAAGCCGTTGTTCCTAAGACTTTGGAAGTTTTCTTTGCTGCAATCATTACGAAAGATAAACGTGGTGCATTGGAAAATTGGAAGAAAAAATATACAGCGATAGCTCACGCAATAATAACAGCTGTACGTCCTCGTTCGTTTTTTCCCCGCTACAGATAGGTGTCGGAACTTTCCTGTACAAAAAATTCGGTTAAAGAATCTTATCAACATTTTTTCTCAATTCGTGTTTCACAATGCGGACTTCAACATCAACACCCTCGACGGTCATGAAATGTTTCACGCAAAAGGAGAATAACATTGCGTGACTCCCTACACAGCTATCGAGCGTGAGACTGTATTTCCATGCATTGTCGAAATTAAATCGGCTTCAGAAGTTGCACAATTGGGCATGGTTCCAGTACTCTCTTACAGTAAACATAAATTGGCAGGCTTACAGTCCATAACTGTCGCCAATGTCGAAGCTCTTCGTCAACTTTCGAGCGACATTGTACCTACAATACCAGATTTAATTTGGCTTTACGGAAAATGGAGTTGCTCTGTCGGAATTCCACGATGGAATGGTTTTATGGAGAAAGTAACAACCAATATGCAATACGAACGCTCAAGAGTTATCTGCCTTCCGTTTATCAATGCACCGCCATCGGATTACGACACTATCCTTACTTCGCTCCTCGAAGTTGTCGAGAAATGCAAGCGTTGCGATAAAAAAACTCCCTACGTCACATTTGATCAGCCACTATACTGGAAAGCTCACGATATCGTGAGAGCTGCTGACTCAACATCGGATTTGAAAGACGTCATAGTGATGTTCGGTGGATTCCATCTATTAATGTCGTTTATGGGAACAATTGGTATGATCATGTCGGGTGGTGGGATTGATGAGCTTTTCAAGTTGATTTACGCAGAAAATTGCGTCGCAAAAATTCTTACCGACCACGCATATGTACGAGCTGTCCGTGCTCACATTTTGTCACACGTAGCTTTGTCAAAAATTGTACTCGACTCGCTCGAATTAATCGACAAGGAACGCGATGAACTTGATTACTACGCGGATGATGTTTTCAATCGGCCTGCCATACTGATTGCCGCAAAAATAACGAAGTAAAAAGAGTATGAGAAATTTGCAAAATAATTAAATGTTGAAAACAGAGGTCCAACGGCAAAACTATGGGTACAGTACCATCGAATGGTTTCTCGGATAAAGAACTTCATAGAGGTAGAAAGATCAGGCAATTGGGAGCTTCACCTCAATACCATCCAAAAAATGCTTCCCTTTTTTCATGCCAGTGGGCATTTCCTGTATGCGAAGTCTGCTCACTTATATCTACAGGACATGCGAACTCTGTATGAAAAAATACCCAACGAAGATTACGTCAGATTCACAAGACGTGGCTATTTTACGATTCGTCGGACGGAAAAATATTGGTCTGGTATTATGTCCGACGTAACGATAGTGCAGACTCTTATGCGATCCATGAAGTCAACAGGAGGACTGACTCAGGGGCGTAGAATTACTGACAGCACAATAGCATCGTGGACTTTGGGCATGGTTCAGTTTCAAAACATTTGCGAGCAAATTGAAAACTTCTCCGGAGTACGTTGCTCAACAACCGAACAGCACATCGACATGAGACCCTCGCGGATTTTTCGAGACAATTCCGACATTGAGAAACTGGACATGTGGCTCGCAGGGCATAATCCTTTCCCTGAAAATAACGAATTAATTTCTATCGGCACAGGCGTTGTCGCAAACCCAAACATTAATTGTCATCGTGCAAACGACGTTGGTTGCGGCATGATTACTAAAATCATAGGAGCAAATTTCGGGTCCTTGTCGTTCAAAAGGAAGGATATGGTGTGTCCGATATCGGCAGTCAACAGCAGCATTAAAATCGACGCGTCACCAGTTCCGATCAATCCACTGTTACGTTTCTAAAGAATGTGCATTGCGAAGAACTCCGAGTCTGATATGAAATATTTTCTGGCATACGAGCTCGCTACGTTTCCATTGTCTTTATTCACCGAAGAAGGAATGCAGAAAGGAACCAAGTCATTGTTATATAATGCTTTCGAACGTTTGGGAGAAAATATACAACCTGGTAACAGACATATTCAGATAATTGACGGTGGTTTTCTTCTGCACAAAGTTGTTTGGGGTCGTATTGAAACATTTGGCCTCATCTGCCAGAAATATGTTATGTGCGTGCAACAACACTTTGGAGAGAACGTCACAATTATATTCGACGGTTATCCGAATGACATGAGTATCGCAGGAACCAAAACATCGGAAAGAGTACGACGTTCGAGAAAGAACCAATCGCCAGAATTTACATTCGATAAAACTACAGCTCTAAAAGTTAGCCAAGAGAAGTTTCTTGCAAGGGACACAAACAAAGATAACTTTGTACAAATGCTTCGCCTTTATTTTGCAAAAGACGAAATCAAAGTTGAACAGGCCTTTGAGGATGCAGATAGTCTGATCGTAACCACGACAATTGAAGAAGCATCGATTTACGACTCTGTTGAAATCGTCGGTGAAGACATCGATCTTTTGGTTTTAATCAGTGGACTCGCGCAGGAAAAAACAAACTTATACTTCCAAAAACCAGCAAAAGGAAATACACCCGCAAAACTTTACTCTCCGGCTAGTTTGAAGCATGATAAGTACGTTCTCGACAACATACTTTTCCTTCATGCTTCATGCTTCCTTCATTTCGTATGCAAAAGCATACGGAGGTACGGTCGTCGGTGGAATTATTCAAACAAGAAAAAGTCGATCCGGAGGTTCTGACTTCAACAGGAGAACAATTCCTCATCGCCTTATATGGCGGTAAGAAGCAGGAAAAATCTATAAATGTTAAGTAATCTGTGTACTTTTTTTTATATATATTGACGCAAACCAGATATGTGTAGATTGGATGAGGAGAATAAGAGGGATCTCAAGAAATACTCGTAACGCTCGTGTATGATAAATGACAAGAATAATGATTTACTGAAACTCGTGTTCGTATGACATGGTGGCTCGTGCCCGACTGACGCTCAGCCGTCGCTTTCCCGCTGGCTCGCTTGTCGCTGGTCTCTCGTACGTTGCAACCACGCCGGTATATCGACGCTCTACTTAACCTACGGTACCTACGCTCTGAACTACATCAATAATATACATATTTAGTAATAAAAGAAGATAGTGTATTGTAATATATATGTGCTGTGAATATTCTTTTTTATCAGATGCGAAGTAGGTTTATCTCCTCGTGGTGCATTTCATAAACAAATATGATTTCATTAATACATACAGTTAAGAGTGTAAACTCAAAAAATTAAAACTCCCGCGCATTATATATATGTACTCGTCATGGGTGATGCTGTCAGCCATGCTTTTGTCATCGATATAAAACTATCGAATAACTGCGCGAGCATCAAGCCAATGAATAAAAGGATATACTTACTTCTCGTTGAACCTTACAAAAGAGCATACTGCGTTATTTTATTCCCTGAAAAATTATCCTGTCCCATCACATACAATTCCTTAATATTAGTTTGAACAAAAACCAAAATTGTACATAACTTCTATATCACTTCTATATTTTAGAGCAAGCATGTTTGGGTTTGGGTTTGGGTGACTTAACACGTGAGCTGTATATAAAAAATGTAACCCAAAAAATGAATCATTTGTAAATACACCATGAAAAGGTTGCATATCAAAATTAGTCTGCTATTGACCTCCTCCAATGTAAGGATAATTGGCACGGTCTCTTACAAAACAAAATGGAGAAGGGGTCTGAAGCTGCATATTCGGATCTAGAAAAATATATCTTACATACCTTCTCAACTAATATCCATAAAACGCACATTCACAAAACAAAGCTTCTTCTGTGAGGAAGCGAAAACCGAGAAAACTCTATAGAGGGGATTGTATCGGTGCACAGTGGTCCCAAATCCCAAAAACATGGTCAAAATATGAATGCGTTTATTAATTTCGATGAAAATTCGTATATAGGGGTTTTCGAGGTCACTGATTACGAATCCGAAATCAAATTTAGAAAAAACAAAATGGCGGACTCAATATGGACGACTACTTTGTGAAAAGTTCATTCGATTTGCACGGAATTCAGTGTTTAGGAGTTCTTAAGAATTTATGTGAAGTCAAATTTTAATAAAATGCGTTTAAAAATGATGATTGTAAATGAATTGAATGAAAAATTTGATGATATTTTACATCTGAAGGTTGAGCTAGAAGAAAATGGGAATAAAGTAATTAATCACTTTTACAATGATGATGAACATTTATTTCCATATAATTTTACCATTTCTTAGTCGCTATCTGATGAATGCTGTGACGAATCATTATCATCATCATCATCATCATCATCATCATCGTTAGTATATTTCGAAGGAATATGATGACTTGATTCTGCAACTGAAGGTGGAACCAATAGTTCAACCGCTTGTGGGGATAATCATTTTAGTTTTTTTGGGGGAAGTTTTCGCAAACTGGATATCAGTGGATCTGACGTTACTAAAAGCCTGCAAAAAACGTCTGCCATGTTTTTGATTCGGCCACATTTTCGCGCAAAATTTTCTCGGAATCTTTTAATGTACTTGTTACATGATTCCTGAGCTTCATCAAACATTTGTCCGATAGGAAGTAACAAAGAATCTACAATTTTGTGACCGTGAATAAGAATTTTATGCCCTGTTGTTGGCATGAAATACCACGGATAGGGTTCGACAAATTTTCGTGCAGTATTTTCAGTGTACTTTTGAAATTTCGGTACATTGATTTCGAAACCACAAGAAATTACCTGCAATATAATATGAAATCGCTTTATCAATTCTTCATCAATTCCCGTTATTGAAGCAGAAATTTCAGAATTTTCGAAAAAACGCCGAGCTGTATATCCGTTATTTGAACTTCCCTTGCCTTGTTTCGGTTGATCAACAATAAGCCGTTTCTTAACGGTCATAATAAATAGTAGATGTACATCTACAACTATTCCTACAGTTAAAAGTCCCTAGAAAAAACCTTTTTTTTTCGACTTTGGGCCAGCTTTTTTGGATTTGGGACCACTGTGGGGTGGGTGAAAATGACGACAAAGCAATGAGCAAATTTCGAATTTGCACGGTTTTTTTCCCATTATTTTCGTTACTATATAAAAACGTGTATTTTGTATTGTGGTTCGGCATATTATATTCGCCATTTTAAATATTGAAAATCAGATTCGGATTTAGCGACCTTAAAGACTTTGAGATATCCATTGTTTTTTAAATCTACATATTTTTTCGAATTTTTGTCAGTCATTTTGGAAATATGAAACACATTAGGAAATGTGTCTATTATTATACTCGACCATTAATTTTCTCGAAGTTTAACGATATTTCCGGATACCGGTCCGTTATATTCGATTCACCCTTTTGATAATCGGATATTAAAAAATTAGTTAATATCAATTAAAATCAGATATTATTTCGGATTTCGCAACCTGAAAAACCAGGAGACTCCAATTTTCATTGAGACCGAAATATTTTTCCAGTCATTTTGAATTTCGAAAATCAAAAACCTGAAGATACTCAAACACAATCGAAACGTAATATAATCATGACGGTGTCATGGAAAAACGTCAAACTTTAGTTGATATTAATATTTTTAATCTGCAAACACATTGGAAACAGCGAAGAGAACTCCGATATGGAAATAAGAGTAAGGGATAGTTTACCCCTTAAAACTTGTTTTTTAACAATATATAAAAATGCGTCAACTGTAATTTTGATTCCCCTTCAGAATATTAGCTCTTTTTTTGTGTTCGATTAATCCTAGAATGGTACAAATGGGCCACATGTACCCAGAGCATATTTGTGTTCATAATATATTAACTAATTGTTAAATTCATTTTTTGATAATTTATACGTATAGCTTGCAGTCTGGCGTTTTTAATTCTCTGCTATTGGAAGGAAATCAAAGACAGTAGTCTAGAGTTACAGCGTGTTTCATCAGCTAGATACCACGTCACGCACCTACCCATGTGTACCGTATTAAGGACAAACAAATATGTGTACCGTACTAGGGTTAACAATATTCGAATGTAGGGTGAGTGAAGGTCAATCTGCGGGGTAGTACGCCCTCAAACACACGCAATACTTTTTTTGGACGTGAAAATGTCAGGTTTAAGTTGATATTATTATTTTTAATCTGCAGCTACATTCATAACAGAGCTCCGATATGGAAATTGAAGTAAGGGGCCCCTTGAAACTCGTTTTTTGAAAAATATGCAAAAACATGTTAACTTTAATTTTGTTTCCCTTTCACAACTGTATCTGTTTTATTCAATTTGATCTACGAGTTTTTAATGAAGCGTGAGAAACGGAAAAATTGAGGGGTGGTTCACCCTTTATTTTTTATTTTTTATTGTGTACCTGGTGGATTTTCGGTAACTTTGCACAAGAAACATTTACGTTTTTGTTTCACTCAAATCGGTTGACTGCTTGTGGGTGAAACGGCATGATTCCTCCTTAATGTGTTTCACCTGTTGAATCCGTTTTTCCGCAGATAAAAACAAAAATAGGTGTCGCCTAGTTTTTAAAGCCCTACAACACACATGGGTTTCAACGAAATTGAAAGTTACCACGAAACTGATTTTCCTTGGAAGAGTCCTCATGAGCAAGTTTGTTAAGAAGGACGTCCTCGATAACGAAAATATTACATTAATTAACCTCAAACTAAAAAGCAATCTAATCGACTTAAGGGATCTCGGGTACGACACTCGAGTCGTGATCAGAAAATCACATGACGTGTGCAGAAAGATCTATGTATTCCCATTCAGACCTCATTATCTTGCAGACAATAACTTACCAAAATCGGAAAGGCTTTGATGTTTTGCGATCCTGAGCTCATTGTTAAATCGAAGACAGTTTCGTTTCAATGTCTTAAGTCAGCTCTGGAAATGTTTGCACTGTTGAACCGATTGTCTGGGTTGCATCGCGACGAAAACTGATTGAGAATTTCGAGATATTTGTGTCAAATCGTTTTCGAGACAGAAGGACAGATTCGATGTTTTTTGAATGGATACTGTATCGATTATAAATGGCTCGGACAGCTTAAAAAAATTCTTCGGATTGATTTTTGTTTTGTTTCACAGAATTGCGAATATTGAGTGTGGGTTCTTGGTAAATGAAGAATTATGTTTTCTTTTTACTTTGCAAATATAACATCTCTTCAGCGAGCGATATGTTCCCCATTTCTTCGATTGATTAACTCTCGATTGATATTATAAGGCGAAGCCGAAATAACCTGCCAGTATAATTACACATAAACACACATAACAGTGAGTGAGAGTTGACGATCATACGTCATAGCGGTTCTGTGGACGCAACATGTATTGGACGCCGCGTGCGTGTGTGTATCGAATCAGCGGCCTTTACGAAAATGGACCTCAATATTATAATATTGTCATCGCATGGCTTGACAAGTTGCGGTAGGCCTCGAAGAGAGGACATTACGACAGCCCTTTGTGCTCGGCTGGAGAGTGATTCGTCACAGAATGTTTAATCGATAATCAAAGTCCGCATTCATTAGTCGCTCTCAAGCACGTATGGGATCAGCTGGGTAAGAGGAGTAAGAAATGTTTGTGTGAATAAATATGTAATACACGCCGCGAGGCGTGATCATGGTGTATGGAGAAACTCGAAGAAGAAAAAATCAAAGAAAAGGGCATCAGTGGTAGCCGAGAGCAGGAAGCGAATGCAGGGTGTGGTTAAAGAATTAAAGGAAAAGAAAAGAAAACTGATGGAAGAATACCAAAAAAATCACGATTTACTGGATGTCGAACCGAGTTAAATTGGTAAAAGTAGTTGTTGGCCCCGAAAGTCCGTTTATAAAAATTATATGTTATATTCATATGTAACACTATAATATGATTTATCAAGATATTTGTCTGAATTTTCTAGTCATTTCCTGCCAGACATACATTTTTCGAAGATCATGCGCATCATTTTTATCTCGTTACGTCTCAGAGGTTTCCTCAATTTAGACGTGCCTAAATAAAACATGTGTGCAAATAAATGAATAAATGACACACATAAATTGGGGTTCTCTTCCTGATTAACGATTGAAAACGAGATTTCAAGTTTAATTAATCGCAGAAAATAAAAGTACAATACTATTCTTATATAGATTCAGTGAAAGTCAATACAAAACTTAAAGAGACGGATCGAAATAAAAGATACAATATTGAGTTTGGCATTCGGATTTTCAAGTTATATAAACTCTCAGAAATGTGTAATCCGGGAGACCGATTTAACGAGTAAGACGCTAGAATTTAGACTGAATCTTTTAGGTGTTAAATGTAGACTTAAATAAAACTTATGAGTCTTTCGGATGGTAAATGAAGACCGAATCAAAAAATAGAATTGGTTGCCCAGCAGCGGTCCCAAAAATGCCGCCGGCGGGTTGGCGGTGGGTAGTCGCGGGGTATTGCTTCGTGCCCCGATGCGTGGCTCGGCTCGATGAGTTTTTGTGAATCTAGCCAAAATACATCCGGTAGTTCGATTAGAACCTTGAGGCCTTCCTTCAGCAGTACAATAAATTCAAAACGGAATATAATTGGAAAACAAGATTTTTTTTTGTTTTTTAAACCTTCCGACTGCAACACTCACCAAAAATTTAATCACACAATAAGATTTAAAAAGGATGAAAGGATTTATAGCATCATAAGAATAAATATAAATGTTAATTAAATATTATAAAAATTCATTCATTACTTTCCGATCACACCAGCGAAGCGGGAACGTCTCCCGACTGTATTAAAAATAATTCGTGAATTTTTAGAATATTTGATCAACATTTATAAATACATTTTTTGTGAGTGTTGCAGTTGGGAGTTTTTTTTTAATGTTTATTTTTTCATTCATGCTTTTTGAAGTTCAAAAAAACTTTATTGAGCCCTAGATGGACATCACAGTAATAACAGTCGAATGTTTTTCACCGATACACTAATCTTAACATTTTGAATCCGTGAGTTACTTTTGACATTCATTTTTCTTGTTATATTTTTTTATTACTCATATAGTTTTTAGACAAAGTTTTGTTTCCGTGAAAAAATATCATTTTCGAGATCCTCATTCAAGATCCTTAAAGTGTTTTAAAAAATCAGCAAAATTTATGTAGAATTATTATTTTTTATCGTCAATTTCTTCACAGACGACGCCAGCAGCACTTTAGTTCAAGTTCAGCTTTTTCACACCGTGGTCTAGATAGCGCTTTACAAAAGGGCATTTGATCATTTTAAAAGAGCATTAATCTCCGCGAGGACACGGCAAATTTTGACAACTCATAATCATTACAATAAATATCTATAAATGCGGCACATAGCGGACATAAGAATGATAAATATCGATATCCTATATTTGCCCTTCGACTCGGTTCAGAAAGGCTGGTCGGAAATCGAGGACTCTCATTGACTGCAACCTGCTAGATGAGTCTGGACAGCCATAAGCTCTCATAAGTGAACGTAGCGTTACGACATATTTCGTCATTTTTCCGATGTGTACACGCGGACATTCAAGTATTTTTTGTGAAAAAGTATTATATCGACATGAGTATACATCTAATTTTAGTAATACATACCACAAACACTGTCCGTCACCGACAGAATCATTATGTAAAATTAAGTTAAGATATATTCAGCCGTTTCGGTAATTATCAGATAAAACGAAAATATGTGAAGTCACAAGGCCACAGTGAAACGGATACTCCCGTCTTTTTGCCTTGCGGACAGTCGAGAGTGAAAATATAGTGTAGGGAAATGTCGGGAAATGTAACGCCGTAAGAATCTCATAAATACTTATTGTTAGCTTCTGTATGTCCGTGGGTCACGAAATTTTTTCAATATTTGCCAGGGAAACCTCGAAAAGTTTGGGAATTTTCCACTAAACAGTGCGTCGCAACCATTCCACTAAATGTTTTTAAGGGTTACGTCATTATGTTAATCAATTTCGATGTATTTTCGCAATTCACTGTATCAGCTTCATATTGTGATATTCAGGCCATTTAAAAAAAAATACGAATTCTATATATTGATCTTATACTTCTCTCTTCATCGATTTTCACTATATTCATTGACAAACATCTACCCAAATGAAGCCTGTATATCTAATACGATTTGCAATATTTTACCAGATCGCAACAAAGACTTTACCAAGCACCCTTAAACGTTATTTTTATGATCCTTCAAAAATTTCATTTCTTAACTTGACGTTTGCTTCAATTGGAGTAGCGGAATAAATTATTCAAAGAATTTAACACTTCGTAAATTTGCAATGCTTCGATCGGTTCTCTTCAAACTTAACAAACACTGTTTAATGATAATCCATTCGTATCGTCCAAAAAGTTAGAATTCGATCGTTCAATAATTGTGGAAGCTATATAGAGAGCTTTGGTGAACATTAAAAAAAAAATTTTAATTCAGGTTAATTCGAATGAGTAATGGAATGTCCACGGAAATTATACCGAACAACGAAGGGTAGCGTATACAAAATTGTAGCCTGATGGGTATGGCTGTTCTGGAATTGTAGAGATTCGAATTTTGTAGTGTCATCACATGTACAGGGTGTACAAAGATTTTGTGTTACCGCTTCGTCAGGTGATTCCCCGGGTCACGTTCGGCGAAGATTATCCCCAAACATGGCCCCGCAAAATTGACCTTGACCTTGAAATTCAAGGTCAAATTTTGTTATTATAAAAAATCCTACTCATCAAGAGGAACAAAAGCCTGAAAGGGATCATGGGTCGCAAATGAATCCTTCACCCTGAAAAATAATCATGAAGTTGAAAAAAAATAGCAAACGGTATTTTGTCATGAATGTTGATATAGAAGAATCCCGAAAGTAATCAGAATAATGGCAACATTTAGCATCACAAGGAAGCCCTCCATCTCTTAGCCGGTGAGTTCTATTATCCCAGACAAGGAAAACTTACCGTTGCCGGACTCTCACCACGAGAATGCCGATGGATGGGCACATGACAGAGACAACTAACCATTAACCATATACTGTCATACCTTCGAGTGTCTGTGTGCGTACGTGTGCGTGCGTGCGGGTGCGCGTGTTTTGGGTTCGTCGACATCGCCAACGCCAATATCCACCAGACAAAAATTAGCAACGTAAGAGAGGGTTTGGAATCGAAAAATACCGCGGAAGCCACAAACCGCGGAGACCTGATTTCTGTGTGTTTGCAAGATTACGCACACGCACACGCACGCAGGCGGACGCATGCATGAACATGCGCGTGTACTCGCGCAAACGAACATTTTTTCTAAATATGACTTTTCCACTTTTTGGAACATTTTAAGTACTCTGGCATTAACGAATCCATTTTTTTTAGTTTAGTAAATTTTTCGGAATTGATGCAAACCTTAAAAGGTGCGAATATACACGTAAATATTGCCTTTTCCCAATTTTCACTGGTTCACTAAGCTTCCTCGATGAAAATGACCGGATAAATCCTCTATCGAATTGTGGCAGCCACTTGCCAATAGAGACGGCTCTGTGAATGAACGAAAATCATGCGGGAGCAGTGTGCAAGATTCAATTTCTACCTTTTTTTGTACTATGATTATATTGTATTACTAGCTTATTGAAAACTTCGTCATATTCACTTTGGTATAATGCACATGTTTTTCAACAGGTTCGTTTACAGACTGTTGCGAAACCTGGTACTGATGGGGCGCCTCTTTATACGGGTACCTGGGATTGTGCGAAAAAAACAGTGACCACGGAAGGACTTCGCGGCTTGTACAAAGGTGAGTAGTATGTAAACCTATTTTACAAAATTCAATGAGCATGTTTCTGTCTATGTAAAGCATTGATTACTTAATTTATGTTCGATTGAGATATGGTGATGTCAATTAAGGTTATTTGGAACGACGTGCGCTGGTCAATAGACAGACCTTCATTAATTTTTTTAAAAGAAAGCCGTTAACAGCGTTAACCATAATGTGAAATATTACCGATAGCTTTATTTCTCTCTGTAATGGGATCGTAATAACACACTAATCGTAATTATGTCACCTTCGGCCATCCACCCTCGCTCGTGCATCCGCATTGCCGGCGGGCGTCGCTTAATTTTTGTTCCACCAGGTGAATACATACTGGTACAACTTGAGGTTAAGGGGAACTGGGTTCAAGCCCATTGACGCAAGCAAATAGTGAATCTATGTAAATTTTTGGTTCCCCGAAATTGACAAACCGGTCGAACTGGAATGCACTCACGAGGGTGGACGGTTCCGGAAATGCCCGGCCACTCAGGCACAGGATTTGGTAGAGAGGTTCGGGATTCGCCAGTAAATAGGGGTTATTTCAACGAAATAAAACATCTAGAGATGGAACTCCACTGGAGAACACGAAATCTAAAATTCTTGATGCTTGTTTTTCAACATTGCGAGAACTGTCATGATATCATTACGCTCAATGAATAATCAAGCTTGTTGATAATCACGGTGCGATAACCTTATACCGAGTGTATATCGACAGCGAAGCACATACGAAGCCTATACAAGCGAGAGTAAGACCGCCCTTTGTCACGCATTAACAAGAGCGAGACCACACTGTCGCGCACGTGAAAGAACGAGATAGCGTCCACGGAAAGAAAAGCTGTCAATACGGTATAACAAGAACTGAGAATCCTCGCAGGAGGCTCACGACAGTCTGTTTGTAAAAATGAATCACGATAGCGAAATTTCTATTCTGAAAAACCTTGACCAGTAACTGCTGTCTTCTAACTTGAATTACGTCATGACATTGTCGATAGCATTATCGAGGACATTTTCCTTCGATAGCAAAGACATCCAGGATGGTATGTCCGTACCCTGTGTCCGTAACGCAACTAAGCCCTTCGTCTGTTTTTCAGTGTGATTTACCTCTATTTGGGGCACCGGTATTTCAGCCACACGTCCATCAATTGCTGGAAAAATTTCACTGGGCGCTCCCTTTGATCGGGGCACTCGTTACCTTGAGCCATACTTCGCATGACCGATCTGAACGCTCCAACTCGTTATGTTCACAAAACGCTACCTGTTCTGTACCGAACTATATCGCGATTAAAATAAATAATCCACCGAAGTCATACATTTCGATGCGCATTTAACGACGCTATAATTTGGTACGTTATAGTTCAACATTTAATGCACTATAACTGTTTTCGCGAGAAATAAATGGAACAAGTGAACTGCTGATAAAATAATGATAATATTTAATTCGGTTGATAATATGTACAGTTGTGGTGAATGTGAGTGAATAGATGTTGTCTCGGCAACGTGTGGTTGAATGAACTGATTTATCTTTAACTTGTTGTCTCGGCAACTTATATCAAAGATACTCAAAACTTCATTGACAAGTTGTCTCGGCAACTTGTCAATGAAGACTCTAAATAGTTGTCCCGGCAACTGGTCAATTAAGACTGAAATAGTAGTTGTCTCGGCAACTTGTCAATGAAGACTGAAAATAATTAGAAGAGACTCAAAAACTCTCGCTTCATTTGCAGTGGAAGGAGAAGGCTTCAAGCATTTGTCTCGCGTATTCTCATTGGTTAATTTTTACAGAGTATGATGTTTTGTGTGATTGGTTTAAGGGTTGGCGTCCCCCGCAGGTACGTACGAAGCGTCTTGACGCGTCGACTCGCGGAAAAAACCCTAACGGTCAACCTGCAATAAAACATTTGGTCGCCAGAGACTGAGTCATCGGTTTTTCCAGTCATAAAACATCTGCGTGCCAAAAGTTTCGTTTTCAATGGAGGATTAAAAACCTTAAAGGATCCTTTGAGAATACGCGTTTGTCTGTAATCTTTGGATTTGTATTTTGAATGTGTATGTGTTTGTGTGTTTTTAAACTATGAGTAAAATATTATTTGTCGAACCATTTTAAGCGTCTCAGTCGACGCTCCACTACCTCAACAACGTAGTGAAACGCGAACTCGAGAACTCGTAAGCAAAAATTCGTATGAGAGTGGAAACCTTGTAATAGAGGCAAGTGAAGAGGGTTAGTTCAGACAACGTGAACAAAATCTTAAACGATAACTGTTGAACACTTTGTGACCATGAATAAAAAAACCACGTCACAGAACATGGTGCTATTATGAAATATAGAATTGATTTTGAGATAGCTATTGATATAGAGTTTATATTAATTATTCGAAGACCCCATTCTTAGATTCTAACTTGACTCCGATAGTATTACTCTCGGCAATGTTGCATTTTTCTTTGAGGCGCCACATGTCTTTTCGACGTATTTTTGAGAAATTTCCATTCGCTCGGTTTTCATTGAAACTAAATATGATTACTCGATACAAATTCATGAAGAAAAAACCGGCATCTTGTTCGTATTGGATTCTCCGTCACTAGCGGTTAGAACAGGTAATGTTAGATAGGTACGCGTAATGATGCCAAGCCTCTACGAGACGCTATACGCTATAGCGGCTCCCCACCGATGAGTTTCATGGTATCTCCTCGACTCAAATTTAATATTTCTAATTCAGATGTTCGTTGACCCCTTTTTTCAAGGTATCTTTAGAATCCTTGATATTTAACACATATATTTGACGTTTCTTACCCGTGGCGTCTGCGAGGGAAACGTACGAACTGTGACGTGACATTTCGTGCCCGACACCGCGCCAGTGTTGCCAATCGGTACCCCTTCAATGTCGCCTATGCCTACCCTGAAAAGTCGCTGTGGACGATTCGGTTTAAATTCGCTAGATTATCGTCATTCGCTAAAAATGGTGCCAAAAAATCTGAAGTACTAATGTGAAGCTCTAATATGAAACAAAAATCTGAATCATAGAATTGATCGACACTCAATAAATCAAACAAATTCATATGAAAAATTTGTGATGTATTTTATCAATACATCCAAACCACACCAAATAAAAAAGGATATACATTTTGAAGGAGTGTGTATGTTATATGTACAATGTATAAGTCCTGACGAACTCAACTAAACAGAAGAAACCCAAATAAACGGAAGAATGCAAGCCAAACCAAACAAAACCGGAATTTTATCGCATATATTGTCCTTTGCCGCATACATTCTTATCGATTACTCATCACTTTTTGAAATTAACTTAATACTCTTACTCTGTACACATTTAGGAAAATTAAGTATAGTAGGACCTGGTTATAAGGAATCGTTAGGGGCTGTAGGAAAAGTGAATTCCGAGAAAAGTCGTAAAATCTAGCTCCCTCACAACAACGCATTGAGGCAGCTGTCGCAGTATGTATAAGATGCGTCTGTGGAATACGTGACGCTACTTCAACATTCGACCGTTCCACCTTTTGTTCATGTTTACAGTTAAAACCACGCTAGAAGAAATTCCTTATAACCGGGTACGTTGCGCAAAACGTTACCTTGGTTTGTAGTGGGCGACCGCGCTAACAAGGAGAGGTCGCGGACTTCGGGTCACCGATTTCCATGAGATTTTTATGAAAGATAGTACTCTACTAGAAGGGGCTAAGGGCCAAAGGATACGGCACCATATTCAGTTATTTTCGAGCAATATCGATTTAAAAAATCGAGCGGTACTTAGGGTAAGTGGGGGTATTACTGTAGTTTTAAATTCGGGGCCAGCTTGATGACTATATTTTAAAAAATCATTGAAAGTTACCGAAGTTTTTTTGTTTGCAATTCAATATTTAACTTATTATGAACTTACAAAAAAAATAACAAAACAACAATGTGATGATTTTTTCATCAAATATTAAGCATTTGAAAAAAAAAATCGATGCAGCTGCGGGGTCTAGAGCGACCCTAGGGTATTACTGCGTACCAACTGCTACGGGTTGTCCAATTACTGCGTGCCTAATACCAACGAAGATTGAGGTCTATAGAAGCACAAAGCCTATAGCCCGCTTGGTTCCAATTTTTTAGTGAGTCAAACATACGCTAGGAGGCTCTAGTGTCGACCAATCGATATGCTCCGCCTTCTAGCTTCGATGCTCGCAGCCATCTGGCTACGGTGGGGTCACGTAGCTTCCCCTGACTTCCCTCTCTGTGGCTTCCCCTACCGCCCCTCATGCGACACCGCTCGACGACACGCGGCGGCGGACTTATTTACGAACAATGACTGCATCTACACGACGAGCTTTATTCCAATTTTACTAACATCGATGTACTAAAATCGAGCGTAATGCGCGGTGTAAATAGCGTATTATACTCGAATTAACAACGTACGTGTAAACCGGAGTAAATTAATGAAACCCGAACCTAAGAACACCTAATTCAAGCGGGGTACACAACATAAATATTACAATGCTCATTTAATATTCAATCAGTTACGCTAGCGTAGTTGGTAGAGCGACAAGATACGAGTCGGACTGCGCGCGATCGAGACACGGATTGGTTTGTTTTTTTTTTTTTTTTACCTGATTCTCTTTCAACCAACGATTTCACATATTCACTAATTTTCATAAACTTTTCACATTGAACATAGACATTTTTGTGTGAAATATACGCGGGAAAAGCTGATGAGTGCCCCACTTTAGAGTGGGGCGTTCATCAGCCCCTACTCTCAGAGCGAGAGAGATCGCATCATCGAGTTAATCGTGAATGCGCGAGAGATAGCGCCGTCAAGCTCATCATTACATCTCAGTACGAGCAGGGGCCAACGCGTGACCTGCTCGTATTAACATGTTGCTCTCTCTCTTATAAAAACTTTGTTCTCTGATTTTTTATATTTTATTTATTGTGTATATCGCAAATTGCATAATTGGAAAAAAAAAAATAATGAAGCCGGGGATTGAACTACCGACCTAGCACATACAGAAGCAGCGCCGTACCAATTAGCCCAACTTGGATACGTATAATTTTTGTATCTTTTTAAGTATAAAAATCGTGTCCTCGCTTGGATTTCGATTTCATTAGATTTGCTTGGTTGGGTTAATTAACTCCTAGTTTACGTAAATATAAAGAAATAATTAAAAAAATAACTTTGCCTCGACGTAGAGGTCATTAAAATGCAAAAGTATTTGCAATGAATAGCTCAATCTTCGTCGGTATCAGCAATGTAAACCCAAACCCCCACTTTACGTCCGTATCGCAGTTATACAGCCGCTCACGTGTGTTAGTTCTGTACGTGAGCGCACACATGTAAACTCGACGCTAGCGACATCTTACCGTTGGGGGAGAAAGATTGTCTGAGCTCCCCAACTTTTTTGGAACACAGCGGGCTATAGGCTTTGTGCTTCTATAGGCCTCAATCTTCGTTGCTAATACTGCACGACGTGTATCTAATTTATAATTGTTTTTTAATGATAACAATTACATCTTCGATAACAAATGGTCTTCATTAATTATTTAATAATTATTATCACATTAACAGTCGTTTCTTATAAAAATATTTTGTTTCCTTATTTACACTTATTTTATAATGATAATTAAATCTCCGAAAACAAGTGATTTTTATTGATTATTTAATAATTATTATCACATTCAAAGTTCTTTCTCATAAAAATATTTTGCTTCCTTACTGAAGGAAGAGCTTCTTCCACAGCCAAAATTAAAAGTTCTTTTTTGTAGTCACATCTCTGTTTTTTTGCTTTCACTTTCTTTTTATTTATTTTCGTTTTACTTTTGACTTTCGGCATTATATATCTATAATATTAGAGAACTTTATAATAGGTACCTATACGAGACTGACCAGAACTAACTGAGGTGTAATATTTTTGTAGGTTAGAAACTCGAAATAATAGATTGGCAGTAATCGGTGCGTACGCTTCGAAAGGACAGGGTCTAATTACTGCGGCAATGGTTATACAACCGCAGTAATATGCACATGCTTGAAACATTCTTGCCAAATACTGCGGCGGCAAATAAAAAATGAAAATAAATTAAATGTTGATTTTTTTTTTTTTTCAATTAAAAACAAGTATTATTTTAGTTACAGGAACAAAATACAATAATTGCAGTACTAATAAAGAAAAAAAAAAAAACACTAGCTGTTAGCTTAACTGTGACGGCATTTTATGTCTGTTACGTTTTCCACGAAGGATACGGCGTAGGTGAGTCTGACAATGAAGTAATCTCTGTCTCTGTCTCTGTCTGTCTGTCTCTCTCTCCCTCTGTCTCTCTCTGTCTGTGTGTCTGTCTGTCTCTCTCTCTCTCTCTCTCTCTCTCTGTCTGTCTCTCTCTCTCTCTGTCTCTCTGTCCCTCTCTCTCTGTCTCTCTCTCTCTCTCTCTCTGTCTCTCTCTCTCTGTCTGTCTCTCTCTCTGTCTCTCTCTGTCTGTCTCTGTCTGTCTCTCTCTGTCTCTCTGTCTCTCTGTCTCTCTGCCTCTCCGTCTGTTTCGGCATATTTCGCGAAGAAGTGGGAATGTGCCGGGAACGTGGGGTAATGCGGAGCGTCTCCGTATTTTTTAGGCCAGCGCTTAGACATAAAATGCCAAAAGAACCTTATACTGGTATCTATTTTCGACCATGACTAGCACCAAAATTATGAAATTTTCAGTTATAAGCACCTACTAATTTTCATAAATCACTGATAAACTTAATAATCATGGTGCACGTCATATTGTTGATTCATTATGTTTTCTAAACATCGAATTAATAGTCTGATTTTTTTCAAGCTATAAATAATCAGACAAGATTAAATTCTGATATAAAAAAAAACGCAGTAATACCCACACCCGCAGTAATAGCAACGAAGATAGAGGTCTATAGAAGCACAAAGCCTGCTTGGTTCCCAACTTTCTGCGAGTCAAACATACGCGAGGAGGCTCTACACTAGGTCGACCGATCGATATGCTCCGCCTTCTAGCCTCGTTACCGCAGCCACGTGGCTAGGGTGGGGTCACGCAGCTTCTCCTGACGACCCTCATTATGCACCGTTCCACGACGCGCGGCGGCGGACTTATTTTAATATGTCTACGTTTACGATGACTACGTTTACACGACGCGCTTTATTCCAATTTTACTAACATAGATGTCGTATAATCAAGCATAAAGCGCGGTGTAAACAGCGTATTAACAACGTACGTGTAAACCGGAGTAAATGATTGAAACCCAAACTCAAGAACGCCTAATTCAAGCGGGTACACAACATAAATATTACAATGGTCACTTCATTTTCCATCAGTCACGGTAGCGTAGACCGAGTCACGGATTTTTTTTTTTTTTTTTTTTTTATAGTCCTGATTCTCTTTCAACCAACAATTTCACATATTCACTTATTTTCATACACTTTTTACATTGAACATAGACATGTTTGTATGAAATATGAAATTTTTATTTCAGAGTTTTATAACATTATAGAAACAAATGTAACTAGGAAGAAAATACAATGCGTGGAATGTTTTGTTGTTTGATTAAACATCGACTGCCAGATATTGCTCAGATAGAAAAAAATATTATGGTGAGCTTGCAGAGATTACAATTCAGGTTGTTATTTTCAGTTATTTTGAGTACTTTGCAATAAGATAAAAATCTTGAGGAAAGTAACCGTATTGAAGATGACTTCAACTTCAAATAATAATACCAAAATTTTATCTACAAATTAGTTTAAAAAAATTAGTTCAATATATTTGCCGGAAACAAATATTTTTTACTCACAAAATGGATTCCCTGATTTTTCTGAATACATTAGATATTTTTCTCAATTTTGAAATTTTCATATTCAAAAATCGAAAAATTGATGGAACGCTGCAAATTTCGGATATGATTCCATAGAGAAATTTCATAATACACATTTTAATTTTCAAGATCACTGAAGAAGCAGGTTTTTAAATGCAGTCTGTTATAATACGCAAAAACTAATATTTCAAAATTGAGAGAAAATTCTCAAAAAATCAATGTATTCGGAAAAATTAGGGAATGTATTTCGTAAGTCAAAAAATAATGATTTCGGTCAATTTATTGAGTAAATTCTTTTTAACCAATTTTTTAATAACTTTTTGATATTATTACTATCAAAAATTAATACTATCATTATTTGCAATGAGACTGGTCTTTTTCTGATTTTTATCGTGTCGCGAAGTGTTCAAATTTTGGTTAAATCAAACTTTTATTCGGGAATGTATAGGTAATACAAGAAACAGCAGAAATGCCCACTCTTAGCTAATCTTACTTTACAACAGTTAGGCGAAATAATATGCAAGGTAACGGTGTGCATCCATGCGAAAAATAAAGTATAATTCCAAAATATATACATATATTGCATATCAGAACAGCGCATGACTAAATAACTAGAACAAAATACCCACTTTAGGTACGAGATGATATAATAAATATGTGTTTTATGTGTACCATGTTTTTGGAGAATACTTCATTAGCAAAAGCTATACGAATCCTATTATTAAACCGTTTATAGTCCTCAGTTGAATCTCATGATTCAACTTTTCATTCCAAAAGGCAGCTAATGTAAAATGTAAACTAAGATTACTCGATGAAAACCACGTGAAGGTGGTGGGTCTCTTGCATCGGCAGTGGGGACAATGTCAAAATCACGAAATATGGTTAAGCGCGATAAGCGCGGCAGCGTGGCCTAGTACAAACAAAAGTATTGAAAAAATTTTCAATGCAAATTCGTTATCACTTGCATTGACAATTCACACGGTAAAACAAACGAAATTGTGACATTGACCCCGGGAATGGAGAAGGACGGAGAATGGGTACAACAATAGGAAGGTTGGGAATGTACGTGATGGAGTGTGCGAGAGTATAGTGCTGAACAATGAAATAATGGCGGTGGTAACGCATTTTTTAAAGAGAAATGTCCTTATTAAAAACCACGTTCTTATAATTGGGATAATAGAAAATGTTACTCGGAACGGAGATATCTATTTCACCTCCAAAGTCTTTAAATTCGTACTCTAATTCACACATTTATTAATGCGCGGGTTCGAATTATAAACCCTCTCACTAACTGTAGAGCACGACAATTTTAAATAGTGGGAGGTATTTAAAGACATTCATCTTTCCCAATCCGAAACCACGAATTTCAGTTAGAAGAATGTTTTACGATCGGAAGGAAATAGAAATTAAAATCTGCCGACTCATAGTCACAATCAAGAATTAGTTAAGCCGATGCTAAAGCCAAAATTAAGTATACCCTTCATCACCCCCCCGAATCGAACGGTAAAGAAATGCAAGAAATTGAGAAGTGTCAATTGCACGTTATTAACCTACTAATGAGTTAATGTCATCAACTTTGCGTTCGGCTTATTCCCTGCTGTACTCGTATCTCTTTTTGGCTGCCTGATCTCGAAGGTCACGGGAGATCCACTTCAATGGGTTGAAAATGTTAACACGTACAAAAAGTTGGGTAATATAATTTCTATGTTCCTGGCAGGGTCCATCAAGAAACCAAAAGTCGGCATGGAATGTTGACACGGCGTTGTGAATAGAGGTCTTGAGATTTTTCTTCAAAGAAGTTTTGTGCAACTGAGACGAAAAATTTGAAGTAAAAACATTATACCTATGTATAATGTTTTTACTTCAAAGAAGTTTCGTTACAACATTGTTGAATTCGTCTGAAGGGGCCTTCAAATTTCCAAGCTCGTGATTTTCTTTACAGTTGTAGGCGTTCCAAAATATCAATAGCTCGCTTGATTGTTCATAATCTTGATTATCTTTTGTTAAAGTGACTTGACAATTAGAACAAATGAACTTTTTAACGCATTTGTTGATGAGATATCCAGCAACATACTTCATAGCGCATTTTTCGAGAGTAGTAGTACTTTCCAAACTTGCGTCATCTGGTACATCGTCATCATCGGGACCGCTGTTATCAACCACGTAGCGAACGGTTGGATCTTGATCAACCCATGCACCGATCTTTTCTCTCGTTTCCTTCATTTTATCCGTGATGGAATCTTCAGCCGTAGTACATTTCAAAATCCCGACAAGCGCAGTTGACCGGTCGTCCTGACAATTCGTCCCCGCAGAGGGTTTTATCAAGTTCGCGACCATAGCATACTGCAGATTTCTACGAAAAATCATTACAGACGGATTTTTGTTGTCACCTCCGCGATTCCTTAGGACCGCGAACAGATTTTCAATAGGATCCTGTCTGACTCTCGAAGTCATGAGATACAGAGATCCCGACTCTTGCATGTTTTCCCAGAGTTGCAGCACGCTATTGATCGACAACATGATACCTCCGAAACACGGAGGTTTTTTGCCATGAACGTCGGTCCACTTTTCAATCCACAGTAAACTTTCTTCTAACGTTTTTTGCACCTGTGGTTCCTGAGATGACATCGCGCGTTTCAGGGGATTTGGATTTATGCGTCCTTGGCTGTTCATGATATCAAAGACGTTGTTGAATCTCTTGCAAAAGTTTGAGGTGGCCGAGCAAGCGGGATGTTTCAATTCGCCCGTTAGAAATCCTGTACGTAACGCAACAGACACAGATGCGCTGAAGACTTGGGTCGCGAGACTTACGTTCATTCGTTGAAACGCATTTGAATTAATATGGCATTCAGTCAGCTTGGGTGCAGATCTACACCCGTTCTTTTGCTCTATGTCTCGCAATTCACGAATAGATCCCCACGATGCCGTGGCTCCATCGATCAAGAAATCTTTGTTGAGCAAATTGTTGCGTACGCTCTTGATGAGGTGAGAAAAGTCGTACATGAAGAAAATTCTTTGGGAATCTCGCGCAATAAAGGGTTTCTCGGCAGTCACACCAAGTCCAGTGAACGCCAACCGATTAGCAGAACCCTGGTCGCACACGGCTGCTTTTACGTCTAATCCGATTGACTGAAGTTTGTTTATTACGCCCAAAAGCAGTTTTTGTAAATTGTTGTTGTGCACGTTTCCATGTGTGACGACATAAGATAACGGTTGCTTCCACGAGTACTGTAGGTCGCTCACCATGAATACAAGTGCGGAATTAGCAGTGCTATGAGTCCGGCCAAGTTCGCCAAGGTCTTCGAAACACTCAACAAGATCGTCTTTAGAATTGTACTCGAGGAGCTGTTTAATACTCATTTCGTCCCACATGAGAACACACTGTCGTTCGTCGTCTGTCATCATCTGTACTTTTGTCAGCAATCTAATAAATATCCCGCAAGTTATACCAGGAGCTAAGTCGAGGCTATTTACCCACGCCCTTATTGACGAAATACACGGCAATGTAAAACGCAGTTCCCCTCGAAGATACATGTATGCTTTGGGCGCTATGTAAAGCAAGACTAATGAAAATTGGTGTTCTTTGTCAGACCAGGCTAAGGCTTGCTGATTTTCGTTCAATGATAGGACAGATTTTTCAACAGTTTCGTGGGTCGATGTTTGTTTCGCTGCATTTTCAAGTACTCGGATTCTTCGTTTATGCTTTTTTATTTGGACGCGAAGTGACTTTATTAAGCGGGCTTGTTTAATTATAGTGTCGGTGACCGTTTTGAAACCCTTTATTGGCGAGGCGCGAATTTTTAAATTTTCGAGATTATCAATTTTCAAACAGGTAGAATCGATGACGATTTCTGGGTCAAAATTGGTTGAATCAATACGGAGAAGTGATTCAGGTATACTAGCCTGCTGTGACGGAATATCAAAGTCAGCAGTCACAGGCTCGATATCAGAGAGTTCTGCGGAATGAGCAATATCGGTACTCAACTGTGATTGAAGATTCGTGATGACTTGGGCAACAGTCAGCGGGGGGCTGAGCTTGTCAATCACTGGAGTAGGCTGATAATCTTCATTGGAAGGGCTTTTCATAGGGATCGAAGCTTTTTTTATTTTGCGCTTACCTTGTGTGCCATAGCCTTGAAAATCATGCGGAGAAAAATGATTACTGCAAACTCGATGATTGTCGAGCTGCGTTCATGATAAATTTTCCAATTTTGTATTGCTACACCGTTCTATCCACTAGCGCAGTCTGTAAATGAATGCAAGAGTAAAGCCAATATTCCACTGAGCCGAAAATTATTACCATTCCTCGCGGCGTTACAAATTAATAAAGCGATTTCTGTGGAAATCAATACGCGAGGCTCAGTGGATTGTTAATGCAAGAATGAGATAGGGTAAACCCACTAGAAAATGAACGCTTAAGAGTCTCAACCCTAGTGAACGAACACCTGTGTTCAAGTTACGTAGATATACTTCGCGTGGATGTGTTCATTTACTGGTGGCTGTTCATTCACTGGTGAGGTTACCCTACTAAATAAAGTGGCATGCACAATGCGATCTCGTAATAAGTCCGCATATCATAACACGAAATGCTTATAAACATATATTATGCTTTAGTGAAATCTCCACTGAAAAAGAGCTCCTTTATACGTGATAAAATATTATCATTCCAATTTGTGTAGAAAGTATAGTAAATGTAAAAAAAATAATTACGAATACCTTGAAACTACTTAACGATATTTTTCAATCGAAATGGTGTTTATTAACCGTCATCCACAATTATTTGCAGGCATGCATTGTTTCTGAAATATAATTTTAGTAGTCAACAATTTTTTCGAGACGTTTACAAGAAACGCGTACTATCATTTGAAAAATTATGGGCACAAGTTTTCAAAAGAACAGTAAATTCAGTAAATCCATGCAGCGATTTGAAACGTAAATGTTAAACCACTATTTATTACAATGCGACAAATTTTACAGATCAATCTTCAAAAAAAGTAGGCAAACAACTTTATCGTGGATCATCGCTGTACAATTTTTATGAATCTGCGTAGCTATTCCCTAATCCAGGCTCATCTTAAGTATTGTGATGGCCCTCCGAAAATATGTGCCCAATAAATTATTATCCCGAAAGTTTGTGCACTGTAAAAATAAACTTGGACACGCTGTCCTGTCTTATATATTGCATTGACAGAAAACTATGTAAGGGCTTTTTTCTTCCTTTTTTAATTATCTAATGCCGCATTTTTTTAAAAAATTTATTCAGTCAATTAAAACCCTGTTTTTGCTAGTGTAATAGTTTAGCAGGTTGTCTCGTTTTATATAATGCACTAATAATGAGAGTAAAGTATGTAATGACCTTTTATTTATTTTTTTCAAAATTTTTTAAAACTTTTTTTCAACATTTGTCAACATACTTTTAAACATTTTAAAACTTTTATTCAACATTTTTCCAAATTTTTTAAAACTTTTTTTTTCAACATTTTTTAAAATATTTTTTTCAGCTAATTAATATCGTGTTTTGATTAGTTTTATAGTTTGGCACCCTGTCCCGTTTTATATAATGCACCGACGATAAAGTGTGTAAGGACTTTATTCTTCAAAGTATGAAACTATCAAAAACGAGATTTCCATTAGCTGGAATTTTTTTTTTGTAAAAAATGTTGAAATAATGCGGCATGAGATAATTGAAAAAGGAAGGAAAAATCCCTTACATACTTTTCTCTCAATGCAATATATAAGACGGGACAGCGTGCCAAAGTGTATTTTTGCAGATGCAGACATTTTCAAGGTCATAAATTTCAAAGGCCTTTCACGCGATTAACGTCGCTACCGTAAAGTTCTCTTCATTTGAAAAATAATTCAATTTGAAAAATAACCTTAAGCCGAGAATTGTGCGCAGTGCCGAGAGTATTTGACAATTTGACAGGACTCTTTTATTATATTTTAATAGACTTTGATCAAGTTGCACACAATTTTTTTGACCGTACAATATTTATCAGAGCAATTGCGTTATTTACAACTTATCATCGACGTATAATGGACGAATTTAATTGAAATAAATTTTATTGAGCGGTATCGGTAGAATCAACGCAACTTACAACGAGAATAAATGAATTTTGTTCGTGCCTTAATAATAATCAGTAATAATCGGAATATTTATTTTAGGAATCTTCATATTTTGCCATTAAGAGGATGTGAAAGGTTTTGGCGAACTCCGATGGCGTCGGCATAGTAGTGAACGGGGCACGCGCAACGAATTACCATTTGTGCGGCGCGCGCCACCGATAGATGGCACTATACGCCATCGGCGATTCGACAGACAAACCATTAGCATTCTTCGACTTTTATCTTTCTTTACAATGTTTCTGACTTCCCAGAAATATACTGTGACGCGTTTTTCCCTATACCCACTCGGCGTACACAAAATCCTCGCTCACCGGTTCGAAGGGCGCCAGCCACGGAAACCAACGCGGCCCGTGACAAATTTTATTTTCTAACCGGCGAACGAGGAAACTGCCCGACTTGGCTGCAGCCTTCTAAGATGGTAGAGGGGCTGGGTTTACTCGCGGGATGGTCCTTAAATAAAACAATACACTTGGACTTTAACTTGAATATTTTAATTGCACAAATAAACTCTTTTCGGGTTTTATCCCTTGGTGGACTCGATATAATACGACAAAATAAATAACTATGACCGAACTAAACGGACAGACGAACACGAAATCTCGACCCCGGGAACAACACACCGCACGGAAGATAAAGCTTAAATATTGGCACAACCAACTTGATTGCTGAGACGGCGTACAAGATGGCGCCGATAGAAAACGTGCTCGCGAGAGTCGTTACACAAAAGAAAAGACGCGCGATGAATTTATTCCCCGGCCGAGACTCTGAACGACACTTAGCCTTAAAATTAATCGGACTCGCACCTCGCGCCACAAAATATAAAAAACGGACCTCGGTGAGACGATCCAACAAATAATGATTACAAACGAGAAATTCCACACACGATGATAGGCGGGAAACTAAGACGCGATCGGGCTCTCATGCGTTAACCGGCCGTCACGACAATATCGCTACGGCTCTATATAATTTTACCGCGATAAAAACTCTCAAAACATGAAACCGAGCGAAACAACGACCCTACCGGTTTATTTTCTTTGGCTGGACCCCGGATAATCCACGGTATGCCCAACCGTGAGGATATTCGGAGGGGTTGCTTATCTTGAGCAACGGGAGCGGCCACGACACGAAAAACCACGTCTTATCTCGTACGCGACGGAAGCTTGAGTCTCCGAGAAATTAGGCGCGCTTTTCCCTCTCGCCGCGGGTCCCTTTACCCCCACGCCTTGCCCCTTCAACGCTCGCGAATACGTTCGAAAACCGCTGATCGTTTGAACCGAAATCGACGGAAAAGACGATTCGAGAGCGGGCAACGATAAACAATCGCCTCTAAGCTCGATCAGGTGGCTTCAATGGCCACTAATTATGATGCAGCGGCCCTGCAGATGGCCTTGATGCAGTTTTTGGTGTGGTGCAGCGTGACTTCCGTGCGAGCAGCACGGCTCGGGGTGGGTGGCGTGGCGATAGCCTATCATAAGCCACGATTCAAATCGCGACTCTCGTGAGATGGTCTGAGAGTCGCGGCAGCGACGAAAAGCACGTACGTGAGCCCACTCACACCGGTAAAGCTCAGGCCGATGATGGTGTGGGGAAGAGAGAGAACCCCTCTCTCTCTCGTCGGTATCGATACAAGCCGTGGATCTCGCGTCGTTAGCCCGTAGCTGCGCGTTTGACCTGCGCGCATCCCTCGGTGACGATGGTGTTCCTCGTAGGCCGGTAAGGCCGAAGCTCGCCCGGAGATAAAGGAAAAATAAAATACGAAAAATATTAGTATAATCGAACGGCGGTTAACGTATTTGCCCTGTTGGATCGTCTCGGCGGGACTCATCGAGACGAGACGTCGCTCTCGTGTCGTGCCGGGAGCTCTTTTCTACGTTTGTTAACGGGCAGCAGAAATGCCACGTTACAATACATTGTAAAGAAAGATATGAGATCGCAAATTTGTTTCGTGTATATCGGACTTGGATTTTTTTTGAATTTGTTTTATTTAGGAATAACACTATAGGTACTATACGACATCGGCGATTTGACAGACAACCCACGTCGTGCGAGGCGTGCGAAAGCGGCTCGGTCGCTACGCCCCGTCAAACAAGCGCGGTTGTCACCGGTCACCGAGAATGTGTAATCTCGGTGACGAAAATGACTCGTTTGAGTCAATTTATTATCGGCATCGCATGAATGCAGCTCGATGAGATTTTGATCGAATATATCAAATTGTCGAGTCAAATTCATTCAAATAAATCAACAATCTGATTGTATGATGCTGCACGAGCATCGTCGTCGAGTTCGATTTTCGTGACCGAGAACATGCAATTTCAGCGACGATAGATTTTCAAAAAAAATTGTCGCTCTATACAATGTAGGGAGTTCATGCAAGTACTGCTCGATTGTATCGTTGAAATAAATCAACGAAAACATCGAGCGATTATGCATGAGGATCGGCACCAATGATGCCGGGCTTCCTAATGCCAAGGATGCTCCAAATGGGTGGATTTTGGCATCCGCCGTATTAAAAAAAAAAAAATTAAAGTAAAATACAATTAAGGTTTTAATAAAAATAAAGTTTATATAAAAATAAATATTGTTATTAATTATTTTCCTCTGCTACTCTCTCCCCTCCACCCCCCCCCCCCCCCCGACCCCCAATTTCTGAAGAGAGAGAGAGAGGGAGTGCGAGAGAATGATAGAGAGAGATAGAATGATAGAGACAGAGAGAATGAAAGAGAGAGAGAGGGAATGATAGGACAGAGAATTCGTATGCTCTAATATATATAACTTCACGGTGAAACGCGACGTCTTACGATCGCGTCAACCAGTCATATAGACTGTTTTGTTTCTGTAAACCGTCTGTAGAATAAGATTGGTGTTTTCACTCTATCTTTCTCAATCTGCGGAACTATATATATATATATATATATATATATATATATATATATATATATATATATATATATATTTATATATATATTTGGATGGATTTGTGTGAAAATTCCGCTACCGAAGTGTATGCTTGAGCGCTAGCAGCGTCTTCTTCGTACCGTAATATATAGTAATAGGGAAGGAAGATGGAAACACTTGGTTCTTCCCCCTATTACTATATATTACGGTACGAAGAAGACGCTGCTAGCGCTCAAGCATACACTTCGGTAGCGGAATTTTCGCGAACCAAATTTGGGCTAAACTGATCGGCCACGGCTTGTATGCAGGTAATCTTACCACAAAAATCTTCGTGCAAATAGTATTGCCGAAGTTTTGCACCTACAAAAATGTACAAGTACTCAGTGTGTAAGTTTTTTATTACTGCATAGGGTGACATAAACGATTTTTCGAATAACTACCTTTGAAGGTGAGTAAATCCATTTCTATTTTACAGATAACTGGTGGTAATGCAAACTGTAATTTTTTTTTTGGAATTTCAAAATTCTAAGAATGTCACCTTATAGGATACTACTAACTGGATTATATACTAAAATTTCCATTCATTTGGTTTGATAGTTTTGCAATGTAATTTGCACGAAAATTTAGGTCTGCTACGATGGTAAAAAAGAGCTTTCACATCCTCTTAAAATAAATTAATAGGTGCGTTATCGTAAAAAGCGGTGATCACAACGAATTTTGCTAGCTTCAGTAAAAATGAATACAATGTTGCTTGAGAAAAGAGGGATTTGACGGACGAACACTGGAATCACATGAAATATGGTATGATTCATTACGATGTCCCATTGTGTCACCGGGTATAAATTATCGGGAATTTTTTTCTTAAATTTCGACCGGAAGGAAAGGAGAAAATAAAAAAGCACACAATTAACAAAATGCTGCATATGAATAATGAAAACTTACGTGGTTTCATCCTTTGGGAATCGATGAAAAGTGACATTACTGTCTCTACTTTTCATGCTCCCACAACCTTCGTAAACACACACGTAAGAGAAAGGCATTGCAATAAGTTGAATAATTTATCATGCAACGGAAAAAAGCCAGAATGGCTGAAAAAAATTACTCGACGTCTTAGGTAAAACAAGGTAATGCGAAAATATTATACAATAAAGACACAGCGCGTGCAATTAAGAAAAGAATGGAAGACTTGAGACAGTATCGAGTGCGTTTGTAACTTATTAATATCACGAATCATGCAATGATGTCTTTATTGACAAAATTCTACCGATGTATCGGACAAAACGTCTATTCTAGTCCGGCAAAACAAGAGTCTGAGGACTTTAAACTTACTCACACAATAACAAGCCCGCTTAATAAAATCACTTCGCGTCGAAATAAAAAAAGCATAAACTTTATACTCGCACGTGTATGTGATAGGAATATACGCGGGAATAGCTGATGAATGCCCCACTTTAGAGTGGAGCGTTCATCAGCCCCTACTCTCAGAGCGAGAGAGATCGCATCCTCGAGTTAATCGCGAATGCGAGAGACATAGCGCCGTCAAGCTAATCGCGAGTGCGAGAGAGATAGCGCTATCGAGTCCAATATCATCTCAGTACGAGCAGGGGCCAACGGGCGACCTGCTCGTATCAACATGTGGCTCGCTCTCTTATAAAACCTTTTTTCGCAGAGTTTTTATACTTTATTTATTGTGAATATAATTGCATAATTGCAAAAAAATAAATAAATAATGAAGCCGGGGATTGAACTACCGACGTAGCACTTACAGAAAGCAGGGCCATACCCATTACCCCAACTTGGATACATATACTTTTCTTATCTTTCTAAGTATAAAAAACGTGTCCCCGCTCGGATTTCGATTTCATTAGATTTGCTTGGTTGGGTTTATTAACTCCTAGTTTACGTAAATATAAAGAAATATTTAAATAATAAGTTTGTTTCGACGTACAGGTCATTATAATGCAAAAGTATTTGCAATGAATAGCTCAATCTTCGTCGGTATCAGCAATGTAAACCCAAACCCCCACTTTACGTCCGTATCGCAGTTATACAGCCGCTCACGTGTGTTAGTTCTGTACGTGAGCGCACACATGTAAACTCGACGCTAGCGACATTTTACCGTTGGGGGAGAAAGCTTGTCCGAGCTCCCCAACTTTTCTGGAACCAAGCAGGCTATAGCAACGAAGATAGAACTCAATCTTCGTTGGTAATAGCCACACTTACCCTATATACCAGTTCCGTATTTATATGTAGCAAATAAACGTAGCGCAGAGCCAAGGCACCTGACTACCACGCTGGAGACCTGGGTTCGATTCGCCGCGAGCACGACTTTTTTCAATATATAATATAATACAATATAATAAGTGGCAAATGTTTTTCGTTGAAGGAAATAACAAGAATCGTTTGCCACAGATTATATATTGAAAAAAACGTCATGCTCGGCGAATCGCAGTCTCTAGCATAGTAGCCGGGTGCCTTCGCTGAGCGCTACCTCGATTATTTGCTGCGAACAAATACGGAACTTGTATATCAGTATCGCTCGATTTTTTAAATCGCTTTTTTTCTCGGAAGCAACTGAATATGGTGCCCTATCCTTTGACCCTTAGACCCTTCTAGAAGAGTACTATCCTTCATAAAAATCTCATGGAAATCGGTGACCCGAAGTACGCGATCTTTCCTTGTTAATGCAATGGCATTCGTTTAGTCGGCAATGAAAATTGTTTCCTTGACGTCTGTACACAAACGAAAAACAGGGATCCTCGGTCAAAAAGTATATTTCCGACTTTGTTGACCGCCGATTTATTTGAATGTCTTGTACGTAGCCACACGTGTGCAATTCATGAACTGTACCTTTTTTGTATAGTAAATGCGTCTATTTCAAGTCTCATGCACGATCATATTTGAATACATGCGTGCTTTTTACGATGACCAATGAGTTTGAGTCTTTACTGGTTTTCGATATATTTAATTGCATTTCGAGAGTTTGCGAAATAAGATAACGTGTATTTTTTAATAAAAGGATAAATAGATACTTGCACCAATCTACATCCATAGTTTAAAATACTTTGATCATATCGTTCATTTGAGTTAGTGTAGAGTTGGATTCGATTTACTTTCATGTAATTAATTTCATTATTTTCTCTCGAAATATCATCTCCTTAATTGCCCGCTGTTTGCTTAACTGTGCCATGTAATTGACATCACGAAATATTTTCTTGGTAAAACCATTCTTTGTCGTTGGCTCAACGAAATCATTTTCTTGTATTGATGAATGGATATAGTTATTTCCACTGTGGTTCTGATTATGCAACTAAATATCGCCCAACCTTGCTGTTCTCTATTTTATTTTTGTTCAGTGCATTCGGAAAAATGTGCGAGTAAATTTTGTATGATAAAATAATAGTTTTCTGCAAATTCGTCAAACAGACTTTTGTTCGACGAATTTTTAAACGAGTTTTTAGCATCATGATTATTCAAAATAAATATTCGTAATTTCTTCAATGTCGTTGATTTTTTCATTTTTGACCGTATCGCATAGTAATGAAAGCTTTAGTCGAGTTTAACTTTTGGTTCGGGCTGTATACATGTAGCATCTTTATTCTCAATTCTACTATTTATTCGTATTTAGTTCCCCATAGAATGTACACGCTCCTGCACAATTTAATGGATTGTATATTTGTGTTCGCAGGTATGGGTGCTCCGCTTTGTGGTGTTGCTCCTATTTTCGCTATGAGCTTTTTCGGCTTTGGGCTCGGAAAAAAAATACAGGAAAAAGTTCCGAACGAGCAGCTAACCCCGTTGCAACTGTTCTATGCGGGAGCATTCAGTGGAGCATTTTCGACCATCATTATGGCTCCTGGAGAGAGGATTAAGTGTCTTTTGCAAATACAACATGCTGATGTTGATTTAAAATATAAGGGCCCCGTTGATTGTATCAAACAATTATATAAAGCAGGAGGTATAAGGAGTATTTATAAAGGAACCATAGCGACACTGCTTCGAGGTAAGTGCATTGTAAATGATTTTTGAATATAAATTGATATATTTGCATTGAGGTTATGTTTTGCGGCGCTGTGTGACGGTTTACATTGATTTCGCTTCTGAAAGTTTGTATAAAATTTCCTATCAGGAAATTTTCCTATCAGTCACATTGTATGATAGCTAGAAAAGAATAATAAACAACAAGCACTAGCATCATTCGTGTACATGAGAAATGCGACAATACGATCAGAAGTTATACAGGGTGTTCCATTTTAAAGGAAGGTTTTGATTATCGCGAAAACTATTCGTCGTATCAAAAAATAGCTCAGGCTAAAATTGTATGGTTTCGAGGGGGACCCTAAATGGTGCAGTCAGTGCAAGACGAGGTAGCGCCATTTTCGAGAAATTCGGCTGTGTTTTTAAATGGAATTCCATTTTTTGTTTGAGATATAAGTTGAAGGTCATTCCAAAACGAATGCAGCAAAACGCGAATGAAGAAAAAGATCCCACCTCCAAAATCTCACGAGCTATCACGGTTCAAAGATCGAAGCGGCCGCACAAGTGCCTGATGGCCCGGGCCGTTCGGGCGCCCACCCGCATGAAACTTAGCACATTATCTGCTAGGCCGAGCCTATTTTTACGCGGTAGGCACTAGGCGGGGCCCAGTTGCAACCGCAAACTATGAATTTTTCACGCGACAAGGTAATATCCGACTATTATGTCGACGTTCTCCGAGAATCAAAAGAATGTCTATAATTTCATTAACCAAATAACGAGGAATGTTTAAAGTTGGACGACTCCTATAAAAATTGTGATCGAGATGAGAATATCATAGTCTAATGTCAACAAAGCAGTTGCTCGTGAAGTGTCTCGAGTGACTTGCGGCTGAAGGTTACCTAAAAATTCGGATATTACCTTTGTCGCGAGGAAAATTCATAGTCCGCGGTTGAAACTGGGCGCCGCCCAGAGCTTACTGCGTAAAACTAGGCATGGCCTAGCAGGTAGTGTGCTAAGTTGCCTGCGGGTGGGCGCCTGAGCGGCCGGAGCCATCAGGCACATGTGTGGCCGCTTCGATCTTTGAACCATCATAACTCCTAAGATTATGGAGCTAGGATCATTTTATTTTTGTTTTGCTGTATTCGTTTTGATACGAGCCACAGCTTTTATCTCAATCAAAAAATCAAATGCCATTTAAAAAAACTGACATCGTTTGAATTTTTCAAAAGTGGCGCCACCTAGTCTTGAATTGACTTCACCATTTGCTGCCCCCCACGAAACCCTACAACTTCGATTTTAACTATTTTTTGATACGACGAATACTTTTTGCGATAATCGAACCCTTCATAAAAAATGAGACACCCTGTATATTTGCGATTGCCGTGACATGCATGTATTTTAATTTTTGGTTGACACGTGCCAGACACAAGAGAGTCATTGAAATGGTGGACCGTGGTGGAAAAGTTGATACAGGTGGGGCCCAATAGCAAAACTTACAGAAACATCCAACCAAGAAATCACAGATGTATGAGTAACGAAGATAGAGACCTCTATCCTCGTTGGTATTAGGAATGCAAACATGAAATTATTATTTCATGGGTGGAGTGTTGTCCCTCGGTCCAACGTCTACCTCAGACCGGGTATGTTATAGCTGTCATTTATTGAAATTACTGCGAATTTTGACGGTAGCTACTTTCGGTGAACGCCAGAATAGTGTCTAAGGTAATGTACCACTCCTCTGTTGGTAAAACAGTTTCTGCGTAAGCCATGGTAAGTGCGAGAGAGAAAGCTGCTTTCACTCCGGTAACAAAATTCTTCTAAACGGTTGATCTTTCGGACAAATGAAGAGAACCACGAACTGCAGAATCGTTATACGCAGTTCAGTATTCTCTTCGTTTGTCCGAAAGATCAACCGTTTAGGAGAATTTTGGTACGCAGTTTTTGGTACCGACAGAGGAGTAGCACATCATCTTAACGTGATGTGCTATAGGCTAGATAGCGCGATGGGCGGTCGTGGAGGAGCGAGAGAGACACACCGAGAACATGTAGCGCATTACCTCAAGACGATCTGAAAGGTGTACGACGTGACATATGAGTGCGAGAGAGATAGCTGAAATTTTCGGACAAGTCATTCTTATAAACGGTTAACATCAAGGGAAAAAATAAAGCATTAGTCCCTGCGTGAATCAGTTCTACAGGGACTCATGCTTAGATTTTGTCCTAAATATTGACCATCTCTGAGAATGATCCGTCCGAAAATTTATGAGATTATGTCGATCTTTCACTCCACCTTAAGAGGATGTGAAAGCTCTTCTTTACCATCGCAGTATGCCTAAATTTTCGAACAAATGCCATTGCAAAACTATTAAACTAAATAAATAGAAAGTTTAGTATATAATCCAGTTAATAGGGTTCTATCTGGTGGAGTTCGTAGAATTTTGAAAATCAAAAAAAAAAATTACAGTTCGCATTACCACCAGTTAAGGTAAAAGTCCCTATTATGAGACACATTTTTAGGTTAATCATATATTACTGCTGCTATAAATTTATTTTAGTGAAAAATACCAATTAAATTGTATTATATAATATTTTTATGATTTTCAAATAAATATTGCTAGTTTTCACTAAATTTTTAAACCGAGAATAAATAAAAATAGCCTTCTATAAGTGGAGCCTTTATGACCGTATTTATGAGACACTGTAAACATGTATGTCCCTAGTGTCTCATGATGAAGGTCCCTATTTTTGAGACACTCAATTAATAAGATTTATTTTAGTTATATTAATTTTTTTATTAATTTTAAATCATTATAAGTTGAAAACAGCCAGTAAATTTGAATTTAAAACAACAAATTTTAGATATTCAATAAATTAAATGACTATAAATATAAATTATCAAGGTATTAAACTTATTTTTCTTCTTTAATTTTTTTTTGCAGTTCTTTAACTTGGTCCATTAATCTTTTCTTTTGTTCTTGCAACACTTTTTTATTTTTTTGTTTTTCTTCTTTTATCTTTTTCAAATTCTCTTTCTCCAATTGATGCTCGTACCATTCATCGGAGGTCCCTACCGATGGTAATTTTGGCTTCCCACTTTTTTCAATTCTAACTCTTTTTTTTTTTGGTAAATATTCCACAGGTAGAGTAAATATTTCCTTTAGAGGTCTTTTGAGTGAAGTATCTAAAACAAAAAATATAAGTATTTCACTATTGTATTAAAAATGTAAGCTGAAAAAAATATATAATAACTCATTTAACGCTACCTTGATCAATAGTTATTGATGTACGTTTATTATTATTATTTTCTTTAATGAGTTCTGAAAAAAAATTAAAGTAAATACTTAAAATAAAAATAAAAAATAACAAAAAGTCAAAAATAGAGTAAATATATCACTGAAGAAAATTATTACTCTCATTTATAGTCACATGAATGTTAAAATTTGAAAATCAAAAATATCAAGCTCATATGTACATACCTTTCTGATAGTCTTTAGTGACTGCAGGATTAATATCCGTATGTTGTGTTTCTATCTTGTCGTATTGTAGAGATACATTTAAATTATCATGATAAGAAATCGTCTGATCAACAAAAGTATCTTGACTTAAATTGATAAGAGTCGACTGCGAATTATTATTACAATCAATTGACGTTTCTTAAATCCTTCGTACCAGTGGCGACTTGGACGGTCATCTGTGAACGGAGTTTTTAATGCAGACTTTTGCACAAATTGCTGTACACAGTCTAATAACTCTGTTTTTGTCACAGGTGCTCCAATAGCAGCCCTATCTATAACCCACTTGGCAATTTCATCTTCTTCTAGAGATGATAAAACTGTTTCCGGTCCTGATTTTTTTTTTATCATATCAGGCCCAACATTTTTTTTTCTGCTTAGAGTAGCTACCGGTACTCCAAAAGCAGCGGCTGCTTTTCGTAAAGATAAACCCGAGTTTTCCATTGCTTTTAAAGCATTCTCTATATGAACTTGATCATATTGAATTCTCCGATGGTGAACTTTTCTTTTTTGATTATTTAAATTTGAACGCAAAAGTTTTTTTTTAGTTGACTGTGGCTGCTTTCGTGAACTCATTCTTGAAATTTTTGATCAGAATTCTTTAGATGTTTACTGATGTTACGTAACCTGAAAGATTTCACAAATTGATATATACTTGAGGAAATTTTTAAAAATTATTTTACTTAAATATTCAAAGAAAAAAAAAAATTTTTTCAAATTGCAAAATAACTGTTTTGATTTTAGGTTATGTTTCTGAACTTATATTATTTAATGCAAAATACTTACTTGTAAAGAATTATTTATTGTTATATCGATAAATAATGATTGTTATTTAATAATTACACTTTTTTGCACTTAAATTTCTTAACTGTTTTTTTAAAAACCATAAATAGTAAACTGTCTCATTGAATCGGGACAAGCGAAAGACTTCACGTCCGTACTACGTGATACACAGTTTTAAGTGTCTCATACACCGGTACGTCCCAGTTTACAAATGTATGTATTGTGAAACACCTTAAAATAAAATATTATCATCATAAATAATCATAAATGCATACAAAAATTAAAATATTCTGCTTTTTAGCTTTTGGTTAGTACATAATTTATATACATTAATAAAAGTAGTAATTCAATTTAACGCGGATAAAAAAATAGATCATCAATCACGGTTAACTCTTTTCATTCATAGATATGAGGGCTGATATCGAACTCCATACTTTCTATATACTTTTTTTTATCAATACGAAAAGAATAATTAGTGAGACTATTAAATTACGTTCAAAGTTGATTAAGTTATGTATTGGTTACATTTTTAAAGAGTATAATGATGTATTTTTTTTATAATTCATTCATTTCACGTTATGTATCATTAATGGGGACATCGTCTCATAATAGGGACTTTTACCTTATCTGTAAAATAAAAATGGATTTACTGACCTTCAAAGCTCGTTATTCAAAAAATCCTTAGCGTCATCTTATGCAGCAATAAAACATGTACACACTAAGTACTTGTACATTGTTGTAGGTGCAAAACTTCGGAAATGGCATTTGTTCGAAAAATTTTGTGGTAAGATTACCTAAATACAAGCCGCGGACGATGAGTGTAGCCAAATTTTGGTTCACGAAAATTCCGCTACCGAAGTGTATGCTTGAGCGCTAGCAGCGTCTTCTTCGTACCGTAATATATAGTAATAGGGGGAAGTGCCAAGTGTTTCCGTCTCTGAGGCCTTTTGCCACAGAGCGAAAGAGAGAAAGCGAGAGAGAGGGAGGGAGGAAGGGAGAGAGAGAGAGAGAGAGAGAGAGAGACCGCCGCAGTAGGCCATATCTCTTGGTCATTTTTATTTGATATGTAAAGTAAAGGTGTTTTAGGTATCCAAGAGAATGCATCCTTTGGATATACTTTACATATACCTTCCCCATACCCATCGAGCACCTGAAGCTCATCGTTAGACTTTTTTTCGTGCTTTGCATGAATTACGAAAAACGCAAGATAATTGTATAATTATCGTCGATCAAATATTTTGAAATGATAGATTATTTATTTTACAAAGATAATAATGATTAAATAATATGGATATATTGCGGATTGTCTTATTTCTAAGAATTATGATAATACTTTTTATTTCGATATCGGCAATAGTGGCTAAGATAATGTAAATTTTAAATTATAAATTAATTTTGTTTATATTGAATAATAGATAAATATTATATGAATAATTTATCGACTAAAATTTTTTAGTTTATAATTAAAATAATTACTGTTATTTACATAAAGTATTAAAAAATATATATTTGCATGATAATTGTGCCAGCAATTGCGGACAATTGTTATAATTAAATTGATTACAATCAGTTTGTTCAACTGCTTTGCTTTTGTGGACCGTCCTTAGACAAAAATTCGTGTATTCTCTTTATCTCTCTCGATACGCGGAAATGTATACATACATATGCAGATTTATATGAACAGGTACAATGTATGTATAAACACACACTATTGTATTTTTGGGTCTGAGTAAAAAACGTAAGTGGATGCAAAAGTATTTATTCGATGAAAAAAGCAGCGTTTGTACAGCGAAAGATATTGAGCTCGTGTGCGAGGGATGAACAGTGTCTACAAAAAACGATCTTGATATCGATAATCGATCGATATATTTGTATCGATTATTGATCAATCTCATAAAATGGCCGTCGGCGCGAATTTACGAAATTTGCATGAGTACATGAAATAATTCAAAACGGGTTATTACAACATTACTGAAGCCTTTTTTTGGTTTGGATTCCTCCCTTTTTGGACGTAGTCTTAACGCTTACTTACATACGCAAAATTACATCTTTGGCTTAATGTTTAGTAAATTACGAAGATAACAAAATTGTTCTCTAAACAGCGGTTTTGTGAAAATATCCGCTTGTTGCTCTTTGGTAGGGACGTATTTTAATTCGAATAGACCCTCTTGGATTTTTTCTCGCGCAAAATGGTACCTCACATCTATATGTTTCGTGCGCTTATGAAACTCGGGGTTTTTTAATAACTTGATAGCGCTTTGATGGTCCAGAAATAGTTTGGGTTTTACAATGTCTTTCTTAGTAATTTCTGACATCAAACGATGCAACTAAATCAATTCTTTAATACCTTGTGCCGCAGCAATGAACTCGGACTCTGTGGTAGATAACGCGACTACTTTCTGTTTCTGCGAACACCACGAAATAGTGCTGTTTCCAATTTTAAAGACATAGCCCGAGGTTGATCGGCGAGTTTCAATGTCTCCCGCATAATCTGCATCGCTAAAGGCTGACAGATTGAGATTCGCACTTGCTTCAAAAAACAAACCGTGATCTACGGTGCCTGATATATATTTTAAAATTCTTTTTACGGCATTCCAATGTATCTTATCAGGTGATTCTAGATACTGGCTTACGGTACTCAATGCGAAAGCAATGTCCGGTCTCGTACCTATCGCCAGATACATCAGTGATCCGACGGCTTCTCGGTATGGTGCTCGAACTCCCCCGGACTCTTGTTTTCCGTGCACCGAGATGCTGAGCTCTTGATGCTTGTCCATGGGAATTGCCACAGGATTGGCGTCGGCGACGTTGAAACGTTACAATATTTTTCGGGCATACCCGGACTGATGACTCAAATTTCCTTTTGTTACCTCGAATTCTTTGCTCAATTGGGTGAGCAACGAATCTGCGATCGTGCGGCTTGACGTTGCGATCAGCCCATCATCTATATAGATCGCCAATATCAGTGTACTTTCACGCTGATTGTTCGCGAAAACACACGGGTCCGATCTCTTGGCTTTGAGATTGCATCTTTTTAAACAAACAGTAAAACGCTCGCGCCAACATCTCGATGCTTGCTTCAGACCATATAGGCTTCTCTCCAGTTTACAGACTGCATGCGCTCCGTTCTCGTAACCCTCCGGCTGTCGCATATAAATGGTTTCTGACAGTTTCCCGTTGAGAAAGGCTGTTTTTATGTCGAATTGTTGCAGAATCAAATTCTTCGATGCTGCCAGGGTTAATATTATTCGAACAGAATCGAACTTGACGTCTGGGCTGAACGTTTCGTGGTAATCTATTCCTTTCTTCTGAGAATATCCTTTTGCCACGAGTCTCGCCTTGAATCTATCGACGCTTCCGTCGGGTTTTCTTTTGATTTTGAACACCCAACGATTCTCGATTGGTTTTCTTTTATCTTGATAAGAAACAATACTCCAAGTGTTGTTCTTCTTCAGCGACTCGATCTCCTCGTCCATGGCCTGTTTCCACTGAGCTGCATGTGAACTCGTAACCGCTTCCTGGTAGCTCTATGGCTCGTCGCTTTCCGTCAAAAGGACGGTATCGGGATCAACTCCATCACGATATCGGTTCGGTCTTCTGATTCGATTTCTGTCTCGTAAAATTCTCTCTTCTACAGCTTCTACTCCGACGTTTTGATCTTCGTGCGAAAGATCTTCCGGGTCGATGAAATCGTCCACTGATTTCCAAGTGTCGCTGTCAGACTCATCTTGGTTGACCGATACATCTGAACCATCGACGATCTGTGGGTCAGGCTCCTGTTGATGACGATGATCATTTGGCGGATCGATCGCCGACTCGTTCGAGAACTCGAAGGTTTGCGATACATCTTCCTCGTTTTCTGTCGAGACTGTACGATAGTGATCATTTTCTCTGAAGATCACGTCTCTTCTGGTGTCCACTCTGTCGGCTTCAGGGAACCAAATTTTGTATCCCATGACATTCTCATTATATCCCACGAAGTATCCTTTTTCTGCCTTTTTGTCGAGTTTTTTACGCTTCTCCTTGGGAACATGCGCGTACGCAGTCGTCCCGAAAGGATATAGTTTGCTAAGCTTAGCTTCTCGGCCATACCATTGCTCGTACGGTGTTTTCGAATTTCGAGAGTTCGTTCGCGTGCGATTTATCACGTATGCCGCTGTGTTAATGCCTTCAGCCCACAGTCGCAACGGTAAGTTTTTTGCATGAATCATGGTTCTCATCGCTTCAACAAGTGTGCGATTTTCCCTTTCAGATACACCGTTTTGTTCGCGAGTGTAGACCACAGTCCTCTGGTGCTGTATTCCGTTTTTTTTAAGTACATCGTCGAGTTCTGAATTCACGAATTCCAGACCGTTATCTGTACGCAGAGTCTTTATCTCTCTTCCAACGTGATTCCTCGTCATGATAATGAAATTCTCGCACTCAACCGTCTCGTTCTTGGACTTGAGGAAAAACACAGTCCCCTACCCAGAAAAATCATCTTTCAATAGCAAAAGATAACGTGAGCCATTTATTGATTCCTCTGGAAAAGGTCCACATAGGTCGGAGTGTACGAGCTCGCCAAGAACTTGCGACTTGTAATTGTCTGTTTTTTTTTGTCGGAAAAGGTAATCGATGTGTCTTACCAAAAACACAACCTTCACAAAAAAAATCTCCTTGATCATTTACCTGAATTCCTTGATCTTTCAGGTACTGTTTCACGTAGACAGTGTTCTGATGTGCAAGTCTCTCGTGCCATGATTTCAGATTATCCTTGACAGCCATACTCGCTTCCATCTCACCGTCTTCCGGAGTGAGCATTTTAAACTGCATCTCGCACAGTTTATTCTTCCTCACTCCCACTGCAACTGTATCCCCATCTTTTTCAAAACCACATCGTTTCGCAGTCGAAATCTGCAATAAGCCTTTGTCCAATGCCGAACCAGCTGAAAATAGGTTATATCTGAGATTGGGCACAAAAAGGACTTTTGACAAATGTTTCTCAACCCATTGATGTCCATCGTAGGCCAGAACATTAATATCCCTTCTGCCCAAAGCTCCAATTGATTCGCTCTTTTTTCCCAAGTTGACAGGTTGCGGTTTATCAAAATACGCGAGATTTATAAACCATCGCTCTTGGTTTGACATATGGAGCGTAGCACCAGAATCTACATACCAGACCTCCGTACTGCGATGCGACTCATCCGAACACAGAGCGGCTTGTGAAACCAACGCTTGACCTCTCGGTTTCTTGTCCCCGCTTGATTCCTCAACTTTCTCTGCTCGACAACCACGTGCCCAATGTCCTGGTTTTTTGCAATTAAAACAAACATCCTCATCACGTTTATGCGAAGAGTCTGCTTCCTTCACGAATTTCGAGTTTTTCTTGTTTTTCTTCACTCTCGTGATTTCCTTTGGCGTAGTCTTCATTGCAGCTAAAGCATCGCTCAAGCCCTTTTCTTGCGTAGAAAACCTAGTCTCCTCGGCAAGAAGTCTTTCGATGAGATTTGACAGCGTACGCTCAGCTCGAGAAGTGGATTCCCATGCCGTTACGAAATGATTATATCTTACCGGCAGCGTCATCAAAATTTTAGTTACAATTATAGAATCTATTATTGGCTCACCCAAGGCTTGTAGACGATAAGCGAGCTCTTTCAGTTTGGCAATATGAGACGCCATGCTATCCTTAGGCTCCTTCATTAGCTTATACCATTTTTGTTGGAGCATGTGAATGCTCGTCTCAGACTTTTGCTCGTAGAGATTGTGTAGAGCGTTCCACATGTCCTTGGCACAAGCCTAGTTCATGATGTACACCAATTGAGAGTCTGCTAAACTCGTCGCTATAACTTTTTGAGCGGTTTTCTCTGCTTTCGTCCATGTGTGCAAAGTTTGACGCTTTGCCGCTGTCGGATTATCTCCTAGCACGAGCATGGTAGAATCATCGTTCGCTGCCCCCAAGGCATCTTTGTCCCTCAATATCACAGACACTTGAAACTTCGATTGTGCCCAGTTTTCCGCACTCTTTAACTTTGTGATTTTTGCCACTTCGGATTCCATGTTCGGCTATTTGCACTTTGCACGCGGCCGGCCTAACCTCAAAATAGAATCGTTCGTAAAAATCGTTTTCTTTCCTGCAAAACCTTTTCTTTTAACGAAATACTTTTCGCGACACGTAGCCTGGGCCCATAACCTATTGTATTTTTGGGTCTGAGTAAAAAACGTAAGTGGATGCAAAAGTATTTTTTATTATTTTTTCATTTTATGCCGGGGGGACGGTTCCGTTACCGGACCCGACTTAAGCACGCAGGCCATAGGCCCATTGTACCCCCCAAAATCCTGCTCACCCCAGCCACCCAGCACTTCTGACAAAGTGCACCATTGCTGCTGGTGTGAGTGACGATACCTCCTCAGGTTCCATGAAAGGGCGCCCGAAGCAGTTTGGGTTTGGGCACTGGCAAAGCACGTGTAACGGGGATTCCTCCTCCTCACCGCACTTTCGACACATCGTCTCCTCGCATTTCCCGAGACGCTGCCGGTGCCTCCTGAGTCCGCAGTGTCCCGTATACAGTCCAACTGCTACCCTCAGGGAGCTCCTATTCAGCCTAAGAAGATGCTGCGTCCATCTCTTGTCCAGCCCCTTCAAGACCGCTTTCGCCTGCCTCATCCCCGGCTCTTCCAGCCATTCCACATTGTGTTGGTTTTCCATCCACATGCGAATGTCCGCCTTAACCCAGCATTTGGCCACTCCTGTGGCTGGCTCCGGCCCCATGAATGGCGTAGCTGCCCCTTCCCTTGCGAGGCAGTCTGCCTCCTCATTGCCCTCTATGCCCCTGTGTCCAGGTACCCACAGAAGGCTGACCTTGTTCTGACCTGCAAGGCGTCCCAGCGCGTCCTTGCAGTCCCTAACAAGCCCGCTCCTGCACCTCACAGCTTCCAGAGCCCCCAGGGCCGCCTGGCTGTCTGTGCAAATGCATATCCTCCTGCTCCTGTATGCTCTTCGGATGTTCTCCAGTGCGCAGTCTCTGATTGCCACTACCTCGGTCTGAAACACCGTACAGTATTTCCCCAGTGGTATGCTCTTCTTCCACCTGGATCCCTTCAGGTGTATTCCCGCCCCCGTCCCCTCCTCCACCTTAGAGCTATCCGTAAACCAGATAAGCTCCTGTCCGTGGAGTGGCCCGGGTTCGTCATTCCAATCCTCTCTGCTCGGGTAGATTACTCTTACCGGATTGTTGAAGCAGTATTCCACTTGTATGTGATCCTGCCACATACCAGACGCCTTCCTAATGCTTCCCAGGGTCACCGCGACTTCGGCGTGTCCCCCGGGGCACGCTCTTCGTTTCCATTGACCCGCGAGCTTCAGCCTGTACGCTGCTGCCATCGCCCCCCCCCCCCCCCGATCTCGATGGAGAGGGGGTGTAGCCCCAGCAGCAGCCCCATGGCACTAACCGGCGTAGTACCCATCGCCCCCGTAATTGCTCTGCACGCGAGCCCCCTGATGTGATCGAGTATGTTCCTCGCTGTCACCAGCGACGTTCTCCTCCACCACACCAGCGCCTCGTGCAGCAGGGCTCGCTTTATAACGGCTGTGTAAACCCACCAGATCATCCTGGGGTTGAGGCCCTATACTTTTCCGCAGATTCTGCTTGTGGCCCACAACAGCGCACAAGCTCTTCTGCCCACCACTGCCACGTGCTTCCCCCAGTTTCGTTTGGCATCCAGGGTCACTCCCAGGTGCTTCACGGAGCCCGCGGGAACCAGTGTTCTACCGTAGAAGGTCGGGTCTTCCCAGCCCACAATCCTCCTCCTCCGTGTGAACAGGACCAGTTCCGTTTTGTCCGGATTAACCATCAGCCCTGTGCTTGGATCTCACCACGACGGCAATGTCATCCGCATACCCTTGCGTCCGCAAACCCATCCCATTGAGCCTGCACAGTAGTTCGTCGACAACTAGGCACCTCAGCAGCGGCGATATCACCCCCCCCCCCCCCCCCCCTGCAGACAGCCCCTCGTCACCGACACCGACAGACTTCTGCCACCCCTGGTGACCGTCAAACTCCGGTCCCTGAGCATTCTCTCGATCCACCTCACGGTGGTCGAGTCCACCCCGTGCCTCACGGCCGCCTCTACAATGGCCTTAACAGAGGTGCAATTGAATGCCCCTTCTATATCCAAGAAGATGCCCACCGCCAGTTCCTCAACCGATCCCGCCGCCTCCAGGCTGTCCACCAACCTGTGCAGCGCCGCCTCGACCGATTTCCCTGGCTGATAGGCAAACTGCATGTCGTGGAGCGGCTTCACCAAAAGCGCCCCCGCCCTAACATGCCCATCTACCAGCCTCTCCATCGTCTTTAGCAAAAACGACGTTAGGCTGATAGGCCCGAAAGTGCCCGGTCGGTCGTAATCGTTCCTCCCGGGCTTTGGTATGAATACCACCCTCGTTCTCCTCCACGAACGAGGTATATAGCCGAGAGCTATGCTGGCCCTCATGACTTTCGTCAGCGGTGCTAGAAGTACCCCCAGCCCCTGCTGAAGCAGGGCCGGGAATATGCCGTCCTCCCCCGCGCTCTTAAAAGGTTCGAAGCTCCTGATGGCCCAGCTAACCTTTCTCGGCGTGACGACCTTTGAGGCAGTGACCCAGTCCCTTTCGGCCCGCCTAAGACGGGTGCCGTCAGGCTCCGGGTCCCCGTCCTCCATCGCCACGTACCCCGCGAAGTGCTTGCCCATCAGGGTGTGCATCACTTCTTCGTGTGATGAGGTAAAGCTCCCATCTGGCCGTCTAAGCGGACCAGTGGTCGGGCCTAGATCTCTCTTGAGGATTTTTTGAAGTCTCGCCGCCGCAGGTATGCTGTCCGCATCCCCGCAGAACTTCCTCCACGAATCCCTCTTTGCCTTCCTAATGGCTTCCTTGAAGGCCCTCTGGCACTGCCTGTACTCATCCCAATGCCGAGGGTCATTGGTTCTATTGGCCCTATTACAGGTTCTCCTGGCCTCCGACCTTAGTCTATCCAGGCCCCTGTTCCACCACCAAGTTTTCCCCCTGCCCACCGCTTTCACGGGGCAGTTGTCTTCAAAAGATCTCTTCATGGAGTCCTGCAGCACTTTAACGGCTGCGTCTACCTCCACGGGAGTCCCATACCTGGATGGGAAGACCTCCATCCTTCCCCTCAGGTCTTCCGCGTAACCCCGCCAATCCGTGGATCTCGGGTTCCTATAAGAGACCCCTCCCACGGCTGGCTTATCTCCCCTGATGGCGAAGCAGATGTACCGGTGGTCCGACATAGACGGCTCATCCGACACCCTCCACTCCGCCACGCATTCCGCGGCTAGGCGTGACCCCAACGTCAGGTCTATCACCGCCTCCCTATTGCTAGTAAGAAATGTGGGTTCCTTACCTTTAATGAAGATTTCCAACTCCTTCGTCATTACGAACCCGAGGAGGGCCGGCCCCCGGCCGTTGACGTCCGCACTCCCCCACACTGTGTGGTGCGAGTTGGCATCGCAGCCGAGAACCAGCTCCCATCCCCTGTCCCTGCAAAACCTCACCAGCGCCCTACACTCCTCCGACGGTGGTGCTTCCTGCGAGTCGTGTGGCATGTACACGGACGCCACCACAACCTCTCTTTCCACTCCTCCCAGTGTCATCTGCAGCTTGATCGCCACCTGATCCATACTGCAGTGCTCCCTGAGAGTTGTGAAACTCACTCCTCTCACGAGGATGCATGCCCTGGCCCTGTGGACAGAGTCGTCATAAATCAGTTGTCCGTGGTCCGCATTGAGCCCCCTGATCCGCCTCTTAAAAGCCCAAGGTCCTTGGATCAGCGATATTTCAACGTTTTCCCGGACCACTCTTCTATTAAGCACCGCTGAAGCCGCAGCGCAGCGATGCAAATTAATCTAAATTAAGGAGAGACTACTTATCATGTCCAGGTCCGTCCTCCCCCTCCTTCTTCTTCGCGTCCCCGGGCTTGTTGCCCAGCCTCCTTACGGACGCCCGCCCCATGCCCAGAAAGGGCTGCCACCCCAGTCTCTCCAGCGCGGGAATGGCGGTCTCGCTGACTCCGAGGACGAGGCGGGTACCCTTCGCAGGTTCCCCTACCCGTCCGCTCCTCTCGAAGATCCGCCACCCCGCTGCGCCGAGTCCCGGGTTCTGCCGGTCCATCCTCCTGAGGATGACCGCCGTGTCCTCCGGTTGTGGGCCCGGTAAGTGCGCCACCATCCTTACGAGTTTAGGCAACTCGTGCAGGCCTACAACCTTCAGATTAGTGCCATCCCAGGGTTTCAGGCTTGACGCCTTCGCCCTGGTCCACTTTGCTGTCTCGCTGTTCGCACAGACGACCTTCAGAACCCCGCCGCTCCGGAAGGTCTCGTGGAACCGTGGCACACATTCCCCTACGGGAATCGTGTCCATCAGCTCCTCGAGCCCCTCCCGGATCTTCAGGGCCTGCTCCTCCGACACCTCTTCCCCCGATCGCCATTGACAATGGCGACCCTTGGGAGTCCCGATGCCACCGCCGCGAAGGAAATTTGCATGAGTACATGAAATAATTCAAAACGGGTTATCACAACACACGCACACGCACACGCGCACGCGCACACACACACACACACCCACACACACACACACACACCCACACACACACACACACATACACACACACACACACGCACACGCACACGCACACACACACACACCGCGTGGACGGACGCGACAAATTATATACATACACATGTATGTAAATCAACCAATGTGTGTGTGTGTGTGTTCCTTTATATCTACATTGTGTACACGCCCAGACGCATACACACACCCATGCACACAAATCCATATATATTTTGTGACGTGGCGTCACAAGGAGCCCCGAAAAATAGAGTTTTTATAATAGTTGTACCGAATCCCCGCGCTCGAAGTCCGCCACCACACTTAACCCCGAGAAATGTAAATGTTAGAATTTAAGTAAAATAATGTAAATAGTATTTATAAGTCAATCGAGTAACCCGCCACGACATCGAGACACCGAAGAAGCCTTCCCCAAAAAACTCCCAAGAAAACCCTAAAAATTTCCCTGTATACCCCTGAAAAACCCTATGATTTCCCCACGACATACCTTTTTCCCCTCCCCACACCCCCTGACGTATCCCCAGCAAAGAAGCCCAGCACGACGCTCAGCAAGTCCTGGAGAGGCGCACCACCACCAGCATCCCCGAGGAGGAAACCCACGCTGCACTGCCGGCTAGAGAGAGTCACAAGAGACCATCCCGCGCTCACGGCAATTATATGGCTTAAATTTGCCACCAAAAAGAGAGAGACCGTGATCGCGGCAATAGCCCACTCTACTCGTCTGCCGTGTCGATAAGGGACACATTCCAGAGCACGCGCAGCGAGAGAGTGGGGCGAGAGAGTACCCTCTCTATGCTAATGAGGGCAGCAGCGTGCGGTATTCATTGCCGTTATCGACCCGTGAGAATTCCCACGTGCGAGAGATGTCCCCACGTGTCTGCAGTATTCCCGGCCAATCAACCATCGCTCTCCAGGACAAGGACCAGTTCGCATGCGCAAATCAATGCAGATCTCCGATGATTGGCAAATCATCGGAAACACGTCAGTCCCGTATCCCCTTCCTTGCCCTTTGACTTCCCTTATCAAGCCTCGTGTCCAGTGAGAAGAAATGCCTTCTCACTTCGAGCGTAGCGTGGATAGCGAGTGGAGAGTAGATAGAGAATAAAGAGTATAGAGTTTATATAGAGAAGAGTAAAGCGTTGTAAAGAGTGAGAGAGAAGGAGAGAGTGTGAAAGTGAGAAGATTTGGAGAGTTTTGTAGAGTTTGGATTATAAATTTTGAGTTTTTCATTATATCGAGTTTTCTTTCTTTTCCTTTTTTTTTGTGACTATAAATTTAGAGTTTTCTGTGTTTGAATTATATAGTTTTTTTTTTTGAGTTATATTTTTTTTATATAAAGTTTTTTTTGTGGAAAAAAAAAGAGAAAGGAGAGGAGAGTGAGAAAAGAGAGAGGAAAAGAAAAAGAGAAAAAGAATAGAGAGAGAAGAAAGAGGTTATAAAAACTTTATTTTTATAAAAACCTTAATTGTATTTTACTTTATTTTTTTTTTTTAATACGGCGGATGCCAAAATCCACGCATTTGGGGCATCCTTGGCATTAGAAAGCCCGGCTTTTATAAAAATGAAGTTTATATAAAAATAAATATTTTTATTAATTATTTTTCTCTCTGCTACTTGAGCTCTCCCCCCCCATTTTCTCAAAAGAGAGAGATAATGATAGAGATAATGATAGAGATAATGATAGAGATAATGATAGAGATAATGATAGAGATAATGATAGAGATAATGATAGAGATAATGATAGAGATAATGATAGAGATAATGATAGAGATAATGATAGAGATAATGATAGAGATAATGATAGAGATAATGATAGAGATAATGATAGAGATAATGATAGAGATAATGATAGAGGTAATGATAGATATAATGATAGAGACAGAGAATTATAGAGAGAGAATTATAGAGACAGAGAATTATAGAGACAGAGAATTATAGAGACAGAGAATGATAGAGAGTGAGAATGACAGAGAGTGAGAATGACAGAGAGTGAGAATGACAGAGAGTGAGAATGACAGAGAGTGAGAATGACAGAGAGTGAGAATGACAGAGAGTGAGAATGACAGAGAGTGAGAATGACAGAGAGTGAGAATGACAGAGAGTGAGAATGATAGAGAGTGACAGAGAGTGACAGAGAGAGACAGAGAGAGACAGAGAGAGACAGAGAGAGACAGAGAGAGAGACAGAGAGACAGAGAGAGAGAGAGACAGAGAGAGAGAGAGACAGAGAGAGAGACAGAGAGAGAGAGAGACAGAGAGAGAGAGACAGACAGAGAGACAGAGAGACAGAGAGACAGAGTGACAGAGAGACAGAGAGACAGAGAGACAGAGAGAGAGAGAGAATGATAGGAGAGACAGAGAGAGAGAGAGATAGAATGATAGGAGAGAGGATTCGTATGCTCTAATACTATTTAACTTCACGGTGAAACGCGACGTCTTACGATCGCGTCAACCAGTCATATAGACTGTTTTGTTTCTGTAAACTGTCTGTACAATAAGATTGGTGTTTTCTCTCTATGTCTCTCAATCTGCGGAACTATATCTATATATATAAAAGAAAGTCGTGTTAGTTACACTATTTATAACTCACGAACGGCTGTACCGATTTGGCTGAAAATTGGTGGGGATGTAGCTTAGAACCAGGAGACGGACATAGGATACTTTTTATCGTGACATAAAACGTCAAAGAGAATACAAGTCACTATAAAAGTGGTATAACAAAAACGCATCTGACATGGAATAACAAAACGCAAATGACAGCTAAACGTAAAGCAAATGACAGCTAAACGAAAAGCAATTGACAGCTAAACGTATGGTTCAAACGTATGGTTGAAAATTTGATAATTATAAATTTCGTCAGAAATCAATAATTAGTAATCTATATATATAACTGGCTGACCCGGCGAACTCTGTTCCGCCTTAGAGGCAATAAATAAGCAGATTTTGGATTTAATTAAGTTCAATTTTTTATTAAAGGTTTATTAAGGGGGGGGGGGTAAGGTTAATTCGGCCGAAAAAAGGCACATTTTTAAGATTTTTTTTTCGTGATATGAGTAGCATTAGCTTATTTAAACTTTTGGCATATGATAAAATAACATTTCAACTATATTTAAAAAAAATTTCATGACAAAATATTGATAAACAAATGATTGGCGGTGAATCTCCAGAGGCGCCTCGAAAAAAAGGTGTTTTGCGGTGAACATCATAACTCGGTGTAGAATCATCTGAAATCAAAAAACCGAAGTGCGTTAGTTAAAGGAGATGTTTTTCGAGGTAACGCTGGGGGGATTTTTTGATTTTCCGATTTTTGAAAATTTGGCGGCACTTTGAAGTCAAAAGTCCGATTTTCGTCGAAAAAATCGACCTATTTGTTATTGTAAAATCAACAATAATCAAAAAAACGAAAAAAGCTCCCAGCGTTACCTGGTGAATTATATAAAGAAGTACTGTGCCAATTTTGAAGACGATCGGTTCAATACTTTTTGAGTTATCGTGTTCACCGACTTTAAAAAGGGCAAGTTTTCAGGAGAACGGTTTAAAGTTTTAGAAACCGGAAAATTGGAAAAAAAACTGAATAATTCTTTTATACGTACATTGAGTCGTCTATCCCAGGTCCATATAGTAAAGAACTTTTATCTAGAAGGTCTAGGGCATCTTTTTGACCTTGTCTACGTGAAATTCTTCCTTCTTTACTGTCACGAGCTGCCTGCACTTTCACTTGATTGAACGTAATGAGGAGCACATTTCTCACAAGAAACTTTTATACTGAAGCCCAACCCTTCCTTCTTGCATGTTTGGAAAGTTATTTTTCCACCACAAACTGCACATTTCACTAGAGTAGAGATAGTAGAGAACACTGGTAAGAAGTCTACTATTCTGTAATGTTTAGTGATATCTTCCTGTACCTCTACATTCGAAGAACTTTTGATTTTTTTCGAGGACGCGCTGCTTGCCACTACTACATCGTCCTTTTTACGTTTTTGCGGTGGTACAATTTTCTTCGGTCGATTTATCAACTGACCACTCTCCTGACGACGTTTTCTGCTCACTTTTCGAGGCATTCTTGATGATAAATTGAATCAAAACTTGGTGTAAAACCACAAAACCAATCGAATCCGCACGAAAATGGAAAGAAACTCTCGGTATCGATACTGCTCGGCACGGCGTACAATGATCGACTGAAATATATTCTATGCTTGAAAAATACACACTACTACCTGAAGAGACGTTTCTATGAAGGACACAATTTAGGGTTAGAGGTACAATACAATAGCTCGGCAGGTCAGCGCTACGAGCAGCTGCCAGTCAGGTACCAAAGAGTCTGCAAATAGGCGGAGCAGAGTAGGGACGCTTAGATGCTCATAACTTTGTCAATTTTGCTCCGATCGACTTGAAATTTGAACACAACATTCTTGAATAGTTATACATTCATTTAAGCAAATAAAAAAAAAAAGAAAAAAAAAATTAAATACCTTACCCCCCCCTTAAAGGTAAAGTATGGTTAAAAATTTGATAATTTTAAATTTTGTCAGAAAATAATAATTAGTAATAATCACTAATTTGTATTCTGTTCATCATCATTAACAATGCCGCGACCGAGACGATCGAATCTTTCCCGACAAAGCCGTAATGCAAGAAGGATACGAAACATTGCGAATGAAAGGACTGAAGAAGGACAAGAAATTGCCCGTGAAGAGCGCCGCGTTAGTATGGCTCGACTTCGTGCTTCTCAATCACAAGAGCAAAGTGAGGCAGCCCGTGAAACGGCTCGGTTGGAAATGCGAAATCGTCGAGCGAACAACAGAGATCAACAAGTAGATGATTTTCGACGCACAAGAAGAGATTTATCAATTGCTGATTTGAATCGAGCAGCGTTTCGAAACGATTGCAGCACTGATTACTGCTTGCATCCTAGCGTTTGCATTGGGCCAATGGACGTTGTTTGCGAGTATTGTGGCGCATTGAAGTTTTCCGGAGAAACCCCCGGATTGTGCTGCCTTAGTGGGAAAGTGAAATTGACATTATTGACTCCGCCACCTGAGCCATTGCATTCATTGCTTTGTGGCGAAACGCCCGAATCACGTCATTTTCTTGCGAACACTCAAAAATACAATGGTTGTTTCCAAATGACCTCATTTGGGGCAGATATTATCGAAGAACGAGGATTTAATCCGACATTCAAGGTATTTATTTATTTTTGTACTTACACACAATATAGTAGAAGAATAACTTACTATACTTATTCGTACGTATTATGTTTGTTAATTCTAAAAAAAGTTTTTATAAATCAGTAATACTGTCTGCTTTTTATTTTGTAGATACAAGGACAGATTCACCATCGAATTGGATCATTGCAACCTCTCGAAGATGCACAGCATAAATTTTTACAAATATACTTCATGGGCAACATGGAAGAACAACTTGATCGACGTCAAGAGATGTGCCTGGCTTACCACCGCACAATTTACGCCTAAAGGTTGGCTCCGTAGTAATTATGCTTCGAAACTTAAACCAACCAAAATTGTGCAACGGTACGCGTTTGGTGGTAAGTAAATTGATGAACAATGTGATTTACGCGACGATACTCAAAGGAAAATTCGGAGGTGAGGAAGTTCTCATTCCGAGGATCCCGATGATCCCAACCGATATGCCGTTTGAGTTTAAAAGACTTCAATTTCCGATCCGTCTTGCATTCGCCATGACCATTAACAAATCACGAGGCCAATCATTGAAAGTTTGTGGTTTGAATCTGGAATATCCATGTTTTTCCCATGGTCAATTATATGTGGCATGTTCACGGGTCGGAAGACCATCTGTGTTGTTTGTTCTTGCGCTTGATAATAAAACAAAAAATGTCGTGTATCACAAGGTACTTAACTGATGAGTGCAACCTATGCACCAAAATACATGAACGATAAAGAATCATTAAAATACTTAATTTTTTTATTTGTATTTCCTAATAAAAAATTGAACTTAATTAAATCCAAAATCTGCTTATTTATTGCCCCTAAGGCGGAACAGAGTTCGCCGGGTCAGCTAGTATATATATATATATATATATATATATATACGGATTTGTGTGCATGGGCGTGTGTATGCGTCAGGGCGTGTTGACCATAAACAATGTATATATAAACAAACACACACAGTCACACACACGCATCGGTTGATTTACTTACATGTGTATATATAATTGGTCGCGTCCGTCCATGCGGTGTGTGTGGATGTGTGTGTGTGTGTGTTTATACATTCATTGTATCTGTTCATATAAATCTGCATATGTATGTATACATTTCCGCGTATCGAGAGAGATGAAGAGAATACACGAATTTTTGTCTAAGGACGGTCCACAAAATCAAAGCAGTCGAACAAACTGATTGTAATCAATTTAATTATAACAATTGTCCGAAATTGCTGGCACAATTATCATGCAAATATATATTTTTTAATACTTTATGTAAATAACAGTAATTAGTTAAATTATAAATTTTGGAGCAGACAAACAAGCGTGGTGAGGAAGAACGGGAGAGAGTTGTGTTACAGAAAATACTTTTTATTATACACGTGCTTTTCCATGAATACAAACGCCTTTATTTATTAACTATACGCAAGTCCGAGTACACCGTGTCGCAGCACGGGAACGACTAGCGGCCGAACAGACGCGATGCTGCCGGCATACCGGCGCCACGCAAAAACCCGAACGCTCACGGAATCACTCGAGAGCACTCAACACGTAGCGTGCTCGACTCATTACAGTTCGTGTAGGAAATAAAACGCGATTAACTATATGTTCCAATAATAAACTAAAAAAAATTAGTCGATGAATTACTCATATAATATTTATCTATTATTCAATATAAACAAAATTAATTTATAATTTAAGATTTACATTATCTTAGCCACTATTGCTGATATCTAAATAAAAAGTATTATCATTATTCTTAGAAATAAGACAATCTACAATATATCCATATTATTTAATCATTATTATCTTTGTAAAATAAATAATCTATCATTTCAAAATATTTGATCGACGATAATTATACAATTATCTTGCGTTTTTCGTAATTCATGCAAAGCACGGAAAAAAGTCTAACGATGAGCTTCAGGTGCTCGATGGGTATGGGGAAGGTATATGTAAAGTATATCCAGAGGATGCATTCTCTTGGATACCTAAAACACCTTGACTTTATATATCAAATAAAAATGACTAAGAGATATGGCCTACTGCGGCGGTCTCTCTCGCTTCCACCCTCACTCTCTCTCGCTCTCTCTCTCTTTCGCTCTGTGGCAAAAGGCCTGGAAGACGGAAACATTTGGCTCTTTCCCCTATTACTATACATTACGGTACGAAGAAGACGCTGCTAGCGCCCAAGTATACACTTCGGTAGCCGAATTTTCGTGGACCAAAATTTGGCTACACTCGTCGGCCGCGGCTTGTATTTCGGTAATCTTACTGCAAAATTTTTCGAATAAATGCCATTTCCGAAGTTTTGCACTTACAACAATGTACAAGTACTCAGTGTGTACATTTTTTATTGCTGCATAAGATGACGCTAAGGATTTTTTGAATAACTAGCTTTGAAGATCAGTAAATCCATTTTTATTTTACAGATAACTGGTGGTAATGCAAACTGTAATTTTTTTTTTTGATTTTCAAAATTCTACGAGCGTAACAGGATAGAACACTATTAACTGGATTATATACTAAATTTTCCATTTATTTAGTTTGATAGTTTTGCAATGGCATTTGTCCGAAAATTTAGGCATACTGCGATGGTAAAGAAGAGCTTTCACATCCTCTTAATCCTAAAAAGTATAGTGCAAGAGCGTGGAGTCTAAGTTTATCTGAAAAAAACCGTTTTCTGAGGTAAGAAGTTACTTTTTTGGATCTTAGTTCGAAGGTGACAAATGTATGTGGAGGACTTTACTAATCGCAATTTATGTTTTCGTACTTTCGAAATACTTGTTTTGAAATAGGAATAGTGGCACCGAACAAAACTTAAGGTTGTTTAGAAGCAAATCACGTCTTATGAAAAAAAATTAAAATTTACGCGGTCGGTTGTCGAACATTTGAACTATATCTCTGTAAAATTTCAAGTCAGTTTGGAGCTTATTTATGGAGTAAAAAAATCGCAAAGTTGCGTACTTTTGAGCGCCCAACTACAGCCTCTAATAGACAGAGCCATGCGCGATCTCAGTAAACTCGCGATATATCTGAACGTGCTATTGAACTTTTGTTGAAAAACTAACCAAGTATTCTCTGAAATATTCCGCGTCGATCAATACCAAAATCATTAACCTTTGGAGAATTTTCTTGAAGATATTGTAACATATTTATTGAAAATCGCGTCAAAATTCACTCCGTGCGGGTGAGTGTCTGATAGACACGGCAGCGCCGGATTTTCGCGGCAGGAAGAAGGGGAGTACATAGGACTGAGCGTGGGTATTGATTATACGCGCGAAAGTTGAAAATTTAATAGCGTGCGAGACGCTTTATTATAGAATAATTATAAAAAATCACAAAAACAAAAAAAAATATTTTTTTGTTTTTATGATTTGTCTCTCGAAGAATCATGCGTTTCACTATTTGTCTCGTTACTTCGCTTACAATCCATAATGCTGTAATTATTATATCGTAATTACAAATTTACTCAGCGGTTATGTGTTGAGGCACTTCTCCACTACAATCAACGAAGATAGAAGTCTATCTTCGTTGCTACAATAAATCAGCGAGCAACAGGCTTGACTCGAGCCTACGTTACTGTTTACGGGCGACAAAAGGGCCCCAACGTTGCCGCGGTTATTCGTGATTTAAAAATGATTAATTATTAAAATGTTTAACCATTTAAAAATAAACGAAAATAAGATATCATTATAACTTTGATAAAGGCTACGTCTAATGCAAATTTTAATCATGATTACCGAGAAAAAAAAAATTATTGATGGATGGGCACCAAAAAAAATAGCTACAGCGCCCAATGTATAAGCATAGGAAAATCTCCCCCACTCTGATCCATCCCCACCTTACTTCTAAACAACCTTAACCTCCAAAAGAAATTTTGCACTTGATATTTCGAACATCCGTTTGTTGTACGTTGCACCGGTACAAGGTACAACATGCCATGAGCCTGTGACAAAGCCTTGCAATTAATAATGCTCAATTCTAACGTTTCTCTCCATATGTTTCACTTGCTTCGAATGGTGCAGATATCATTTGGGCTCATTCGAAAGTACCTATCGTTTGTATTATTATTTTATTACGCAATTATTTCATTATCACTATGTTTTTTCAAGAGCTGATTTGAAAATATCATCATGCCACAAAGTGCAGTGGAAAAAAATGACCACCACTAAACATAAGTAATGTAGAGAAGGGAACAGCGTTGTAAAGGATGGATATTCCGTGTTCAGTGCAGCAAAAAAACAGAATTTCGAAAACGACATTACACGCCCACGACATTAACGACATTAACGACGTGACAGCGCCCAGTGCTGTGGGCACCGTCGCAAATGCAGCATGTTTAAATATGAGTGCAAACTCGATAATAACAAAAAAATACAAACGAAGAAGAAGAAGCATTGGTAACTATTTAAAAAACGTGGCTGCTATGCATTACGGGCTGCCAGAAAAAGAAACAAGAATTTTGGCTCATCAGTTTGCTACAGCTAAAAAAAAATTCTACCTAGAAATTAGAATGAAACCAAAAAAGCGGGGCAAGAATGGATGCACAGTATTCTGCAGGGTCACTCAACTTTATCGCTCAAAAAAATGAGAGGGAACAAGGTCCGGGCTCGGGCGACGAGTTTCGACAAAACTAATGTCGGGAAATGTTTCGACAATTTAGAGACTTGCATATCTCGCGGTTATTTTGGTCCCGATCGAATGTTTAATCTTGACAAAACAGCTAACACGACTTCACATGAGCCACCAAGAATATTAGCATCAAAAGGAATGAAACAACAGCTGACAGTCTTACTTACTAAAGGAATGAAACAACAGTTGACCGTGTTACTTACTAAAGGAATGAAACAACAGTTGACAGTGTTACTTACTAAAGGAATGAAACAACAGTTGACAGTGTTACTTACTAAAGGAATGAAATAACAGTTGACAGTGTTACTTCAGGAGAACGTGGTGTGAACGTTACAATGATTGCTGCCATTAACGCTATTGGAAATCACGTACCATCAATGCTGATTTTTCCAACAAAAAATTTCAAAGACCATATGTTAAAAAGAGCTCCACTAGGATGTATCGAAGCTGTGAAACTATCCGGCTGATCTAATGAGAAAATATTTATGAAATATCTGAAGATTTTTATTGCATATGTCAATCTGTCTAAGAAGAATGAAGTCATCCGATCTTGGATAACCATGGGCCGCACATCTCCATTCCACCTACTAACACAGCTAGAGAGACTGGTGTAATATTATTAACAATACCACCTCATACTTCGCACAAGACGCAACCGTTGGATTGAATGGTGTTTGGTCCGTACAAAACGTTCTACCATAAAGTTGTCAGAGAGTGGATGACGTGTCATCCAGGAAAACCAATAATAATTTATGTTATTACGGAAATAATCGGAAACTCGTATCCAAGAGCCTTCATGCCACATAACTGCTTAACACGAATGTTTTCAGCGAGAACGAATATTTGTCGGCTTTTGTGACAGATCGATTAGCTCCAGAGTCCACTGCAGAGCTGGTGGCTATTACTCCAGAAACTCCCCAAAAATTGACGAATCAACACCGTCAACTATTACCAATAATGGTACTTGCGTTACTTCCGAATAAGTATGACCATTCCCAAAAGCAGCACAAAGAGTGACAACTCGTCGGAGCGAAAAAAAGGAGACTCCAGAATTTTAACAGTCTCCAGAAAAAAAGAAATTGAAGAACGAAAATCGAAGAAAATACTAACAACGAAGACTGAGAAGCGAATAAAAAAAACTAGTTCATGCAACAGATAGATGTACGAGGAAAGCCAATGGCAAGACATAAAACATCGGTATAAAAAGAAATGTAATGTTCGATTTTTTTATGTTCAAAACACAAGAGATTTTATGTTTGTTCAATGGGGCAAGTTTTTTTGGTTAAGAATATTACTTCTAGTTAGTAGTGACCGTCTTTTGTTTTGTTTTACCTATTATATTCTATATTAACCCGTCGTAACCACACCTCCATCGAGTATACATACTAACCACACTAGTGCGATTTGGGATTTTGCATTCTTAAAATTCTATAACTCTCGTATAAATAATCTAAAAGTATTCGGCACAGGTACCCATACCCTAGGGTGATGTCATATTTGTCGTAGTGGAGAGAGACCGTTACAGGATGCCGTTAGAAAAAGTCAGAAACAAGAAATTTTAGGAGGTGCAAATTTGCACTGGTGTGGTTACTACGGGTTAAAAAAAGACAAAAAAGCGTTAGTAAGCGTTAGTACAAGCGTTAGTAAGTTGCAATATTCCATGTGGTAACTTGTAAGTCCACATGATACAAAGGCAGACCAGAAGCACAACCAAAACAATTTTATTTTCGAACTTTAAGTTTTTACTTTCGAACAAATGAATATTATTGCTGATATGCCCGTATTGGAATCATTTATGTATGTATGTATATATGTGGGATTTGTAAGAAACGGGTGAACGAGATTGATTACGAATAATATTTCATTCTAATGTTTCGGTAAAAGATACAGTAATTGTACAGGTACTGGCGACCAGGAATCAATTTCACTGCCTCCCCCTTACATCCGTCCGTTCACCGCTTTCATACCATGAGCAATTACATCAACTAGTAGCGAGTCTTTTTACACCCACTTTGCATCGACTCAGGAACTATTGTCTCGTTGATCGATAATTCACTGCCATTAGATGGTAGTCCTATATCGATTATATTTATGGCATTTCATCCACGTGCGTTATCAAAATTGGAAGTGACTAAATACGTTAAAATAATAAAAGATGCCACATTCATGTGTTATAGGGTATTTGAAAACTATAATGTGTAAGTTGGTATCCGTTTTTAACTTCCGAATGTTTGCCGGCCAAAAAAATGGATGTTATGAATTGGTCAAAAATGGCTTGACAGATTTTGGTACCTGTCACAGACGATTATGTTTAGGCTAATAAATTACCAAGATTACATTAGAACTCGAAAAGATAGAAACCTTTGATAAATTACAGTCGAATTCTCGCAGGCAACAAGGAAGATCCATTTGGTGTCCCCATCCAATTTCGCTGCAACTCATGTATGGTGTAGAGATTTGAAAATTAAGCAGGACATATTTTTTATCTGCCAAAAAACGGATTTAAGGGGTGAAACTTTTTGAAGCAGATAATTAATTTTCTCTGCTTTGGTTGTTGGATGGGAAGCGATGAGCGGGATGTGAGCGGATACACAAGATACACGTGCAAATGAAAAACGTTTCTTTATTGAGCACGAGTTGCTGTAACATCGAATATCTCCAGACTGAGCTGGCTTCCGTTCGTCTCCGGCTTGACGAGCTCGACCCGAAGCGAGACCGGGCGATTTCGCTTACCTACGACTGCGCACGCAGGCGCACGCAGTTTTATAGAGTGCGAAGACTCGTTTTATTCAACACGCACGCCGTTTGAGTACTCGATATAACTTTGTAGACCAAGCATATCACATAGATAGTTAAATCTTTCTTTTGCTACAGCCTTTGTAAATATGTCAGCCTTTTGACTTTCAGTCGATATATATTTTACGACGATTTCTCGACTAGCTATTTTTTCTCTTACATAATGATATTTGACGTCGATGTGTTTTGTTCGCTTGTGGAACTCCGGATTTTTCGCGAGTCTGATGGCACTCTGATTATCGACGTACAGCGCTGTTTCTTTATCACAGTTTACATCTAGATCTTCGGCCAATTTTCTCAACCACACGCATTCTCTCGCGGTCGTTGCAGCGGCTACATACTCCGATTCCGTGGTGTTAAGCGTGACTATTTTCTGACGTTGACTCGACCACGTGACTAGACCGTTCGCGAAGGTAAACCCGTACCCCGTCGTTGACCGACGCTTCCAGAAATCACCGGCGTAGTCTGCATCGCAATACTATGCGAGTTCCGAGTCTTTACCCCCACTACAGTACACGATACCGAGATCTTTACTCCCTGTGAGATATGCGAAGATTCGCTTGACGGCTTTCCAGTGAGCTGCACTGTGTTTGTTGAGGAACCTTGAAACTGCGTTAACTGCGAACGCAGTGTCCGGACGGGACACTGTCGCCAGAAACAATAATGAACCGATTGCTTCGCGATAGGGCACATTATTTATTATCTCGTCTTCGGATTCTACTGAGTTTAGAACGGCATGAGGATCTGCGGGCATACTCACTGACTTCGCGTTTGTCATGTTAAACTTCTCGAGAATTTTAATGACGTACTCGCTCTGATGAATAAACATTTTTTCCTTATCTCTATTCCGTTCAATTTGCAGCCCTATGAATCTACTTGCGTCGCCAAGTGTTATTTTGAACGCTTCTGTTAGATACTCGACTACTTTCTCAACCACGCTCGACGATTTGCTTGCAACAAGTCCATCGTCGACGAACAGCGTTAAAAATACTTCCTCGTTGTCTATTTCACCCTTGTAGATACACTGATCCGCGTCGGATTGCACCAAGTTGTGTTTCTTTAGGAATACGTTGAACTTGGTGTTCCAACACCTCGGGGCCTGTTTCAGCCCGTACGGCGACTTATTTAGTCGACACACTACTCGCTCACTCACGCACTGGTCTTCTTTGTCGAGAAGACCCTCCGGGACTTCCATAAAGATTTCTTCCTCCAATTCGCCATATAGGAACGCCGTACAGACGTCGAACTGCGACATCTTGAGAGCTTCTTGTGCCACTCTCGCCAGGAACATCCTTAAGGAATCGTAGCGCACGACTGGGGCAAAGATCTCGTCGTAATCGACCCCTTTTTACTGTAGAAATCCCCGTGCGCACAGTCTCGCTTTGAGCCTAGGACTGCCATCTGTTTTCCCCCGTACGACCTTGCACACCCATTTTGAGTCTATCAGCTTCATATTTTCCTTTTTCTTTGCTATCGTCCACGTACCGTTTTCGTCATGAGCTTGCAGCTCACTCTCGATTGCCTCACGCCATCCTGCACTGTCCGGTCCGCTGACTGCTTCGCGAAAATTCGCCGGAGCTTTGTACTCGGTGAAATCGACATCTGCGAGGAACCTCCTCGGTACTCTGAGATTTGCACGATCTCTGAGCTGTCGTTCCTTGGCTGGTGGTGCCGGAGGTGGTATCGGAACAGCTGCTTGCTCATCGTCTTCTGCTGCCTCGACGGGAAGTTCGTCATCTTCGACCTCAATTACTTCCTCATTTGCTACACGAGCTGTTCCAGCAAGACAATCGCACCTCCGTACGTGCTTCCGTCGCTCGCCTCTTCTTGACTGGTTTCTTCGTTGAAAACCACGTCTCTTGATACGATTACTCGTCTCTTGTCGGAATCGTAGAGACTATAGTTCGCTGGTTCCCCCTGGTAGCCTACCAGTATCAGTTTCCTCGATTTGTCATCTAACTTCCTTCGAAATTGTTTGGATACGTATGCGTATGCGTATGCCGTGGAACCGAAGATACGTGCATGTTTTAGGTCCGGCTTCCTTCGTGTCCAGACTTCATACGCCATTTTCATTCCCCTTTTGCTCGAATGCGTCGTACGGTTCACTATGTCACGGCCTCCGCCCACAGGTGTTTCGGAAGATCTCTTGCACTTAGCATCGTGCGTGCGCATTCGAAGATCGTTCGGTTGGCTCGTTCTGCTTTCCCATGCTGTTGAGGCGTATGTGGTGCTGTATTTTCCATTGTAATACCACGCTCCGACAGATACTGCGACATCCTTTCGTTTTTATACTCACCGCTATTGTCCGAACGCACTGTTTTAATTCGTTGACCAAATTTGTTGTCGACCATCTGTTCGTAGAGCTTGAATTTCTCCAACACGTCGTCTTTGTGTCGTATGAAATATACATAACAGAATCCCGACGCGTCGTCAATTAACGTTATGTAAAATTTCGCCCCCCCAAGTGACTCAACCTGCATCGGTCCACAAACGTCCGTGTGTACGCACTCGCCCGGCTTTGTGCTACGCTTCCCGTCTCTCTCCGGGAACGGCAACCTGTGCGACTTGCCGAGTTGGCACGGTTCCCAAAAAAAAATTTGCGAACGAAGACTCGTTTTATTCAACAAAACTATCCTTCAGCGTTAAGCACGTCAAGGGGCGATCATGTCGTTGCGCTTACAACCAGCCAACCTTTGTGAATGAATAAAAATTAAATGTCTCGTGTGCAAAGTTATCCAAAATTGCAGTATATGTATTTCACGTAGCGAGTATGCCAGTTAACGCTCACTTTTAATGATATGATGTTAGCGGACTTATTATCTGGACAGTGAACTGCCAGTAGTCCATGAAGAATAGGCTTGCTTACAGAAGAGTAGGCAGAAAAGAATTTGAAAAAGCGTATGTGGTAAACACACGAGACAGAAGTGGAACTTCTTGTTGAAAGAGGAAATTGATAAACCACACAAGACAAACGCATATTGGGATATTAGCTGTGATCCGAATATTTATCCCTTGGGAAACTTGCATAAAAAAAAATTATTAGCTATACATTGTGACGTGGCGTCACATACGCAGCCATATTTATAGAGTTTTTAGTAGTAATCCCGTGCTCGAAGTCCGCCACCACACTTAAAAAGCGAATATAAATAGTACCACATAAGGAACGTCGAGTATAAAAATAACTAGCGAAATGCATTTATTAATTGTAATAAAATAGAGAGTAAAGTAAATATTAAGGTTTAATAAAATGTAATAGTAATCAAACGTCAGGATACAACGAGACACCGAGAAGACCTTCCCCAAGAAACCCTAAATTATTCCCTTTACAACCTTGAACCACACTACGATTTCCCCCACGAGACACCTTTCCCCCTCCCCATACCCCCTGACGTATCCCCGGAACCAAAACCCAGCAGAGAAACAGCACGTCCTGGAGAGCCGATATACCAACAGCATCCCCGAGGAGAAAATAACCCACGCTGAGCTGCGGGCTAGAGAGGGTAAAAGGAACATCCCGCGCTCACAACAATTATAAGGCTCAAATTTGCCGCTTGTAGTGAGCGCGGCCAGAGCCACGTCGATAAGGGCCAAATCACGGCACACGTGCATAGGGAGTACCCTCTATATGCTAATGAGGGCAGCAGCGTGCGGTATGGATCGTTTCTATCGATCAACGAGAATTCCCACGAGAGAGCGAGATGTCACCACGTGTGGCCAAGACTCCCAGTCAATCACCAGTCGCTCTCCAGGACTTATGATATTGGACTATCGCTATCTCTCGTAATCGCGATCAGCTTGACGGCGCTATCTCTCGCGCATTCACGATTAGGTCGATGATGCGATCTCTCTCGCGCTGAGAGTAGGGGCTGATGAACTCCCCACGTGTATGTCTTTAAAGTCCTCAGACTCTTGTTTTTCCGGTCTGGAATAGACGTTTTGTCCGATACATCGGTAGAATTTTGTCAATACAGACATCATTGCATGATTCGCGATATTAATAAGTTACAAACGCACTTGATACTGTCTTAAGTCTCATTCTTTTCTTAATTGCACGCGCTGTGTCTTAGACTAGCCTCATTGCAAATAATGGTAATATTAATTTTTAATAGTAATAAGATCAAAAAGTTATTAAAAAATTGGTTAAAAAGAATTTATTCAACAAATTGACCAAAACATTATTTTTTCACTTACGAAAGACATTCCCTGATTTTTCCGAATACATTGATTTTTTGAGAATTTTCTCTCAATTTCGAAATATCAGTTTTTGCGTATTATAACAGACTGCATTTAAATAACTGCTTGTTCAGTAATCTTGAAAATTATAATGTGTAATATGAAATTTCTCTATGGAATCATCCGAAATTTGCAACGTTGCATCAATTTTTCGATTTTTGAATATGAAAATTTCAAAATTGAGAAAAACATCTAATGCATTCAGAAAAATCAGGGAATCCATGTGGTGAGTAAAAAAATATTTGTTTCCGGCAAATATATTGAAATAATTTTTTTAAACTAATTTGACGATAAAATTTTGGTATTATTATTTAAAATTGAAGTCATCTGCAATACGGTTACTTTCCTCAAGATTTTAATCTTATTTCAAAGTACTCAAAAGAACTGAAAATAACAATCTAAATTGTATCCCTGCAAGCTCACCATAATATTATTTTTCTATCTGGGCAATATCTGGCAGTCGTTGTTTAATCAAACAACAAAACATTCCACGCATTGTATTTTCTTCCTAGTTACATTTGTTTCTATAATGTTATAAAACGGAAATAAAAATTCCATATTTCACACAAAAATGTCTATGTTCAATGTAAAAAGTGTATGAAAATTAGTGAATATGTGAAATCGTTGGCTGAAAGATAATCAGGACGAAAAAAAAAAAATCCGTGTCTCGATCGCGCGCAGTCCGACTCGTATCTTGTCGCTCTACCAACTACGCTAGCGTAACTGATTGAATATCGAATGAGCATTGTAATATTTATGTTGTGTACCCCGCTTGGATTAGGTGTTCTTAGGTTTGGGTTTCAATAATTTACTCCGGTTTACACGTACGTTGTTAATTCGAGTATAATACGCTATTTACACCGCGCATTACGCTCGATTTTAGTACATCGATGTTAGTATAATTGGAATAAAGCTCCTCGTGTGGATGTAGTCATTGTTCGTAAAAATAAGTCCGCCGCCGTGCATCGTCGAGCGGTGCAGAATGAGCGACGGTAGGGGAAGCCACAGAGGGAAGTCAGGGGAAGCTGCGTGACCCCACCGTAGCCAGATGGCTGCGAGGATTGAAGCAAGAAGGCGGAGCATATCGATCGGTCGACACTAGAGCCTCCTAGCGTATGTTTGACTCACGAAAAAATTGGAACCAAGCGGGCTATAGGCTTTGTGCTTCTATAGACCTCAATCTTCGTTGGTATGATTATGATATTTTTTTTTGAGTGATATTTCTGATTGAGATTATTGTAGAATATATTTTTTTTGCTTTTTGTTAATAGTTATAAGGATTGTTTTTGGTACCATCGAGAATAAATATCGTTTTATATTTTTTTTTTGTTAAACCCGAGTTTGCGTTTTCCTTATTTTTCCCCCCTGTTGAAAGTCGGCGTAACAACATATATTGTGACGTCGTATTTTTGTACCACATCACAGAGCGTGCATTTTCAGCTGCATTTTTTTGGGCACGGCACGAGAGTGAATTCGTTTCTCAGCTGAATCCCCCCGAAGCAATCCAACAGGGCTACACGTTAGTTTAACCGTTTTAAACATTTTTCGTGGTATTATTTTCCCGTATATTCAAACGAGTGACGGCCTATCTGGTTCACGAGAGCATCAGGATCGTTGTCGTTACAGCGGAACATGCGCGAGCATGATAGATATCACAGCAACGTTCGAGATTCACAGTCAAGCAAATCAAGTGTGGAATATCGACGCGAGCGAGAGCGGAGCTGGCTTTTTCCATCATCTGCCCGTCACCTGTGTTGTGTGTATGGCTCACACATGCCTCTTGTCATTGTTACCACTATAGACGGTTATCGAGAAGGAGCGGGAATTTGAGATTGCGTCGAGCGACGGTTTCTCATCGTGTTCCTCACGCGACGCGTTAGTTAGTTAGTTTGTTCGCGTTAGTTTTGTATAGAATCGAGCGATGTTGTCGTAACGGTGCGTTAATGCGCGGGAGCTCGATACCGTTTTTTGTTCGCGCGCGCTTCCTCGTTCCTGGTTATATTTTCAGATTGCCTAACCGGGTCTAACTTTTTGTTACGCAGGGTTAGAGTTCGCTAGATTTAGTTTGTGTGTTTGTTGCCCGGCTTTCGGTTGAAATAATATCAAGATAATAAATTTGGTGAGCGAGCGCGGTCATTGTCGTCGCCGTCTTGCATGCGGTCATGGCTCCCATCATTAGGCGGCAGATTTCTTTGTGGTTCTCGCCAAATTATTTGCATGGCCGAGAGTGCGAGGGTTGTCGTTGAATTCATAATATTCGTTTGATTCATAATTTTTCGACATTATAATGATACTTTTATTCCTATATTCCGTAACATCTTGTTAAAATAAAATGGACTGAAATGTAGAAATAAATGTAAGAATAAACTGATACCAATCCTTTTTCAACACAAAGGCTTTTTTTTCGAAAAATCGGGAAGCCCACGCAAACATACTTGTTTAACATTTTTTGCCACAGGCAATATTTTTGGGATGAAAGTTTATCATGAAATGTGTTATTGAATTTTCACTGTTGCAAATGCCAAGGGAACTTGGACATTTTTTTCAAGGATAAAATGTCGCCATCGAATGAATATTGCTATGAATCCATTGAGAATGAAAGCACTTCTGCTAAGGCTGTTAATAGTATATTGTGCATCAAAGGCGGAAAGAAAGCGATCACAATTGCCTTCCGCCCGTGATACAGACGATACTTTTTGTCCTATTCCGTTTGAAATCGGGACTTTTCGAAGCACGCGAAGGTGGTGTAAGGTGGCCGGTGTACGTAATAATTTCATAAAATACGAGAAAGAAGCAGGAAAAATAATGTGCAATTGGCTACAGAGTGTCGCACCGACATGATATCAATCAACTAGTTCGTATTTGTTACTTGAGAAGGCGCTACATTCGCTTCGTCTGGTTTGCCCTCTGAAACTCACTTTACGCCCCCTTAAGCGGGCTCAAAGTTCTATGTTCGCCCGCTCGCGGAGTGCGCATATGCAATCGACACCGAACTGAAGCCGCCCATATTGCGCCTCCTTCGTATGCTTGAAAAGGCGCGTTGTCAAAGGGGGTATGACAAATAAAATATTACCCCTAAATTCTCTTCCGCACAAGCAATAGCAATGGACTTTTGAATAGAAATTTTTGTCCTTGGAAAAAATGGATTCATTTCTATTGCGTCGGAACCAATGTAAATTCAATAGCATTTTCTCATGGCAATGAGGAGCACTTTTTTTGGTAAGGGTGAGAGCAGATGTCGATTGTGCAACATAAACCAGTTTGACTCACTTGACCATTTCTGCGAATATTGCCTAGCGTTCGATGAAATCATATAGTCCCTATTAAAGCGCAAACAAAGTTTCCTTTAATTGTTAATGCAAGTTAGGCTCCCAGACAAACCGTCACTATTGTGAAACAAATTTAGGTCAAGTACATTGCTCTAGGTAATTGTTTTAATTTTGAAAAAATACGCAAAATAATTGAAACTTGTATCTCCTGAAAAACGTGTTCGATACGAAATAGTCAGGATGCCAAGTCCATTCGTGTACTTTTTATCATTTGTATTGCTAAAGGATGCGTCGATTCTTTTTCGTCACTTTGGAAAAAATGACTTCAAGATTGCGAACAAATTTCAAGTTTTCGAGTTAATCTGTTGGTACACGGAGAGAAGGATTTGCTAGAATCTACCAGCAAGCTTAATAAAAATTACCATTTATTGAGGGTAGATGGGATCTCATGTGAAATTTTGAGAAATATTACTATGAAAATTGAGAATTTGTACAATGTAATATGGTAAACTTTCTATCATTATAAATTCTACCGTATTAATGATACATTTTACCGTATGGAGAATAAATTATGCCATAGTACCGAGCAGTTTTTACGACGGTGTATGGTAGATATAGCTATATGCGAGACTCCGTGAGCGCGGACACGAAGTAAACAATAAACTCCTAACCTCACTTTTTCACCGCGCCCGTGAATTTGTTTGAAAAAATAGAAACTACGCAATTAAAGATGTTGTATTATAACACTGTTTTCAATTCAGATAATTCATAATCTGCCTAGAATGAATATCGTAATGTGTGTGACGGATTTTGAAAGCTGACATAACCTCATTATCATACAGTGTCGTTGATGGAAAAATTACCATAGAAAGTTTTCTTATATGTGTCGATGTGGCTCCCGAATGTTATCTTCGTCGATAATTTTTACCATGTTATCTGGCAGTTTCTGCCAGATCCTTCTCTCCGTGTGAAATGTTAATTTCATGGCTTGCATGTTGGATTTATCGAGTTTTTTCTCAGCAAGTGACATTTCGAAAGCGATGATGGTTGTATGACCTTTTTCAGATATGCCCGCCAGCGGCATGTATTTCATGACTTATGAATATCTAAAACGATGGATGACTGAGGATGGCAAGCAGCTGGGGCTATTATCTACAATTATGGCTGGTGGTTCCGCGGGAATCGCGAATTGGATCGTTGGGATGCCACCCGATGTGCTGAAAAGCCGACTCCAAACAGGTACTGTTCAAAAAAGTCTAAGGTTCGCGGGCGCCTCGAGAGGCCCTCAGTGGTCGGGTCACTTCGCTAAATCGTGCGCGCCAAAATCCTGTGCCTACGCGCCTTTTCTTCGCGGCAAATGAGCCCACCCCCCTTCTTCTAGCGCGCCTGGCGTGCTTATCAGCAGTTGCAATCGGTCAATCATCGCAGCAACAAGTGGGTTTCCCATCGGATTGGGAATAGTGATCGGTTCCCTTCAGTGTCGGTTCCAGCGGTCTCCTTCAGCGGGCTCCAAGAAAGGTGCTGGGTTTCGACTAGTTGTGGGATTCACGACTCCACAACGAAGCGAGAAGTATCGTGGGGTTCTCTCACGCTTCACCACGGTATCGGTTCCCTTCAGCTTGTTCGGTTCTGGCGGTCTTCTTCATTGGGTTTCAGTTCATGGAGTGCTTTTCATGGAGTTGTGAGACTTACGACTCCTCAACAACATTAGAAGTGCGTGGACTGCTCTCTCGTGGAATGCTTTTCACGGAGGTGTGAGATTTACGACCTCACACTGACTTGAGAAGCATTTTGGACAGTTCGTCTCGATAAGTGTTTTCTTTCTGTATGGCGATTCTCGACGGCTTTCTTCAATTCACGGTTCTAGTGCGATTCTCTCTCAAGGGCTTTCTTTCGTGCGTACCTTCTCATAAAGTGGGGGATTTACGACCTCGCAGTGACGTGAGTCGGATTGTGGTTCACTTAATTAGTAGAAGACTTTTCGGGCTTTCTCAACGGACAACTCGTGGCGTCTGAGCGCCATCTTGGTGTGCAGGACGCAGCCGAGCCTCGTGGCCACCTACACTTTACATTCATTCTTGTTAAAAGAGTTATTATTTTGTGAAACGCCTCAATAAATGAGTGTATGATTTTCTACGAAATCATTGTGTCCATTGCTTAATTTCTTTCCCAGAGTTTCCCCACCAGATTCGTGCAAAATAAAACAGGTACCGATGACAAAAAAACATGGGCACGTTGAAGTAAAACGTGTTTGCTCTCAATTTAATATTATCTTATAATTAGAAAAGGATAGTGGAATTTAAATATTAAACTGAAAAATATATTTATATATTCTTATCATAAACAAAACCACGTTTTATTCTAATTGTTCAGATTTTTGAAAGGACATGATAGGGCATATAGAAAGATAACTCGGACACTGTAGACGTACAAAATATATATGCGCGTTTAGTGTATGGCGTGCTACAGACAACTGACTTGCTGGAGATGAACGCTCGTCTCTCTATGTTTAATACGAGCGCCCATGCGCGCGGTACCGTTGGTCCCCACGTGCGAGAACTACAGTTTCAACACTCCCGCCGTTTGAGTGCGTCGAGAGCCCTATACCTAAACTCTTACATAGGAAACCAAATTGGCTTTTTGGAAGTGCGTTGAATACATCGGCTAACTGCCGTTCCGCGCACGTTATTCGGTACGTATTCTACGGATATCTCCCCATTTTCCACAATTTCTCAAACATGGTGATACTTAATGTCTATGTGTTTAGTCCTCTTGTGAAATTCGGGGTTCTTTATCAAACGAATCGCACTTTGGTTGTCTACTCGCAACAACGTCGCAGTATTGGGTGAACACCCGAGATCGTTCAATAGTTTCCTAAGCTAGACGGCTTCTCTTGCAGCTTCTCTTGGTGCTGAGTGCGACTTTTTTTTGTCGTTGAGACGACCATGATGATTATATGATATATAAAACCATTTGATATACAAAATGCATACCCTGTGGTAGATCTACGCGTCTCCACGTCGCTCGCAAAATCGAAATCTGAAAATCCCACTAATTCTACACTGCTCCCGCCGCTTGTATAATTTATAGCGACGTTAGTTGTCCGAATCAAATATCGGAAAAAATTCTTTACCGCTTGTCAATGACTCGTTGTGATTGCTCAGATATTTACTGACTGAATTAACGGAATACGCGATATCTGGTCGTGATACGACTGCAAAAAACATTAAAGACCCAACTGATTCTCGATACGGTACATTACTTGAGTCTCCGACTTTGCGGTCATTTGGAGTTAACTTTTCTAGGCCAGTCAAATTCCGATTTTAAATTCCAATAATTTTGCACTGGATGAAAAAATATGGAAAATGTTCGGGACGGTGCATATAATAAGGACCTCAGTTGTTGGGATTGTAGCACCGCTCGTTTTTGCAAAAAAAAATAAAAACCGTTAAATAATCACATTTTTTCCCGTTTTTGACACTTCCACGGCTTACGCTCCCAAAATGGTGCCAGTTCGGACGAAAATGTATAGGACCAATCTTGTAGAGCATAGAATTTCCTATAAAAAAGTCAGTGACGGCACCTATCTATCTATTATAGTTTAGCGGCGAGAGCGACCGGAAAAAAAAGCTCGAAAATGCTCCATTTCCACGAAAACCCCAAAAACGCACTTTAGCTGCAAAATTCGGTTCACCCATGATAATTTGTATGAAGAAATCCGCCGATTTTTTTCATGCAATAGAACAATCGAAACAAAAGATTTCATGCCACAAATTTTTTTTTTCTCGCTTTTTCAATTTTTTGAGGTCATTTGTTGCTCATTTTTTTCAGAATTTACATTTTTTCGTAAAACGGGTGTAAATTTTGACCTAATTATCGGACAACGTACAAGTTTTTAGAATCTCTTCGTCTGTAGATGATCTAAAAATGCGATCTCTTGACATGTCGCCGTATATGCAACAGCAGCGCCGTTATTTGCAAGTAAACAAAGGACATTTTGTTTCGGACCGTTTTTAACAATAAACAATTCATTTATTGCAAATTTTTTTGTTTGCTAATTTAACAATATCATTTGAAGAGTGTCTCAGATTTTTTTTTTTCTCAAGGCAGCCATTGTTGTAAAATTGTTATTAACAATTAGAATAAATTAACATTTTTCAACTTTGATGTAGTGTAATTTTTTCTTTTATTTTTCCCTTTACAAATTTCACCATTTAAAAAATTACAAAAAATTTGTTGTGACGGCCCCACAAGTCCCCTATTCCTAACTGTCCTTTCCCACACCTTAAACCCAACACCTTAAAGTCCCATACATCCGTTCTCACGCGGACATCCTATTCCTCACCCATACCACCTTAATCCTAATCTCCATTCCGCGAATGCTGACGAGTCCGTCAGCATTTCTAGCGCAATCCCACGGTCCACGCGTGGATGCTGCATGCACCACGCACGTGGTACCCCCTCCAATAGACCCTAAAACAATAGGCCCTTTGACTCGTGGTGCCCGAGAGCGTCACCTCAAAGTCCAGTTCATCTCCAACATTCATTCAATCAACTACTACTTTCCTTATTAAAACCTCCGTGCACTTCTCCAATTAACTACTGATCTATTAAAGACAATACTTATATATTTATCCATCATTCTCATTTACACCCGCATCGACCATCACATTGTTAATGTCGAAACCGGTTTTTGCAATAACAATATGTGTTTATAACAATTTTTTTACAAGCTCGAAATGGATTTTCATTTCGTTCATTTTCATTCATTTCCGTTATTTATATTATTTGTTAATAACAATTTTGTTATAAAAAATGTCTCAACAACGATTTTTTTTTTTTTTGGTTCTTGTAATTATACTAAATTCATATCACCGAATAATAATTCCCAGAAAAAATCCTGATATCCGAGCATAAATATTTTTCTTCGTTTTTCCATGGCTTTTACCGATTATTAGCGAACAATTTTAAAACAACGCAAAAAATGTAATAGATTTCAATGGCAGGATATGCGTAAACATTTTTTAAGTATAAATCGGAGTAACAAGGATGTAAATAACTTGGAAACTCATTGTCATTCATATAATATATTTTATTATGACTAACATAATTCAAAAAAATATGCAATAATCGCCAAGTTATAAAAAGGGGTTGGCAGTCTTCTCCGTGGCAGTTCTTGCACCCCCTTCAGCAGTATAGCCCTGCTCGTCGACATCCGCAGCGTTTGCTACAATCTCCCTTGCACCCGCAAAAGACCGTATCCAACAGTTTTGATGCCAAAACATTCACGTAATAACCACTAAGATTATGAATGACGATGATAGTAATGAAAACGATGATGAACCCATTCTGGACCATCTAGATTCATGGGATGATGTAATGACGAATAGTTTCTCGCAAGATGACGAGGAGAGCGACGAGGAAGCAAATATTTTTGATAACGACGAAAATTCCGATGACATGGAAGATGCCGTTGACATCAATGAGCCGGGTTGTTCAAATATAGCAACGCGGGCTAAAAAAAGAAAAGTGCAGTAATTTATTCAACATTTCTTTTTATAACTTGGCGATTATTGCATATTTTTTTGAATTATGTTAGTCATAATAAAATATATTATGTGAATGACAATGAGTTTCCAAGTTATTTACATCCTTGTTACTCCGATTTATACTTAAAAAATGTTTACGCATATCCTGCCATTGAAATCTATTACATTTTTTGCGTTGTTTTAAAATTGTTCGCCAATAATCGGTAAAAGCCATGGAAAAATATTTATGCTCGGATATCAGGATTTTTTCTGGGAATTATTATTCGGTGATATAAATTTAGTATAATTACAAGAACCAAAAAAAAAAAAATCGTTGTTGAGACATTTTTTATAACAAAATTGTTATTAACAAATAGTATAAATAATGGAAATGAATGAAAATAAAAAATATCATCGTGCAGCGCTGAAAAAATCGTTTAAAAATCCATTTCGAGCTTGTAAAAAAATTGTTATAAACACATATTGTTATTGCAAAAACCGATTTCGACATAAACAAATTTTTTGTAATTTTTTAAATGGTGAAATTTGTAAAGGGAAAAATAAAAGAAAAAATTACACTACATCAAAGTTGAAAAATGTTAATTTATTCTAATTGTTAATAACAATTTTACAACAATGGCTGCCTTGAGAAGAAAAAAAATCTGAGACACTCTTCAAATGATATTGTTAAATTAGCAAACAAAAAAATTTGCAATAAATGAATTGTTTATTGTTAAAAACGGTCCGAAACAAAATGTCCTTTGTTTTCTTGCAAATAACGGCGCTGCTGTTGCATATACGGCGACATGTCAAGAGATCGCATTTTTAGATCATCTACAGACGAAGAGATTCTAAAAACTTGTACGTTGTCCGATAATTAGGTCAAAATTTACACCCGTTTTACGAAAAAATGTAAATTCTGAAAAAAATGAGCAACAAATGACCTCAAAAAATTGAAAAAGCGAGAAAAAAAAAATTTGTGGCATGAAATCTTTTGTTTCGATTGTTCTATTGCATGAAAAAAATCGGCGGATTTCTTCATACAAATTATCATGGGTGAACCGAATTTTGCAGCTAAAGTGCGTTTTTGGGGTTTTCGTGGAAATGGAGCATTTTCGAGCTTTTTTTCCCGGTCGCTCTCGCCGCTAAACTATAATAGATAGATAGGTGCCGTCACTGACTTTTTTATAGGAAATTCTATGCTCTACAAGATTGGTCCTATACATTTTCGTCCGAACTGGCACCATTTTGGGAGCGTAAGCCGTGGAAGTGTCAAAAACGGGAAAAAATGTGATTATTTAACGGTTTTTATTTTTTTTTGCAAAAACGAGCGGTGCTACAATCCCAACAACTGAGGTCCTTATTATATGCACCGTCCCGAACATTTTCCATATTTTTTCATCCAGTGAAAAATTATTGGAATTTCAGGCCTTTTTTGGTCTCCATTTGACTGGCCTATTCGTGCAGATCGGCAGGAACGCTTGCAGCTTTTGCTTCGCTCATTCTAAATTTACTAATAATTCGACTAGTATACGCTTCTTGATGCAAGAAAAGCGTCTTGTTCTCTCGATTTCGCTCTATTTGTACCCCGACAAAAATTTTCCCATCCCCGAGCGTAATTACGAACGCGTTTTGTAACAACTTGATAATTGAATCGAGAGCTTGACTAGTTTTTCCTGCTATGAGCCCATCGTCTACGAACAATGCCAAAAATACCTCGATGCCGTCGACATGGCCCCGAAATATACACTTGTCGGCTCTGTCCCGCGTAAACTGTACTGTCCTAAAAACTTTCGAAACTTTTCGTTCCAGCACCGGGGTGCCTGTTTCAAACCGTACAGGAATATGTTTAGTTTGCACACGAGATCTTGTTTTTCTTCTTTCTTGATCTCGAGTCCCTCTGGTATTTCCATGAGAATCTCCTCCTTCAGTTCCCCATGGAGGAAAGCCGTTCTCACATCGAACTGTGCGAGTTCTAGGTCCTTTTCGGCCATCACAGCCAGTAGTGCTCGTAAAGAATCGTATCTTACGACTGGTGAAAAGGTCTCGTTGTAATCAAGCCCTTCCTTTTGCAGGAACCCTCTAGCACAGAGTCGTGCCGTGTACCAGTACACATTGCCTAACGCGTCTCGTAACACCTTGAATACCCATTTCGAATCAATGGGCTTTCGACCTGTTTTCCTCGGTACAAAGGTCCAAGTCTCGTTTCGTTCATGTGCGTCGAATTCTTCTCTGACGGCTTCGGCCCAGTTCTTGGCCTCTGGTCTTTCCATAGCCTCCTGGAATGTGTTAGGCGGATTATATTCAGCAAAATCTACCTCATACCTAGCTAGTAACCGGATACTGCTTCGGTCCCGCAGTTGTTTAGCCTGATTGGGTTGCTCGAGTACTTCTTCACGAAGAGCTGGTCTGACTGCCACTTCCTCGACTGCCTCAGGTTCTTCCTGTGCTTCCTCGAAAATGTCTGGCTCGGCATCATTTTCGGCCAAAGGGAGTGTGTATTCGAATCCCTCTTCATCACTGTCTTCGGATGGCTCATGCTTCGACTTCTCGTTAAAGATGACGTCCCTCGACACCGTTACTTTCTTGGTTGGAGGATTGTACAGACGATAGTTCGTTGAATCGTTCTGATACCCGACAAAGATCATCTTTGTTGCTTTCGCATTTAATTTCTTGCGAAACTGTTTGTCAGTATGCACGTAGGTATCTGACCCGAATACCCAAAAGTGAGACACATCCGGCGATTTTCCCAACCACATTTCGTATGGGGTTTTCTCGGTACCAGTCGATAATACTCGATTGAGCACACTAATTGCCGTACCTATTGCTTTAGCCCACAGAGAGAGCGGAAGATTCTTTGCTGTGATCATCGTGCGAGCACTCTCGACAATCGTCCTGTGTCGCGCTCGGCTTTGCCATTCTGTTGTGGCGTATAAGGCACCGTGTTTACAAACTCGATCCCTCGAGTTGCGAGATATTCCTTCATTTCCTTATTGCAATACTCTCATCCATTGTCCGTACATAACACCTTCATAGGTTTGCCGAACTTGTTGTCGATCAACCTCTCGAATTGCTTGAAAAGAACAAAAACGTCAAACTTATGTCTCATAAAGTAAACATACCGAAAACCTGACGCGTCGTCTTTGAAGGTTACGAAGTATTTCGAACCGCCTGGCGATTCCTCCGAGTAAGGGCCACATACATCCGAGTGTATGTATTCTCCAGGCTGTGTGTTTCTTTTTGTCCCAGTCTTCTTGCTTCCTTGCTTCGCAAAAGAAATCGTCAACGTCGGTTGGTTTTACACCACGAATCAATCCCTTTTGTGACATCTCACGCAAAACTCTATTGTTTGCATGTCCCACGTGTTCGTGCCATACGCGCAAATTCACTGTTGACACATTGGCTTCATTGCTGACACACGATTTGTTGGCTCTTAAAACATTCGATAAATTGTATTGTGTTGTTTCACACCGGTAGCAAAAATTTCACCATCTCGATCGATGGTCACGTATCGTCCCTTGAACATAACCTCAAACCCCTCTGACGTAGACACGCCAACCGAGAACAATTTTTTCCGGAGTTTGGGAATGTACAATACATTTTCAATGCGCGCTTCACGCCATTCACCGTTTACAAGTCTATCGACCAACACCGTGCTGGTATCGGCAATCTCGCACATGCCGTTATCTCCGAGTGATATCGATTCGCCACTGCTCGGGTAAAACCAACGAAGATTGAGGTCTATAGAAGCACAAAGCCTATAGCCCGCTTGGTTCCAATTTTTTAGTGAGTCAAACATACGCTAGGAGGCTCTAGTGTCGACCGATCAATATGCTCCGCCTTCTAGCTTCGATGCTCGCAGCCATCTGGCTACGGTGGGGTCACGTAGCTTCCCCTGACTTCCCTCTCTGTGGCTTCCCCTACCGTCCCTCTTTCTGCACCGCTCGACGACGCGCGGCGGCGCACTTATTTTTACGAACAATGACTACATCCACACGACGAGCTTTTTCCAATTTTACTAACATCGATGTATTAAAATCGAGCGTAATGCGCGGTGTAAATAGCGTATTATACTCGAATTAACAACATACGTGTAAACTGGAGTAAATTAATGAAACCCAAACCTTAGAACACCTAATCCAAGCGGGGTACACAACATAAATATTACAATGCTCATTCAATATTCAATCAGTTACGCTAGCGTAGTTGGTAGAGCGACAAGATACGAGTCGGACTGCGCGCGATCGAGACACGGTTTTTTTTTTTTTTTTCCGTCCTGATTATCTTTCAGTCAACGATTTCACATATTCTCTAATTTTCATACACTTTTTACATTGAACATAGACATTTCTGTGTGAAATATGGAATTTTTATTTCCGTTTTATAACATTATAGAAACACATGTAACTAGGAAGAAAATACAATGCGTGGAATGTTTTGTTGTTTGATTAAACAACGACTGCCAGATATTGCTCAGATAGAAAAATAATATTATGGTGAGCTTGCCGAGATTACAATTTAGATTATTATTTTCAGTTCTTTTGAGTACTTTGAAATAAGATAAAAATCTTGAGGAAAGTAACCGTATTGAAGATGACTTCAATTTTGAATAATAATGCCAAAATTTTATCGTCAAATTAGTTTTAAAAAAATATTTCAATATATTTGCCGGAAATATATTGAAATATTGAAATATACAAATATTTTTTTACTCCCACATGGATTCCCTGATTTTTCTGAATACATTTGATGTTTTTCTCAATTTTGAAATTTTCATATTCAAAAATCGAAAAATTGATGCAACGTTGCAAATTTCGGATATGATTCCATAGAGAAATTTCATATTACACATTTTAATTTTCAAGATCACTGAATAAGCAGTTATTTAAATGCAGTCTGTTATAATACACAAAAACTGATATTTCGAAATTGAGAGAAAATTCTCAAAAAATCAATGTATTCGGAAAAATCAGGGAATGTCTTTCGTAAGTGAAAAAATAATGTTTCGGTCAATTTGTTGAATAAATTCTTTTTAATAAATTTTTTAATAACTTTTTGCTCTTATTACTATTAAAAATTAATATTATCATTATTTGCAATTAGGCTAGTCTAAGACACAGCGCGTGCAATTAAGAAAAGAATGAAAGACTTAAGACAGTATCAAGTGCGTTTGTAACTTATTAATATCGCGAATCATGTAATGATGTCTTTATTGACAAAATTTTACCGATGTATCGGACAAAACGGCTATTCCAGACCGGCAAAACAAGAGTCTGAAGACTTTAAACACATACACGTGGGGAGTTCATTAGCCCCTACTCTCAGAGCGAGAGAGATCGCATCATCGAGCTAATCGTGAATGCGCGAGAGATAGCGCCGTTAAGCTGATCGCGATTGCGAGAGATAGCGATAGTCCAATATCATCATTACATCTCAATACGAGCAGGGGCCAACGCGTGACCTGCTCGTATTAACATGTTGCTCTCTCTCTTATAAAAACTTTTTTCGCTGATTTTTTATATTTTATTTATTGTGTATATCGCAAATTGGATAATTGCAAAAAAAAAAAAAAGAATGAAGCCGGGGATTGAACTACCGACCTAGCACATACAGAAGCAGCGCCGTACCAATTACTCCAACTTGGATACGTATGTTTTTATTATCTTTTTAAGTATAAAAATCGTGTCCCCGCTCGGATTCCGATTTCATTAGATTTGCTTGGTTGGATTAATTAACTCCTAGTTTACGTAAATATAAAGAAATAATTAAAAAAATAACTTTGCCTCGACGTAGAGGTCATTAAAATGCAAAAGTATTTGCAATGAATAGCTCTATCTTCGTCGGTGTCAGCAATGTACACCCAAACCCCCACTTTACGTCCGTATCGCTCCTGTGCGAGAGAGCGCACCCATCACCCCAGCTGCGAGTACGAATGAAATAGCATCATCAACCCGACTTAGTAGGTGGAGCCAACGCAGTTATACAGCCGCTCACGTGTGTTAGTTCTGTACGTGAGCGCACACATGTAAACTCGACGCGAGCGACATTTTACCGTTGGGGGAGAAAGATTGTTCGAGCTCCCCAACTTTTTTGGAACAAAGCGGGCTATAGGCTTTGTGCTTCTATAAACCTCAATCTTCGTTGGTAAAACTCAATATACCAGTCCCGTCGGTAAGTTATGTGCCTAGAGGCACCACTGTTGGTAATCCATACCTCACTTCTGTCGACTGCCATGAGTCGTTGGATAACATCACGAGATGGCGCTGCCTGTGTTTGTTCGTTCTGCTGACCATTGCCTCGGCCGCGTGCACCGGAAGTCACGACAAACGACAAAGTCACAAGAATTATCACTGGTTTTCTTTTTGTCATTTTTCTTCTTGCGACACTCACGGGCATAATGACCTTTACTTTTGCAATAAAAACACTCAACGTTCGTTTTGTCACTGTCCTGAGTCTTTTCGTCACCTTTATTTGCACTCGCAATAAACTTTTTCTTTTTATTCCCGCCAAGACTCACAACGGTTAATGCTCGGGTGACGGCATCGTCCCCTTCAAGTCGTTTCTCTTCTTTTATTAGTCGTTCGAGCAAGTTTTCAATCGACTGATTGTCTTCCGGTACACTATCCCACGCCGTTTAAAGAGCGCTGTACCTCGACAGAAGACTATCGAGAATTTTGTCATTATGGCCGTATCTGACATGTTCTCTCTCAAATCTTTCAGCTGAGCCGCCATGTTTTGCACACGGGCCACATGTTGCACTACCGACTCGTTCGAGTCCATGGGACGCGTATGAATTTTTTGCAGCAAAAGCATCTTGTTTGACGCGGATTTTTGCTCGTGGATTCTTACCAGTTTATCCCACATTGCTTTGGCTGTTGTGCAATTGATCAGACAGTCGAACCGAGAGTCCTCGACCGACGTCGATATAAGACACATGGCCGTCGCATTGTCCTTTATCCACTTCTTGCCGTCGGCTGATTGCGCGTCTGTCGGCATCACTCTCGCACCCGTTACGACATCTTGAGTCGCGTTCGCGACAAGCACCGTGTTCAATCGAAATTTCCCGGCTTGAAAATTCGAGCCATCAAACCTTTTGATGTTCTTGATCAGAGTTGTTTCCGACATGATCGTTCGTTTCTTTTTCTTTTCCGAGTCCGCGGAAACCGTTACACCGCGACGCTAAGATGGCGACCACGTGTGTCGACCAACAAGAAAAGAAAATCAAGAAAACGCTTTTTCTATGTACCGATTCTTATTCACACTTTACTTTTTCGCAGTGGAAGAGTGCTGAGCCCATAACCTGTTGCGGTTTGTGAAAGGAGGTGATAGGGTATATAGAAAGATAACGCGGACACTGTAGACGTACAAAATATATATGCGTGTTTAATGTATGGCGTGCTACAGACAACTGACTTGCTGGAGACGAACGCTCGTCTCTCTATGCTTAATACGAGCGCGCATGCGCGCGGTACTGTTAGTCTCGACGTGCGAGAACTACAGTTTCAACACTATTTTTTTTTAACTCTTCAACGGCTTCATGAGTGTATCACACTTTGAGAAATCTTTCAGTCTTGGCATGTTTCTGAAAACATAAAAAGTTGGAGATTTTTTTTTTTATCAGTAGAAGTAAACTTCTGCAAAGCTACGCTGGATAGTTTCTCCATTAACTGAAGTTTACCTAACGATTTTCTATTGTGACTAATATTAATTACAGTTAAAATGATAATGATTAAAGTTGGCACCGAGTGTGATACACCCGGTATGCATTGATAATCGGTTACGGAAGTGGTACCATCGGAGGGTTAAGGCAAGGGTTAAGGTCAACATAACTTCAAAAAAATTGTTTACACATCCACATTGACATCAAACTGCCGTTTGACGACGCCCTCTAAAAACTGATCTTCTGAACAAACATAGTAATGACACTTTACCTAAGATATCTTAATACTTTATACTTATTCGACTAATATGGCGACGTGTATTTCCTTCGTATCCCGCCCTTGTGATACTGTCCGGCTTTTTTTAAAATTCGATTTCAATTTCAGAATTTTTTTAAATGATGGTTTGACTAGGTGCATGCAACAATCTAAGCATCATTATATTAGTTTCATCATTCTCAACCTATTATTGAGGTTCAAATGAAATTATGCACTCTACGGTCAGTCACACATTTATTGTGGAGTATTGACTTTGGGTAATTAGTTTTTCTTGTATAAAAGAATCAATGATTTACATCGTAAACAAAATTCGACGTTGAATTAATTGCTAATCGATTTAACACAATCGTTTTGTTACAGCACCCGAGGGCACGTATACCGGATTGCGAGATGTGTTCACCCGTTTAATGAAAGAAGAAGGTCCACGTGCTCTTTACAAAGGCTGTGTACCTGTCATGTTACGTGCTTTCCCTGCGAATGCAGCGTGCTTTCTTGGTTTCGAAGTCGCTATGAAAATACTTCAATGGGGTGCCCCAAACATTTAATGTATACGCGACAATGAAAGAAGGAATATTGGATTTTGCATACAAAGAAGTGTTATGTATAGTTTTTGTATATATAGGAATCGATTGTTATATTATTCTCATATGTCAAATATATTTCCAAACCGCAGCTGTGGTATTCGATATTTGCATGATTATAGTACACATTGGAATAGTTTAGATTATATGCTTCATCCGTGACAAGGTGTGTTTAATTTAAGATGAGAAAGAGGGGTGCTGGGAATTTGACTTTGAAATGAAGATATTAGTTTGTGCCCACGTAGTAGTCTAAGAGCTGGCGACCAAAACGGTCAGGTAATTTTATAGTCAATGAAACTCAGTATAATACTTACCTGAAGGTCCCTTTTCCGAAAATCGTCGATCTGGCAGGCTGCACCTGGCGGGCTCAGATATTATGGGGTGGGGGGAAAAAGAAGGTAAAAATATCGTCTTCAATTTTTATTGCAAACTGTTCCGCTATACTCCCAATAAACCCAAAAAAATTCAAATCGATTGGTTGGTGGAAAGGTGTTGCCAGCCTTAATTATAATTTTAAAAAAATAATAATTTCAAGGTAATAGTACCGTTACTGGGTTTTTTTCTGACACGAGTTTATTTATTATTTAAGCCGAAAAAAAAGCCAGCCAGAAATAGTTGTGGAAACATATAAAACAAAATTATTGAAATCGTCGTGTTTCGTACAGAAATGAGGGTATGACAAAGCGCGCGTGGGGGGGATAGTGCCCGACGAGTGCGTCCGTGCTCTCTTGGCGCATCGGTTGCTCGGCCAACGAGTGCGACGAGGATAGCAGGCTGCTCTGTTTACTGAACACAACCGACGCACCAAGAGAGCACGGACGCACTCGTCGGGCGCTATCCCCTCCTCGCGCGCTTTGTCATATCCCTTGGCTCATTTCTGTTCGAAGCACGACGATTTCAATAATTTTTTTTGATATGTTCCCACCACTATTTTTGGCTGGCTTTTCTTCGGCTTATACAATAAAAAAACTCTCGGCAGAAAAAAAGCCAGTAACGATACTATTACCTTATTATTTTTTTTTTTAATTATATTTAAGGCTGGCAACACCTTTCCACCAACCGATCGATTTGAATTTTTTTTTTGGGTGTATTGGCGTATAGCGGAACTGTTTGCAACACACATTGAAGGCAATATTTTTACCTTTTTTTTTACCCCCACCCCATAATATCTGAACCCACCAGGTGCGGCCTGCCAGATCGACGATTCTCACAAAAGGGTCCTTCAGGTAAGTATTATACTGAGTTTCATTGACTACAAAATTACCTGACCGTTTTGGTTGCCAGCTGTCTGACTGAGCGTTTAGGTCGTCAAGAAAAACTCGGACAAGCACGGACTTGACAGCGTGGGGGTGGCACCATTAGCGCGCTGGTGGAGAGCAGTCGTTCCACCGTGTTCGTTTTCAGTTTTTTTTCAATACTGAATACGGTTGACTCTAGTGGAAACTCGCCGTCGAGTGACTCGCCTTTCTTCCTGCGTACACGTGTAAAAACGCTGCAAATTGAAAATAGCACATTGCTTCCTCGTATTTTCCTCCCATTTCCGAAATCGCTGTTTCCGAGCAAGTAACTTTTCCAATTTGTGGCTTTTCTATAGAGGAATATGTGTAAATCAATGAAATGTACGAATAAGCAATACGTAAATTTCAGTTTGCAGTTTTTCCACAGTTCATTTCACGTGACAAATAATAATATGTAGAGAGTTCATTTAATTTGACGTTTGTTCACATTTTCCGATCCATAGTAAACTAGACAAAATCAGCACTCCTCCATCATTCTTTGCTAAATTCGGCAAGTATAAATCATTGTCAAATATCGAATAATTACTGGATAAGGTATTGATTTTTTAAATTTATTATTTATCCCTATTGTATGGTGTCTTCTACCTTTTATTTATCCTTCTTACTCTTATCCATTTTCGTTCCTTCTTACTCTCCTCTTGACGGTCACGCGGCCCGCCTAGATACTCTTCTCAACTGTATCGCATTTTCCGTGGGCTGAGGAAAAACTGTGGAAATCACGGTTCTACATAGACCGTGGTGGAAACAATCTGTGCAGATACACTCGGTGCCTACCTAAGTCATCGGCAGTAATGCGAGTAAGCTCAGGCACGATCACCAGAGACACTTAGAGCGCTGTCACCTCTTTACAGTGATTCCATGAACCAGCCAGTGCCCGGCTAGGTGGTCACCATCCGAGCAATAAGAACCGCGCGGGAAACATCCCCATAGCTGAATACTGACTGCTTGTCTATTACTGTGAGATGGTTGGGTGCGGATATTAAAGGTGGGGTCCTGAGCCACTACGATCACGTAAAAAACATCTTGAAAAAAATTCACTTGTGGCAGCCGGGAATTGAAACCCGGGTTTGCTGCGTGCTAACCCAAGCCTTATCCACTAAGCCACTGCCCTCGCTGGAAAGGTATTGTATTGAGGGGTTATACCCGGTTGCACCGGCAAGAAATAGGTACGTCTTTGAGAATTTTTTACAATCAAAGTAAGTGCTGGATTTTACTGGACTTTAGAGGGTGAGCACAGATTATTATCGTGTATTAGAAAAAAATTATGGGGAAAAACTAAGGCATTGATTACTACAATGCTACCGCAATTTTCATAGTTTTTTTCAAATTATGCAAGCATTTCTCCGTTGCAACAACCCGGTTTTTTTCTGAAAAAGGTCCGTTCTACTCGATAGATTCAATCTTATTCCCATACAACTGCCGGAGGAGGTTCGTTTCATAGGAAATTGAGCGGTCCCTTATGCGAACGGCGCGACATATGCACATGACTATTAACACTGTTAACACGGGCTGAATTACATAATAGTGGCACGATTGCGGCATTTTATGACTTCTCCCATCTTTTCACCTGTGAAGAATGGAGTCACTTAGGACTTATTTACAAGTCAATCTTCATTGTGTTCTCGTTGTCTGTGATAATATAAACACAGATTTCTATATATGTGTTTTCACACATATATAAAAAATTTCATATTAGTGTTTTCGCAACTTGTCACTACTGCCCCCACTATTTCGTATTAGCCTGTCGCGACTTTGGCGTTAACAAGGCATCCAATTTTTCCTTAATAATGCCGATAATCTGCCATCACGGTGAGACGCTATCTAGCGACATCTACGAATTACTATGTGTCGCTAGTTTGTCGCTACTATGCCGTCATGAAAATTTTATGCCGTTAGTATGCAGCTGGTTGAGTACGGTCGCATAAGTAAGCTTTGATCCTGATTACGAGTGCCGTGCTGTTTTTTCCCGTGTTTCAATTAGTCGATGGGCCCTTTAACACGAATTTAATAATGTGTAATCCATTGGCAAGTATGCGCTTGAGCGCCGCGCTCGTGATCAGGATCCAAGCTAAGATTATTCGTGTCATTAAATTTCCTATCCTGGCGATTGTCTGGTATTATCAACGAAGATAGATGTCTTATCTTCTGGAAATGTTTCTCCATCTAGCAGATCATAGGTGATCACCCTCATTACCCGCTGAGACGTTTTCCCGTCGATCTACGGATAAACAAGAGTCCCTATATGGTAAAAATACCATGTTTATCGCTAAGCAATGGTTGATGTTGAACGTGACAATTTTTTCGGCTTCAGAGAAGTAAATATAAAGTAATTCTTGCATAATCTTATACTTATATGGAGGAGTATACGTATATGTATGTATTATGGTGTTTGTCATGGATAGGGTGCGTTGGCGTCGTGGCTAATAACCTCGTGACGCGATCTTTGTGTGTCTTTCTATAGTTTAAGTTGTGTCCCTTTTCTGAGTGCACCCGTGGTGGTCTCCAAGGTCTCCAAAGTCTTCCTGTCTTTTTGTTTACGTACCTGATTGAATTTTTATCGATTGTGTTTTGACCGTTACTTGATGAATTAATTGGTACTGAATATAAAATATCCCTCGCTGGGATTTACTGGGAGGTAAACTTTGTCCGTTTGATTAATTAATGAAGTCGTGTGATAAAGTTTCGTATTGATCCCTCTGTTATGATTGAAAATCAAGGGTGTAAAACTGTTCATGGGAAAATTTGGTTTTTAAAGTGCAACTTCTTTAGCCGCGGTAGAGTGAATCCGTTTGATGGAAAGGAATTTAAGAGCATGTGAAAGGTTTTGGCGAACTCCGATGGCGTCGGCATAGTAGTGAACGGGGCACGCGCAACGAATTACCATTTGTGCGGCGCGCACCACCGATAGATGGCACTATACGCCATCGGCGATTCGACAGACAAACCATTAGCGATCTTCGACTTTTATCTTTCTTTACAATGTTTCTGGCTTCCCAGAAATATATATTGTAAAGAAAGAGATGAGATTGCAAATTTGTTTCGTGTATATCGGGCTTAGATTTTTTTTGAGTTTATTTTATTTAGGAATAACACTATGGGCACTATACGACATCGGCGATTTCACAGACAAACCCACGTCGTGCAAGGCGTGCGACAACGGCTCGGTCGCTACGCCCCGGCAAACAAGCGCGGTTGTCAACGGTCACCGAGAATGTGTAATCTCGGTGACGAAAATGACTCGTTCGAATCAATTTATTATGGGCATCGCATGAATGCAGCTCGATGAGATTTTGATCGAATATATAAGATTGTCGAATCAAATTCATTCAAATAAATCAACAATATCGTCGTATGATGCTGTACGAGCATCGTCGTCGAGTTCGATTTTCGTGACCGAGAACATGCAATCTGGGCGACGATAGATTAAAAAAAAAAATTGTCGTTCTACACAATTTAGCGAGCTCATGCAATTACTGCTCGATTGTATCGTTGAAATAAATCAACGAAAAGGTCGAGCGATTATGCATGAGCATCGGCACCAATGATGCCGGGCTTACTAACGCCAAGGATGCCCCAAATGGGTGGATTTTGGCATCCGCCGTATTAAAAACAAAAATTAAAGTAAAATACAAGTCAGGTTTTTATACAAATAAAGTTTATATAAAAATAAATATTGTTATTAATTATTTCCCTCTCTGCTACTTTAGCTCTCTCTCTCGCCCCTCCACTCCCGCAAGAGAGAGAGAGAGAGACGGAGAGAGAGAAAGAGAATGATACAGAGGGAGAGAATGATAGGAGAGAGAGAGAGAGAGAGAGATGATACAGAGGGAGAGAATGATAGGAGAGAGAGAGAGAGAGAATGATAGAGAGAGAGAGAGAATGATAGGAGAGAGAGAGAGAGAGAATGATAGGAGAGAGAGAGAGAGAGAGAATGATAGAGAGAGAGAGAGAGAGAGAATGATAGGAGAAAGAGAATGATAGATAGAGATAGAATGATAGAGACAGAGAGAATGAGAGAGAGTGAGAGAGAATTCGTATGCTCTAATAATAGAACTGTATGACTTCACGGTGAAACGCGACGTCTTCCGATCGCGTCAACCAGTCATATAGACTGTTTTGTTTCTGTGAACCGTCTGTAGAATAAGATTGGTGTTTGCTCTCTATCTGTCTCAATCTGCGGAACTATATATATATTGTGACGTGGCGTCACAGAATCCCCCGGAAAAATAGAGTTTTTATAATAGTGTACCGAATCCCCGCGCTCGAAGTCCACCACCACACTTAACCCCGAGTCATGTACAGAGTAGAACTTAAGAAATGTAAAATATGTAAAAATTAGAATTTAAGAAACATAATGTAAATAGTATTTATAAGTGAATCGAGCAACCCGCCACGACACCGAGACACCGAAGAGGCCTTCCCCAAAAATTCCCAAGAAAACCCAAAATAATTCCCTGTATACCCCTGAAAAACCCGATGATTTCCCCACGAAATACCTTCTCCCCCCCCCCCCACACCCCCTGACATATCCCCAGCATGAAGCCAGCAAGGAAATCAGCAAGTCCTGGAAAGGAGCACCACCACCAGCATCCCCGAGGAGAAGACCCACGCTGCACTGCCGGCTAGAGAGGGTCACATGAGACCATCCCGCGCTCACGGCAATTATTAGGCTCAAATTTGCCACCCAAAAAAAGAGAGACCGTGAGCGCGGCAATAGCCCACTCTTCTCGTCTGCCGTGTCGATAAGAGACATTCCAGAGCACGCGCAGCGAGAGAGTGGGGCGAGAGAGTACCCTCTCTATGCTAATGAGGGCAGCAGCGTGCGGTATTGATTGCCGTTATCGACCCGTGAGAATTCCCCACGTGCGAGAGATGTCCCCACGTGTCTGCAGTATTCCCGGCCAATCAACTATCGCTCTCCAGGACGAGGACCAGTTCGCAGGCGCAAATCGATAAGATGATCGATGAATGGCAACCCCTCGGAAATACGTCAGTCCCGTAACCCCTTCCCTGCCCTTTGATTTCCTTTATCAGGCCTCGTGTCGAGTGAGGAGCAAGGAGCCCTCACTTCGAGCGTAGCGTGGAGAGAGAAAGCGTGTGTAAAGAGAGATTATATTGCGTGTTATAGAGTGTGAGAGAGACGGAGAGAGTGTGAGAGTGAGAAAAGCGTGGAGATTTGGAGGAGATTTGGAGAGTTTTGCAGTTTGCAGTTTCGATTTGAAGTTTTGTCATTATATCGAGTTTTCTTTCTTTTCCGTTTTTAGAGTTTTTTTTTGGTTTGAATTATGTAGTTTTTTGAGTTATATTTTTTTTTTATATAAAGTTTTTTTTTGTGAAAAAAAAGAAAGGAGAGGAGAGTGAGAAAAGAGAGAGGAAAAGAAAGAGAGAGAAGAAAGAGAATTAGAGAACGAGAAGGAAAGAACCTAAAGAGTGAGTAGAAAGGAATTTTCATTTCCGAGTGGCGAAATTTTCACATTTCGCGAACGCGTGCTGGCCACGAGGCGGCCGCCATTTTACCCCGGATAAGTTTTGAGCCGTGCAGTGTGGTGGTGTAAAATAATTAGAGTCAGTCCCAAATTTATTCGTTCATTACCTTTTGCGTTTTCCCCAATCCGCACGCTCTTCGTCTCCATTGACCCGCGAGCTTCAGCCTGTACGCTGCTGCCATCGCCGCGCCCCTGACCTCGATGGAGAGGGGGGGGGGGGTAGCCCCAGCAGCAGCCCCATGGCACTAACCGGCGTGGTACCCATCGCCCCCGTGATTGCTCTGCACGCGAGCCCCCTGATGTGATCGAGTATGTTCCTCGCCGTCACCAGCGACGTTCTCCTCCACCACACCAGCGCCCCGTGCAGCAGGGTCGGCTTTATAACGGCTCCGTAAACCCACCGCATCATCCTGGGGTTGAGACCCCATACTTTTCCGCAGATTCTGCTAGTGGCCCACAACAGAGCACAAGCTCTTCTGCCCACCACTGCCACGTGCTTCCCCCAGTTCAGTTTGGCATCTAGGGTCACTCCCAGGTGCTTCACCGAGCCCGCGGGAACCAGTGTTCTACCGTAGAAGGTCGGGTCTTCCCAGCCTACAATCCTCCTCCTCCGTGTGAACAGGACCAGTTACGTTTTGTCCGGATTAACCGTCAGCCCTGTGTCCTTGCACCACCTCTTTACTATTCTCAGACCCGTCCCAGTGAGCTCCCTCGCCACGTCGGCGTGCTTGGATCTCACCACGACGGCAATGTCATCCGCAGACCCATCCCATTGAGCCTGCACAGTAGTTCGTCGACAACTAGGCACCACAGCAGCGGGGATATCACCCCCCCCCCCTGCGGGCAGCCCCTCGTCACCGACACCCACAGACTTCTGTCACCCCTGGTGACCTTCAAACTCCGGCCCCTGAGCATGCCCTCGATCCACCTCACGGTGGTCGAGTCCACCCCGTGTCTCACGGCCGCCTCCACTATGGCCTTAACAGAGGAGCAATTGAATGCCCCCTCTATATCCAAGAAGATGCCCACCGCCAGTTCCTCAACCGAGCCCGCCGCCTCCAGGCTGTCCACCAGCCTGTGCAGCGCCGCCTCGACCGACTTCCCTGGCTGATAGGCGAACTGCATGTCGTGGAGCGGTTTCACCGGAAGCGCCCCCGCCCTAACATGCCTATCCACCAGCCTCTCCATCGTCTTTAGCAAAAACGATGTAAGGCTGATAAGGCGAAAAGCGCCCGGTTGGTCGTAATCGTTCCTCCCGGGATTTGGTATGAAAACCACCCTCGTTCGCGTCCACGAACGAGGTATATAGCCGAGAGCTATGCTGGCCCTCATGACTTTTGTCAGCGGTGCTAGAAGTACCCCCAGCCCCTGCTGAAGCAGGGCCGGGAATATGCCGTCTTCCCCCGCGCTCTTAAAAGGTTCGAAGCTCCTGATGGCCCAGCTAACCTTTCCCGGCGTGACGACCTTTGAGGCAGTGCCCCAGTCCCTTTCAGCCCGCCTAAGACGGGTGCCGTCAGGCCCCGGGTCTCCGTCCTCCATCGCCACGTACCCCGGGAAGTGCTTGCCCATCAGGGTGTGCATCTCTTCCTCGTGTGATGAGGTAAAGCCCCCATCCGGCCGTCTAAGCGGACCAGTGGCCGGGCCTCGATCTCTCTTGAGGATTTTTTGGAGTCTAGCCGCCGCAGGTATGCTGTCCGCATCCCCGCAGAACTTCCTCCACGAATCCCTCTTTGCCTTCCTTGAAGGCCCTCTGGCACTGCCTGTTCTCCTCTCAATGCCGAGGGTCCTTAGTTCTATTGGCCCTGTTACAGATTCTCCTGGCCTCCGACCTAAGTCTATCCAGGCCCCTGTTCCACCACCAAGATTTCCCCCTGCACACCGTTTTCACGGGGCAGTTGTCCTCAAAGGATCTCCTCATAGAGTCCTGCAGCACTTTAACGGCTGCATCAACCTCCACGGTAGTCCCATACATGGATGGGAAGACCTCCATCCTCCCCCTCAGGTCCCTATACGAAACCTCTCCCACGGCTGGCTTATCTCCCCTGATGGCGAAGCCGATGTGCCGGTGGTCCGACATAGACGGCTCATCCGACACCCTCCATTCCGCCACGCATTCCGCGGCTAGGCGTGATCCCAACGTCAGGTCTATCACCGCCTCCCTATTGCTAGTAAGAAATGTAGGTTCCTTACGTTTATTGAAGATTTCCAGCTCCTTCGTCATTAGGAACCCGAGGAGGGCCTGCCCCCGGCCGTTGACGTCCGCACTCCCCCACACTGTGTGGTGCGAGTTGGCATCGCAGCCGAGAACCAGCTCCCATCCCCTGTCCCTGCAAAACCTCACCAGCGCCCTGCACTCCTCCGACGGTGGTGGTTCCTGCGAGTCGTGTGGCATGTACACGGACGCCACCACAATCTCTCTTTCCACTCCTCCCAGTGTCATCTGCAGCTTGATCGCCACTTGATCCATACTGCAGTGCTCACTGAGAGTCGTGAAGCTCACTCCTCTCACGAGGATGCATGCCCTGGCCCTGTGAACAGAGTCGTCATAAATTAGTTGTCCGCGGTCCACGTTGAGCCCCCTGATCCGCCCCTTGAAAGTCCAAGGTTCTTGGATCAGCGATATCTCAACGTTTTCCCGGACCACCCTTCTATTAAGCACCGCTGAAGCCGCCGCGCAGCGGTGCAGGTTGATCTGAATTAGGGAGAGACTACTTACCATGTCCAAGTCCATCGTCCTCTCCCTCCTTCTTCTTCACGTCCCCGGGCCTGTTGCCTAGCCTCCTTACGGACGCCCGCCCCATGCCCAGGAAGGGCTGCCACCCCAGTTTCTCCAGCGCGGGAATGGCGGTCTCGCTGACTCCGAGGACGAGCCGGGTACCCTTCGCAGGTTCCCCTGCCCGCCCGCTCCTCTCAATGACCCGCCACCCTACGGTGCCGAGTCCCGGGTTTTGCCGGTCCATCCTCCTGAGGATTACCGCCGTGTCCTCCAGTTGTGGGCCCGGCAAGTGTGCCACCATCCTTACGAGCTTAGGCAACTCGTCCAGACCCACAACCTTCAGACCAGCGCCCTCCCAGGGTTTCAGGCTTGACGCCTTCGCCCTGGTCCATTTTTCCGTCTCGCTGTCCGCACAGACGACCTTCAGAACCCCGCCGCTCCGGAAGGTCTCGTGGAACCGTGGCACGAATTCCCCTACGGGAATCGTGTCCATCAGCTCCTCGAGCCCTCCCGGATCTTCAGGGCCTGATCCTCCGACATCTCTTTCCCCTGATCGCCATTAACAACGGCGACCCTCGGGAGTCCCGATGCCACCGCCGCCAAGGACCCGGATTTCCAGGCCGTCTCCCTGCGTTTCTTAGGGGGGTGCTTGGAGGCGTTGGGGGATATCTCCTTCACTGACCTCTGTCGCTTCGCCGCCCCACTTTGCTCCTGCAGTCCCGAGTCGGCCTATCTTAGCCCCTCCTCGCTCCTGCGCCTCCCGGAGCTTCCTGTTCCTTTTCCTGGCCGACCCGCTTGGTCTCTTCCTCGGGGCAACCGCCTCTCCGGTTTGCCCGGAAAGACCGCTCCCCGAGGCCGATCCCTCCTGAATTGCCCCGACTTCCATCGGCAGTTCCCGGGATGTTGGCCCAGCAACTGCCTCTGCTCCTGAGGGAGTCGTTACAAGCTCCTCCTCCAGCACGTTTTGCTCCACGAAGGAACACCCAAGGGCCCCTTCGCTTCGCTTCTACTCCTCGTTCTCCCCCTCCCCCTAGATTTTATTTGTTTAGTTTTTAAAAAAATTTCCATTTTGGTCCCACGAGAATCTAGGGAACAAAGGTCCGCCCGCACAGAGCCCCGAATGTGCGGGTAAGGCCTGCATACTCCGAGATGCGGCCCGGTATCTCGGAGGCACCGTTCACGGCGCAGCTCCCCCTGCGTCACGCAGCCCCAGTCACGGCAGCTAAAACACCCTGGCTTGGGGGGTTCCTCGTAGTCGGCCGCGCCTGGTCTCACCTTGTGAGTGATCCCGCGCGCGACCTTGAGCCCCACCACCACGTCAAGGTGGAAACCCGTCGGGGGGATATATATACACTTATAAGACCATTCCCTTGAATTAATAGTTTAGATGACTTTGTCACCATTAATGAGTCCTGCGGCTGATGCTGGTAATAACTGAAATATATTTACACTATATACACATGTTCAGAGCGATTTCAATAATTATAATACAAGATTGTACACAGGTTTACCTGAATCAACAACAAGTACAGCTTGACTTTATTATAATTATTAATTTAACTTAATTATAATGCTTAGTGACAAGCGCCATGAATCTCACACGTATATCAACGTGGTTACTGCTAGTATTACGCAGTTACGACTGACGTACGCGACTCACGAGCGCGACGGCCGCGCGTCTCGGGCTTGGTATGAGTGTCGAGCGGGCGACCTCTGACGTGTCGCGCTATAAGTTTGACTAGTCTCAAACTTACATCCCCCCCCCCAGACATACGTTACAGGAGTCCGGGGTCTGGAAATAGGGAATCATTTTACTCGCATGATAAACGTTTGACTCTGGTGTTTTAAATCCCGAGTCAATAACATACAATAAATCAGAAATTTTATGTTTTATTTTGAAAGGACCCACCCTGACCGGATCCAGCTTTCTTCTATTTAAACGATTTCCGTTTTGAATATAAACAAGATCACCGACTTCATATGTTTTTTCACGTTTATGTTTATCATAATAAACTTTATTCTGCTTATGAATTTTTTCTGCATAAAAAAATGCTATGTTTCTGTTTTCTTCCAGATTTTCTAAATTGTTTTCGTTAAGTTCCGAAGGGAAACAAGATTTATCATTTCCGTTTAAAAGATAATTCGGTGTAAATTTCGTTGTGCTGTGTATTGTATTATTGTAGTTTTCTACACACTGTTCAGCTATGACTGACCACGGCCTATCTTTATTTTCAAAGATTTTACACCTAATCGAATTTACTAATGTTTGATTTGTCCGTTCATTTTGCCCGTTTGAAAAGGGGCAATCAACCGCGGTGAAAATGTTTGTTATGTTTTCTGCTTTTAGAAAAATTTTAAATTCTTTTGAGTTTATTCCAGCGTATTGATCCGTTAGAAGTAATTTTATTTTTCCCTTTTTCTGAACTTTTTTAACCAGGTTTATGAAATCTTTTGCTGTTTGTGTTTTTGAGGTCCCTACGAAAGCGTACTTTGTGAAATGGTCTACGACCAAGTGTAAGTATTTTTTTGGTAACTTGTTTCCGCTGAACCCTCCTATTGTATTCAATGATATTATTTGAAAGGACTCCGACGCTGGTCCTAATTGTGAAAGGGGTTGAGTAAAATTGCCGAACCTCGATTTATTTCTTACACAGGTGTCGCATGCTCGACAAATAAGTTTTATATGTTTATGCATGTTTTTAAAGTAGTATTTTGGAGTCAGAGTTAACTGCTTTACTCCAATATGATTTTCATTGTGAATATTTTTTATCATTTGAATACCTAAATTTTCCGAAACCCATATTTTTTCTCTGTTATTTAGAATTTTATAACAAATGTTATTTTTTTTTACCATTTTATCCTCTTTTTTTATGTTTAGTTGTTTTTGGTCGTTCATCAATTCCCTCATAGATAAAAAGTTTACTATTTTTATAGCCGTTTCACTGCTTGTGCTTTCATCTAGTACTGGATTTCGCGAAAAGCTATCTGCCTCTGCATTATTTTTGCCTGGGTTATACTTGATTTCAAAATCAAAATTTGAAATGTAGTTTAATAAAGCTAATAATTTAGGATCTTTACTCTTTTTTACATTAAAATTTTCAAGCGGTTTGTGGTCTGTGAAGATCGCGAATTTATTTCCTATCAGTTTATATTGCCAATATAAAATACACTCTTTTATCGCCAGCACTTCCAAAAAAATCGCACGTTTGTTTTCTTGTGATTTTGTTAATTTTTTTGAAAAGAAGAAGGCTGGTTTTATAGAGTTGTCTTTTTGAGGTTGTTTTAATATTGCCGCTACTCCTTTTTTTGATGCATCTGTAAAAATGTATATGGGAAGTTTTGGGTCAAAGATTGCCAATATCGGCTCAGAGCTCAGATAGTGTTTTATTTTTTTAAAGATGCCTTCACATTCTTGTGTCCATTCAAACTTTACATTTTTCCTAAGTAAATTATGTAGTGGTTCTAACTCTATCGAAGCTTGTGGCATATATTTCAAGCAGAAGTTTATTCTTCCCAAAAGTTGCCTAACATTTTTTTGATTTTGCGGAGTAGGAAATTTTTGATTGCGATTAAGTTATCATTTAGAGGTTTTATCTCGTTTTCTTTGATTTCATGTCCTAAATAGATAACTGATTTCTTTGCAAACGTGCATTTTTTCTTGTTTAATTTAAAACCCGCTTTTGCTATGGCGATGAGAACTTCGTTAATGTGACGCGACTGATCTGAAAAAAATTCTGAGAAAATTAAAATATCATCAATGTAATTTATCGCGAAAGTCTCGAGATTATTTTCCGCTAATACGTCACTCAGAATTCTCTGAAAAATTGCCGGCGACGATTTTAAGCCAAACGGCAAGCATTTCCATTGCCAATGCCCGCTTTGGGTTATAAACACGGTTTTATATCTATCTTTTTCTCTAATCGGGATTGACCAGAACGCCGAGTTTACATCCAATTTTGAAAAAAATTTGCAGTCCCGGACCCGAATTAACAGATCATCGATAATTGGGAATGGATGGCATTCCGGTATGATTATTTTATTTAGTTCGCTATAGTCTACGCATAACCGTGACTTTCTCCCTTCTTCCTTCTTTAACACGAGAGTTACCGGAGATGCGAAAGGACTGGTAGAGCGTTCGATTAAACCTACTTTCAATAACGATTTTATTTGCGAATTTATTTCTTCGTTATCCGCTGTAGAGCATTTGTACGGCTTACGCGCAATATATTTATTTTCAGTAAGCTTTACTGACGCCTCGTAGCCTTTTACTTTGCCTACTTCGAATTTGTCTTCTGTAAACAGCTCTTTGTGTTTATTCCACACACGTTCCAGAGAGCTCCCACTGTTTACAACCGTGTTTGTTGATATAACCTCTATTTTCTTATTCTCATCTGAACGACACTTCTTTGCATTCCTTTGAAATTTTTTCAAATTTTCATCCTGACAGAGTTTAAATTCTCTAATTGCGTCTAAACCTCACAAAATGTCATCCTGAAACGAGTCACTTTTTACAATATAAAAACATATTGTGTTAGAAATGTCGAAAATTTTTGTTTTTAGATTTATTGAGCCTAACGTATTTGTAGTGCCTGCAAATGTGTTTAGTTTATTTACCCCACTTATTTTTTTGTTTAATTTTAATTTTATAACTGTATCGTAATTTATTATTGATACATTTGCTCCCGAGTCATATACCGCGACGACTGGGGTATTCTCGATATATATTCTTAATCTGATAAGTGGGGTCGCGATTCGTTTTTTGATTCGGCCGAGGACGCTACGCTCTCTTCAATCTTCGTGTTATTTATTATTTTTATTTTATCGTTTTTTGTTTTCTCTCTATCAGAGAGTTTTAACCTGCACACATCTTCTGGGTGATACCGGTTAGGAAATCCTTTTTTACTGCAGTAGAGGCATGGTTTTTTTTCTGATTTATTTTCCTCTGGGGTTCTTGTTTTAATTTTCGTTTCTTTTTCTATAAGACCTTCTGACTGATTTATGAGTGACATTAAATTATCAATTGTGTCTAAATCTTTCCTATTTATGTGTGAATGCATTTTTGCTGGTAAACCCAAAACAATTAAATTTATTTGAGTATTTTCTGATATTTTAGGATCAGTTCTAAAAGCAGATTTCTCTTTTTTTGTGCGTACTCTAAAAGCGACCCCTTCAAATAACGAAATTCATATGCACACTTTATTTCTTTCCACCCTATCGTGGCAAAAGTATCTATAAAGGAATTTTTCCAATGCTCCCAGGGGCGCGTGATCTTATTTATTTTTAGAAAACTTTGAAACCAGTCAAGGGCCGGTCCCTCCAAAAAAAATCTCAACGTCTCAGCGTAATTTTCTTCTTTACATTTTAACCGAGTACACTCACTCACAAAAAGATCCATAAAAATAACCGCGTTCTGGTTTTTTCCAGAAAATTTATCCAGAATCATGTTTTTTACTCGCGACGTTATCTTTTCGTGCGATAAGGTTTCAAGGTTATGGGTGGGAACGGGACTGGGGTCAACGTCCGCCCAACACTCATCCAAATACATACCGTCGTAACATACGTTTCCCTCTTCATCCACGTATTTGTCTTCAAGTGCATCGACTAGCGAAATCCACACCTTCCGGAACTTTCCACGTGTTTTTATACTCTTCGCTATGTTTTTAACGATGTTTGTTTGGAAAAGATTTGGATGCTTCTCTTTCGATGTAAATTGTTCCGGGAATTCGTAGATCGTGTCCTCTCCTTCCAATTGAATAGTGCGAACTCTCAAAATGGTGGATTTTGTGTCTAGTGCCTCCGAGACAAAGCAGAATCTCGCTCGAACGACAGCCGTTGTGTTGTTGATTTATAAGACCATTCCCTTGAATTAATAGTTTAGATGACTTTCTCACCATTAAGGGGGGGGGGGGGGGGGGTAAGGTTAATTCGGCCGAAAAAAGGCACATTTTTAAGATTTTTTTTTCGTGATATGAGTAGCATTAGTTTATTTAAACTTTTGGCATATGATAAAATAACATTTCAACTATATTTAAAAAAAATTTCATGACAAAATATTGATAAACAAATGATTGGCGGTGAATCTCCAGAGGCGCCTCGAAAAAAAAGTGTTTTGCGGTGAACATCATAACTCGGTGTAGAATCATCTGAAATCAAAAAACCAAAGTGCGTTAGTTAAAGGAGATGTTTTTCGAGGTAAAGCTGAGGGGATTTTTCGATTTTCCGATTTTTGAAAATTTGGCGGCACTTTGAAGTCAAAAGTCCGATTTTCGTCGAAAAAATCGACCTATTTGTTATTGTAAAATCAACAATAATCAAAAAAACGAAAAAAGCTCCCAGCGTTACCTGGTGAATTATATAAAGAAGTACTGTGCCAATTTTGAAGACGATCGGTTCAATACTTTTTGAGTTATCGTGTTCACCGACTTTAAAAAGGGCAAGTTTTCAGGAGAACGGTTTAAAGTTTTAGAAACCGGAAAATTGGAAAAAAAACTGAATAATTCTTTTATACGTACATTGAGTCGTCTATCCCAGGTCCATATAGTAAAGAACTTTTATCTAGAAGGTCTAGGGCATCTTTTTGACCTTGTCTACGTGAAATTCTTCCTTCTTTACTGTCACGAGCTGCCTGCACTTTCACTTGATTGAACGTAATGAGGAGCACATTTCTCACAAGAAACTTTTATACTGAAGCCCAACCCTTCCTTCTTGCATGTTTGGAAAGTTATTTTTCCACCACAAACTGCACATTTCACTAGAGTAGAGATAGTAGAGAACACTGGTAAGAAGTCTACTATTCTGTAATGTTTAGTGATATCTTCCTGTACCTCTACATTCGAAGAACTTTTGATTTTTTTCGAGGACGCGCTGCTTGCCACTACTACATCGTCCTTTTTACGTTTTTGCGATTTATCAACTGACCACTCTCCTGACGACGTTTTCTGCTCACTTTTCGAGGCATTCTTGATGATAAATTGAATCAAAACTTGGTGTAAAACCACAAAACCAATCGAATCCGCACGAAAATGGAAAGAAACTCTCGGTATCGATACTGCTCGGCACGGCGTACAATGATCGACTGAAATATATTCTATGCTTGAAAAATACACACTACTACCTGAAGAGACGTTTCTATGAAGGACACAATTTAGGGTTAGAGGTACAATACAATAGCTCGGCAGGTCAGCGCTACGAGCAGCTGCCAGTCAGGTACCAAAGAGTCTGCAAATAGGCGGAGCAGAGTCGGGACGCTTAGATGCTCATAACTTTGTCAATTTTGCTCCGATCGACTTGAAATTTGAACACAACATTCTTGAATAGTTATACATTCATTTAAGCAAATAAAAAAAAAATGAAAAAAAAAAAAATTAAATACCTTACCCCCCCCTTAATGAGTACTGCGGCTGATGCTAGGAATAACTGAAACATATTTACACTATATACACATGTTCAGAGCGATTTCAATAATTATAATACAAGATTGTACACAGGTTTACCTGAATCAACAACAAGTACAGCTTGACTTTATTATAATTATTAATTTAACTTATGACTTGGTATGAGTGTCGAGCGGGCGACCTTTGACGTGTCGCGCTATAAGTTTGACTAGTCCCAAACTTACATATATATATATGGATTTGTGTGCATGTGTGTCTGTATGCGTCTAGGCGTGTGTGACCATACACAATGTATGTATAAACAAACGCACCAGACACACACACACACGAATTAGTTAATTTACATACATGTGTATATATGTAATTTGTCGCGTCCGTCCAGGCGGTGTGTGTGGATGTGTGTGTTTGTGTGTGTTTATGCATACATTGTATCTGTTCATATAAATCTGCATATGTATGTATACATTTCCGCGTATCGAGAGAGATAAAGAGAATACACGAATTTTTGTCTAAGGACGGTCCACAGAAGCAAAGCAGTCGAACAAACTGATTGTAATCAATTTTATTATAACAATTGTCCGCAATTGCTGGCACAATTATCATGCAAATATATTTTTTTCAATACTTCATGTAAATAACAGTAATTACTTTGGTTATAAACAAAAAAAATTTAGTTGATGAATTATTCATATAATATTTATCTATTATTCAATCTAAACAAAATTAATGAACAATTTTAAATTTACATTATTTTAGCCACTACTGCTGCAATCTAAATACAAAGTATTATCATTATTCTTAGAAATAAGACAATCTACAATATAACCATATTAATTAACCATTATTATCTTTGTAAAACAAATAATCTATCATTTCAAAATATTTGATCGACGCTAATTATACAATTATCTTGCGTTTTTCGTAATCCATGCAAAGCACGAAAAAAATTCTAACGATGAGCTTCAGGTGCTCGATGGGTATGGGGAAGGTATATGTAAAGTATATCCAGAGGATGCATTCTCTTGGATACCTAAAACATCTTTACTTTACATATCAAATACAAATGACTAAGAGATATGGCCTACTGCGGCGATCTCTCTCTCTCTCCCTCCCTCCCTCCCTCCCTCTCTCTCACTCTCTCGCTCTGTGGCAAAAGGCCTCGGAGACGGAAGAACTTGGCTCCTCCCCCTATTACCAACGAAGATTGGACCTCAATCTTCTTTGCTATTACCAACGAAGATTGAGGTCTATAGAAGCACAAAGCCTATAGCCCGCTTGGTTCCAATTTTTTAGTGAGTCAAACATATGCTAGGAGGCTCTCGTGTCGACCGATCGATATGCTCCGCCTTCTAGCTTCGATGCTCGCAGCCATGTGGCTACGGTGGGGTCACGTAGCTTCCCCTGACTTCCCTCTCTGTGGCTACCCCTACCGTCCCTTATTCTGCACCGCTCGACGACGCGCGGCGGCGGACTTATTTTTACGAACAATGACTACATCCACAGGACGAGCTTTATTCCGATTTTACTAATATCGATGTACTAAAATCGAGCGTAATGCGCGGTGTAAATAGCGTATTATACTCGAATTAACAACGTACGTGTAAACCGGAGTAAATTGTTGAAACCCAAACCTAAGAACACCTAATCCAAGCGGGGTACAAAACATAAATATTACAATGCTCATTCAATATTCAATCTGTTACGCTAGCGTAGTTGGTAGAGCGACAAGATACGAGTTTTTTTTTTTTTTTTTTTTTTTTTTTTTTTAGTCCTGATTGTCTTTCAACCAACGATTTCACATATTCACTAATTTTCATACACTTTTCACATTGAACATAGACATTTTTGTGTGAAATATGGAATTTTTATTTCAGTTTTATAACATTATAGAAACAAACTAGGAACTACGAAGAAAATACAATGCGTGGAATGTTTTGTTGTTTCATTAAACAACGACCGCCAGATATTGCTCACATAGAAAAATAATATTACGGTGAGCTTGCAGGGATTACAATTTAGGTTGTTATTTTCAGTTCTTTTGAGTACTTTGAAATAAGATAAAAATCTTGAGGAAAGTAACGGTATTGAAGATGACTTCAACTTTAAATAATAATACCAAAATTTTAGTCAAATTAGTTTAAATAAATGATATCAATATATTTGCCAGAAACAAATATTTTTTTACTCACTAAATGGATTCCCTGATTTTTCTGAATACATTAGATGTTTTTCTTAATTTTGAAATTTTTATATTCAGAAATCGAAAAATTGATGCAACGTTGCAAATTTCGCATATGATTCCATAGAGAAATTTTATATTACACATTTTAATTTTTAAGATCACTGAACAAGCAGTGATTTAAATGCAGTCTGTTATAATACGCAAAAACTGATATTTCGAAATTCAGAGAAAATTCTTAAAAAATCAATGTATTCGGAAAAATCAGGGAATGTCTTTCGTAAGTGAAAAAAATAATGATTTCGGTCAATTTGTTGAATAAATTCTTTTTAACGAATTTTTAAATAACTTTTTGGTCTTATTACTATTAAAAATTAATGTTATCATTATTTGCAATTAGGCTAGTCTTTTTTTGATTTTTATCGTGTCGCGAAGTGTTCAAATTTTGGTTAAATCAAACTTTCATTCGGGAATGTATAGGTAATACAAGAAACAGCAGAAATGCCCTCTCTTAGCTAATCTTAGTTTACAACAGTTAGGCGAAATAATATGCAAGGCAACGGTGTGCAACCATACGAAAAATAAAGTATAATTCAAAAATATATATATATTGCATATCAGAAAAGCGCATGACTAAATAACTAGAAACAAATATCCACTTTAGATACAAGATGATATAATAAATGTATGTTTTATTTATAGCATGTTTTTGGAGAATACTTCATCAGCAAAAGCCATACGAATCCTATTATTAAACCGTTTATAGTCCTCAGTTGAATCTCATGATTCAACTTTTCATTCCAAAAGGCAGCTAATGTAAAATGTAAACTAAGATTACTCGATGAAAACCATGTGAAGGTGGTGGGTCTCTTCCATCGGGAGTGGGGACAATGTCAAAATCACGAAATATGGTTAAGCGCGATAAGCGCGGCAGCGTGGCCTAGCACAAACAAAAGTATTGAAACAATTTTCAATGTAAATTCGTTATCACTTGCATTGACAATTCGCAAGGTAAAACAAACGAAATTGTGACATTGACCCCGGGAATGGAGAAGGACAGAGAATGGGTACGAGAATAGGAAGGTTGGGAATGTGTGATGGAGTGTACGAGAGTATAGTGCTGAACAATGAAATAATGACGGTGGTAACGCATTATTTAAAGAAAAATGTCCTTATTAAAAACCACGTTTTTATAACTGGGATAATAGAAAATGTTACTCGGAACGGAGATATCTATTTCACCTCCAAAGTTTTTCAATTCGTACTCTAATTCATGCATTTTGCGCGGGTTCGAATTAAACCCTCTCACTAACTGTAGACAATTTTAAATAGTGGGAGGTATTTAAAGACATTTATCTTTCCCAATCCGAAACCAGGAATTTAAGCGAGAAGAATGTTTTACGATCGAAAGGAAATAGAAATTAAAATCTGCCAACGCATAGTCACAATCAAGAATTAGTTAACCCGATGCTGAAGCAAAAATTATGTATACCCCTCACCACCCCCCTGAATCGAACGGTAAAGAAACACAAGAAATTGAGACGTGTCAATTGCACGTCATTAATCTACTGATGAGTTAATTTCATCAACTTTGCGTTCGGCTTATTCCCTGCTGTACTCGCGTATCTCTTTTTGGCTGCCTGATCTCGAAGGTCACGGGAGATCCATTTCAATTGGTTGAAAATGTTAACGCGCACAAAAAGTTGGGTAATATAATTTTTATGTTCCTGGCAGGGTCCATCAAGAAACCAAAAGTCGGCATGGGATGTTGACAAGGCGTTGTGAATAGAGGTCTCGAGTTTTTTCTTCAAAGAAGTTCTATGCAACTGAGACGAAAAATTTGAAGTAAATACATTATACATAGTCGTTACGACATCGTTGAATTCGTCTGAGGGGGCCTTCAAATTTCCAAGCTCGTGATTTTCTTTACAGTTATAGGCCTTCCAAAATATCAATAGCTCGTTTGATTGCTCATAATCTTGATTATCTTTTGTTAAAGTGACTTGACAATTAGAACAATTGAACTTTTTAACGCATTTGTTGATGAGATATCCAGCAACATACTTCATAGCGCATTTTTCGAGAGTTGCAGTACTTTCCAAACTTGCGTTATCTGGTACATCGTCATCATCGAGAACGCTGTTATCAATCACGTAGCGAACGGTTGGTTCTTGATCAACCCATGCATCGATCTTTTCCCTCGTTTCTTTGATTTTATCCGTGATCGGATCTTTAGCCGTAGGACTTTTCAAAATCCCGAGAAGCGCAGTTGACCGGTCGTCCTGACAATTCGTCCCCGCGGAGGGTTTTATCAAGTTCGCGGCCATAGCATACTGCAGATTCCTACGAAAAGTCATTGCAGACGGATTTTTGTTGTCTCCTCCGCGATTCCTTAGAACCGCGAACAGATTTTCAATAGGATCCTGATTGACTCTCGAAGTCATGAGATACAGTGATCCCGACTCTTGCATGTTTTCCCAGAGTTGCAGCACGCTATTGATCGACAACACGATACCTCCGAAACACGGAGGTTTTTTGCCATGAACATCGGTCCACTTTGCAATCCACAGTAAACTTTCTTCTAACGTTTGTTACACCTGTGGTTGCTGAGATGACATCGCACGTTTCAGGGGATTTGGATTTATGCGCCCTTGGCTGTTCATGATATCAAAGACGTCGTTGAATTTCTTGCAAAAGTTTGAGGTGGCCGAGCAAGTGGGATGTTTCAATTCGCCTGTTAGCAATCCCGTACGTAACGCAGCAGACACAGATGCGCTGAATACTTGTGTCGCGAGACTTACGTTCATTCGTTGAAACGCATTTGGATTAATATGGCGTTCAGTCAGCTTGGGTGCAGATCTACACCCGTTCTTTTCCTCGATGTCTGGCAATTCACGAATAGATCCCCACGAAACCGTGGCTCCATCGATCAAGAAATCTTTGATGAGCAAATTGTTGCGTACGCTCTTGATGAGGTGAGAAAAGTCGTACATGAAGAAATTTTTTTGGGAATCTCGCTCAATAAAGGGTTTCTCGGCAGTCACGCCAAGTCCAGTGAACGCCGACCGATCAGCAGAACCCTGGTCGCATACGGCTGCTTTTACGTCTAACCCGATTGACTGAAGTTTGTCTATCACGCCCAAAATCAGTTTTTGTAAATTTTTGTTGTGCACGTTTCCATGTGAGACGACATGAGATAGCGGCTGCTTCCACGAGTACTTTAAGCCTCTCACCATGAATACAAGCGCGGAATTAGCAGTGCCATTAGTCCGGCCAAGTTCGCCAAGGTCTTCGAAACGATCGACAAGATCGTCTTTAGAATTGTGCTCGAGCAGCTGTTTAATGCTCATTTCGTCCCACATAAGAACACACTGTCGTTCGTCGTCTGTCATCATCTGTACTTTTGTCAGCAATCTAATAAATATCCCGCAAGTTATGCCAGGAGCTAAGTCGAGGTTATTTACCCACGCCCTTATTGACGAAATACACGGCAATGCAAAACGCAGTTCCCCTCGCAGATACATGTATGCTTTGGGCGCTATGTAAAACAAGACTAATGAAAATTGTTGCTCTTTGTCAGACCAGGCGACTTGCTTTCGATGGACGAGCTGCATTTGGAAAAAGGCTTGCTGATTTTCGTTCAATGATAGGAGAGATTTTGCAACAGTTACGTGGGTCAATGTTTGTTTCGCTGCATTTTCAAGTACTTGGACTCTTCGTTTATACTTTTTTATTTTGTCGCGAAGTGATTTTATTAAGCGGGCTTGTTTAATTGTAGTGCCTGTGACCGTTTTGAAACCCTTTATTGGCGAGGCGCGAATTTTTGGGCATCGATCTTTTTTTTCATTCAACATCTTCGTTTTGTCAATCTTCCGTATGCGATAACATTCAAACCATTGCTCAGAAACGAAAACATCTAAGGGACTTTCTGAACCCTTTTTTGATTATCTGAATATAGATGTCTTGAAAACAAATATCCGACCTATCCGTTATATAATATCCGTTATTTTGGATTAAATGCACTCGCTTGTTCACGTTGTTTTGGGTTTGCAATTGAAACAGTCCACGTTTGGATCATCCAAAAAGGAAACAAAACTGTTATCAGAACATATATCTCAGAACGATCATGTCGGAGTTACTGCAAGTTAAACTGTTGATTGATTACAAAAGTATCTGTAAATAAGGTTCGATTCTTGTTTTCAAAAAATCTAGATTTAGAGAGTCAAAAAAGGGTTCAAATAGTCCCCGAGATGTTTTCGTTTCTGAGTGATAGTTTGAATGTTATCGCATACGGAAGATTGACAAAACAAAGATGTAGAATGAAAAAAAATACCATTTTTTTTTTTTTTAATATCCCCGTTTTTATTATCCAAGAAGGAAACAAAAGTATTACTTGACTCGCTTCACTTTCATCTCATAACATATTGCAATCCAGAAATTCTTTGTTTTCACTTTTTGCGAAGATTTGACAAATTATAAGCAAAGTTTAATGTACCGACATATTCACGATCATAATTTCTTCCCAGGCATCATCATAATCTACCTAGAGAACCTACAAATTATGCTGCCGAACTCAAGAGGCACGAATCAGGTAACGCATGTTCACCTTCCGAGCTCGAATCTCAGAGCACAGATTCGTTTCAAAACGAGATTTTTGAAGCATGCTTTTCAGAAATTGATGAGCAGCAAGAGCAACGCTCTGTTCCCGATTTTTCGAAGACTTGTTTTCGACGAGAAATGCATGATCTCGACGTGAACAAGGTCCATCATGGGCTTGCAGAAATCAGTGGCACAGATAGGCGTATGAAAGTTGGCGCAACAGAAAATAATGTCACGAAAGTGCATACTTGCGAGCCCCTTGAAAATACTGTGTTCTCATCTGAGCGGCAAGTTGCACCAAGCACTTTCGAGATTCGTCCAGAAATGGGAGAATTTTCGATCGTTACCCTAAATTCGAGTAGTCCTCAGAAAGTGAGCATTCATCCCCGTAAATTGCATGCTTTCGGAGAAGATGAAACTGGTAAGCCAATACCGCAGTTAGATACATGGAGTATTCATACAGATGGCTCACGAAGCATTGAGCCAGGTTTGCATGCAGATATATCACGGGAAATGAGGTTGCCTGGAGCAAAATGGGCTTACGATTGTCCACAACCTTCATTTGATTGCCAATTGCATGAAATCGAAAAAAAGAAATTTGTTAATCAGACAGACCATCATCAGGAGGGTTCTGATATTGATGAACATGAGCTTCTTGTCGATAGTGAGGCTGCATTAGATGCGGGTCGCGCTGACGTGGAAGTCGAAGGTCGACGGATAGTCGATATTACCTTCTTTCTGCAACAGTTGCGTGAAAAATTTGACTCTCACAGCCGTGGTTTGGAGTGTCATTTTCGTCATCTCAAATTGGAGAAATACATTGATCGTGGATTGAGAACCCAATTGCTTTTTAGATGTGACATGTGCAATTACGGTTTCAATATTTGGACCGATCCCGATGATGATAGTACGATGGGCATTAACGAAAGTGCAGTTAGCGGCACTATAACTTCCGGGACAGGATATTCCACGTTGCAAGAGCAGCTTGCGGCGATGAATGTCCGTTCGCTTTCGCATGTTGCGTATCGCAAGTTTCGCGATATCATGTATGATGATTTTGAAGCCGTTGCCGCCGAAGAAATGGATGCGGCGGCAGAAGAGGAAAAACAGATTGCCATAAAGGAAGGCTACGTTAAAAACGGCTTTCCAGTGATTGCAGTCGTAGCCGATGGAAGTTGGGCAAAGCGTACTTACATGAATGGGAAGTACGATTCCTTGTCAGGTAATAGCTCGATTATTGGCTTTGAAACAAAAAAAGTGCTTTTCGGTGGTGTGAGGAATAAATATTGCGCAGTATGCGCCAAAACTGAACAACTTGCTATGGAACCACGCGAGCATATATGTTACAAGAATTGGGTTCGCGACCAAAGCTCTACGGCTATGGAAACTGATGTAATTCTTGAAGGATTCAAAAACAGCATAAAGATACATGGCTTAATATACAAAATGCTCATCTCTGATGGCGATAGCAGCACTTATCAAGCAATCAGAGATGCTGACCCCTACGCTGCTCATGGCATAGTTGTACACAAAGTGGAATGCAGTAACCACTTGTTTCGTAATTTAGGCAAAAAAATGAGGAATGCATCGACGAAACGGCTAGAAGCTCAGCCCCAGAAAGGTATCGTAACAGTTGCTGCATTACGGATACAAGTTCATAACTGCGGTTTGAAGATGCGAAGAAATATTGAGCGTGCACAAGATATTCGTAAAGCAGATGGCGAGCCTGAAACAGAAAAAATTAAAATGCTTCAAAATGACATTTTAATCCTGCTTGGACACGTTTTTGGACAACACACATCTTGCAAGTCATTGCCATTTCCTTGCGAACGAACTGGTGTCTACTGTGATGCAGCAGAAGCTGTCCGCTTCCTCAGTTGTCACGCAAATAGTTTGTTACAGGCTCAAACAAATAACATTGCTGAAGCCTGCAATTCAATCGTAAACAACCTCAATTGTGGAAAACGGATCAGTCACTGCGCGAAAAATTCTTATCAAATGAGATGCTACGGTGCATTTATACAGCACAATAGTCAAAAGCTGCTTTCGAAAGTGCACTACAGTAAGGCGAAAAGAGTTCCTCTTATCGTTGATAGATTTGAGCGGAGTCGGCATCGCCAGATACTTCGAAATAAGCTGCGACGCCAACAAAAGGGTAGACGCAAACATCGCAGGTGGCAGGGCATCGATAAAGATTATGGACCGTCGTCTCAGCAACCCGATGTTCCAGAGGCGGTTTATAACGTATTTGTCGAAAAGCATTTCGAAAAACTGAAGCAGAGAAGTGCAAATCGAGACCAGATTGAGCGAGATACCGTGGCTCAGAGTGACAGCGCATTATGGCACGAGTTACGTACAAGCCTCATAACTGCTTCAAAATGCGGACAAATCTGTCGAATGCTCCGAACAACCTCTTGTTCTAAAATAGTGCAAAGTATTCGTTATCCGAAAATCATCGACGCACCTGCAGTGCAGTTTGGGATTGCTAATGAGCAAACTGCCATAATGGCATTGGAGTTTAAACTCAACAAGTCAATTATGCCATGTGGGCTTTTTATCGATGCAGACATTCCTTACTTGGGTGCTTCGCCAGACGGCCTAATCGATGACGATGGTATTGTTGAAATCAAGTGCCCTTTTTCGGCCCGGGACGAAAATTTGGAAAGAGCCATTCAACGCAATCCCCGTCTCAGGAGTATTTTCGATAAGAGAAATGCCCAGTGTATGAGTAAGACGCATCATTACTACCACCAAGTTCAAGGTCAACTACACATAACCGGACGAAAATATTGTATTTTTGCTTTATGGACTTCCGTTGATATTAAATACGTGAAGGTGCCAAAAGATGATGAGTTTTGGCATAAAATTCAACCATTGTTGTCACGTTTTTACATGCAAGGTCTTCTACCGGAAATCCTCGATAGTCGACAAAATCGAAGTATGCCGCTTCGAGAACCGGTGTATGTGTTGGAGGCTCGCGAACAGGATGAAACGAAAAAAAAAAATGCTCCTCTGAAAACATTGCGCAAATGGAAGGTGCAACAATTGCCTCGCAAACGATTCCGAGCCACAAGCAGTGTTTCGCTAATAAACGGAGATTTGCTGAAAAATATACCCCAAAATAACTGGCTAGACATCCATAAACCCACAGATCACAATAGCGATTGGGCGCCGATAGAATCTGATGAAGAAATTGAAATCTACATTACAGATTCCGATATGGTAGCGCTCGAGGTTGTTCGCCGAAACATTGATGTCGTCCGGGTTATTACAAATATTCCAACGGACACCAGCCTCCTGACTGATACAAGTGTCGATTTGTTTCAACAAATACTGAAAGAAAACGTAAACTTTGATTTTAATCCTGCCAATTACACTGGGTACTTTCGCTTTATCAAGCCATGTCAATCTGTACATGACATGCAAATAATTGGTGGGAACAAATCCAGGCACTGGTGTTGCATATTGTACAACGGCTCGCATGTGTTGATTTATGATAGTATGTGTCCAAGTGCATTTACTCGCATGCATAAAGAAGTACGAAGGTATATTCATGCACGTTATTCTTCCGTGGAGATTGACTGTATCTCTATTCAGCCCGTTTCAAAACAGCCGGATGCATTTAGTTGTGGTG